>NWSH02000601.1:10444427-10466118 GCA_002382865.2 Heliothis virescens | reverse complement strand
TTCAATCCATATATACATTCAATATTCAATTTTTATATTAATTATACATACCATACAAATAAAAATCCACAATACATTTATAATATTATCATACCCCCAATACCACCATTCAAATAACAATTACCCAAATATCCATAAATCATAACCATATCAAACATATATTATAATATAATCCAATTTTAAACATCCAATAAAAAATAAATTTTTAATTTATATTTATCAATAATCATACAGAATAATTAATTTTTAAGCAACCCATTAATACTTTATCAAATTCATTAAAATTATATTTCATCCCATTATTAATAATTAAACCAATAATTATTTATTAACACAGATTACATAACTCAAATATATACATTATATCATAATTTTCATCCAATTAATATCACATCCACAAATATCAAAATCACACACAAAAATAATTCCATACATTTCCATTTTTATACACATATCAAATTTCAATTCATGCATCATTAATTTAAAATAACATTTATTCAAAATAATTACACTAATAATCAATCCATTTTTAATTCATAATTATATAAATCATATTTATATATTAACACATTTTCATCACAAAATAATACATGTTAACATTTAATATACAATAAATTATTAAAACATATTAATACCATAATTCAATTCCATCTCATCACCATAACATTATTCATACATCCCCAAAATACACATTATATATTAATAATCCATTTATTCCAATAATCAATTATATTATAAATCAAAAATATTTATTATTAGAATTAATAATCATATAATTTATTATTAATTTACACACATACAAAATAATAATATTCAACATATCCAACTTCATTTCATTAATAATTTATATAAAATCAAAATTTAAAAATTATAATATAATATTAATATATTCTCCAAATATATTAATTTTCAATATATACACATTATAACATCCATTCCAACCATATAATTACCATATCAAAATTTATTATTCAAATATATTAATATTTAAATATAATAAATACATCACAATTTATCATATTTAATCATTTTATTCCATTTTATTAACAATTACATAATCCATTACAATCATTATAATTAACCAAATTCTTTATATAAGTATATCATAAATTTAAAATAATCATAATTATACATACATTCACTATTCACAATTTAAATCATCACCCATATCATCCATACCATGTTTTCATATCAAATTCCATTTACATATTATTTATACATTTCATTCATACATTTTCATACATTTAAATTCATACTACAAAATTAAAATTATCATCATTTATTATAAATATAAAAAATACATATTTCCACATATTCATATTTATTAATATCATATAATTATTTTTTATACATTAATAAACAATATTATTTACCATCATCAATATTTTAAAAATATTAAAATTATATTATATCACAACATAATAATACATCCAATCATATATAAATACATCATTTCATAACATTAAAAATCATTTCATTTCACCATTCATACATTATCTCAATATATAAATATTACATAATCACATCATTATACAATTTTTATCATTATTCATATTTATATAAATCATCAATTAAATTCATAACAAATTCAATTACATAAATATATACAA
Organism: Heliothis virescens; assembly: GCA_002382865.2. Taxonomy (NCBI): domain Eukaryota; kingdom Metazoa; phylum Arthropoda; class Insecta; order Lepidoptera; family Noctuidae; genus Heliothis; species Heliothis virescens. The sequence continues at coordinate 10,464,508 of NWSH02000601.1, read as the reverse complement.
TATCAATATCATATTATATCACAAAATTATTATCCATACAATACATATACCATTATAATAATCCACCATCCCAACATAACAATAAATTCATCAATATTTCATTAATTTAAACAAATTAATACTTCCAATTCAAATAATCATATCATTTATCAAGATTTCAATTCATCATCACATATATATCCCATATATCACATTTTATTTATTGAATCCCACATTAAATTATTAATTGATCTCATAAATCAAATTACATACCATATATAATTTCATCCATATACAATAATCACCCATATCATCCATAAATCACGAACCATACATTCAACATATCATTATTCAATACATTAAATACCTCACATTTTTATTATAAATATTAATTTTAAATACAATCATCATCAATTAAATATATCATTTAATACAATACCCAATGTCATATCAAATCACATACCATAAATAATCCCCAATCATAATTCCATTAATCATAATTTTCATTTCCACACCCATTAATAAATTCCATAAATCCATTAAATTATAATATATTAATAAAATTTATCAACATCATTATTATTTTATATCAATAATTTATATATATTATATCATAAATTAAATATAAAATTACCATCAAACATATTATTTATATAATAACATACACATTCCTATATATATATAAATAAATTAACTCAATAATCATTTCTTATATATCACATTAATCAGATTATTAATCAATTTATATTATCATTTTACAATCCCATAATTTATATTTTATAATATAGCACAATATTGTAATAATTCCACAATTTAATAATCATTAAAATTATAATAATAATTCATTTTAATTATTACATATAATCAATCATTTCATATTCCCAATACAATAATTCATACAATATTATTATTAATTAAATATCATACAATCATCCACATCACATATACATCAATATTATAACTACAATACATATTAATGATTAACTTTAAAAAATTTACTTTATCCCATATTACATTATTATTCAACCAAATTAACAATAATATATTTATTTTAACCAATTCTCATATATAAATACAATTTACAAATTATATATACATTTTTTTTAAATATCATCAATATCAAATATTGGCATCCCAGTTAATATTAAGTATACAAATGAATTTTCACATCCCATTAAGATTCCATAACATAATTAAATTATTTGTTATATTATTAATACATACACATCATCATTTATTTTATAGTCATAAAATACCGGATTTATGGTTCAATATAAATTACTCAATTACAAAGTCAATGCAAACCAATATACATATAAAATATCATAGAACAGCATAATAGTCAAATATATTAAAATTAATATACAATTACATTCATTAATAACATAAAATCCATAATATATATTTAATATTAAAAACAACAAAAACCCAAGAAAATCAATTAACATAAAATTAAATCATATATATATTAATAATATCAACCATTATACAAATTTTTTATCAAAAGAACATCCATCTATAGGCTCAAGTTTCATCACCAATAAATTATTCTATCATCAATATTATTCATCATATAATTCCAATATAAACAGATAGTAGATATAATTAAAATAATTTCAATTTCCCCATATTTAAACTTCCAATCAATGCAGATTAAATAACAATATTACATCAAATATTTTTTAACATTTTAATTAATATTCATCATCATATATAATACACCCATAATATATAATTTTTATCAATATATATTATATCATTAAACCCATATTCATATATCAATTTTAAATAACAATTAATTATTTATAATTATCCACATAAAAATTCACCATCATAAAATAAATTATTCATATCAAACAATATTTATTATAATTAGATTAAAAATCCCATTATAACCAATATATAAAATTTTATTTCATTCATCCATCATCAATTATTAAAATAATTAAATTTCTCAATAACATATACAATAAATAAATTAAATTATCCAATCATAAATATTATCCATCATATTATAATAAACAATTCCTCAATTAATTTCTATATATATTCCATAATTTAATATTTTAATACAATAAATTTCATATATAAACACAATCATTTATAATTATATAACCCTCATCTACATTTATATCATATCATATTTTTCAATAACATTTATTATAATTTTCAACATAAAAAATAATCATTTTATATTCATTTGATTACCCCCAGCATCATTATAATTATTATCAATATATTAATATACATATAAATATTTAATAAATATAATATATATCATTCATCCCCATTATATCATCATATATATCATAACATATAATAATCCATATTCCACATATTATAAACAAACAAACCATATAAAAAAACCATTTTATACAATATTAAATATATAACCAATTATTATATATTACCCTCATAATTTATAAACATTCCCCATATTATAAATTAAATCTTATATAAATAAATATTAATATATATAAACATTACATTTACAATATTATATTTTCACATAATCCCATTCAATATAATTATTATTTCAATACCATAATAACAATATTATCCATTTATCATAAAAATTATATTATCAACACAATTATTACACATTATAATCTCATTCAATATTCCTAAATTACATATATCTAATATATCAATTTATAAATTTTACCATCATAATTTACCCAATTTAATACATATTCTAATTATATCACACAATTACATATCCCATTCATATTTATAATTACCATTAAATCATATTTTATAATATTATACTCCAATAAATAACAACCAATATCATATACAATTTAAAATATTATCATCAAATACACCCAACAATTAAATATATTACCATAAAATAATTCAAACATATTTATCTATTCAAATACCATTTTATAAAATACAAAATCCATATAAAATAAATAATTTTTTCAATTATTTTTAATTTTCAATGTCATTCAACATCAAATTCATAGATATTTTTCTCCATCATATAATACAATTAAGAAATAATCAATATACACTCATAACACATGTTTTTAAACATCATATAATCATAATTACAATCCCATCCACATAATTATTATCAATACATTCACATAAAAAATATCATAAAATTATATTTCACATACCCATTCAAATATCAATTAATAAATATAAATTTAATTAATATAAATAAATTAATTATATTTAAATTTTATTTTTATATATACACATTCAATTATATAATTACAAATTATTATCCAATTATTATTAAAATATTTCCAAATTTTTCATAAAATAACAACAAATAATCAATTATATTATCATCATTTTATATCCATTCACAATTATCAATCATACATCATAATTACATAATAAATAATCATATATCAAATCAATATAAATCAACCATTCTCCATATTTCAACATTTAATTCACAATATATTATCAATCATATTATTATTTTAATTTCATCAAACCCATTAATCCATACATATCATTTATATATAATTTTTATTACATTCATACATTTTTAATAACTTATAATACAATCATCCCAAAATTATTATCCATTTAAAATCATCAAATCCATTTTAATATAATTTATTTTTTAATCAATATCATTAACATTCATCATTCCCAATATTTTTTTTATCAACATAATTCCATTACATTATGATTTTCATTATCATATTAATCATAAATAAATTTAAAAGCCCCAACAATATCATCAATTTAAAATATAATATTATTATCCATACAATATTTTTATATTAATATAATAACATTTCATAATTATCCAATAACAAATATTCAAATAATATTAATCATACACAATAAAAACCATATATACATTTAACCAATAACAAAACACATTATTTCATTATTTCCAACAACCATTATTCCATTACATATTTTTTATATTATTATTTAATATTACAAATATAAATTATATATCATATAATATCATATCACATAAAACACCATTCCTCATATTACATAAATTAAATTACATTTTCATAATATATTCATAATACATTATATATCATAATACATTATAATATTAATAATATTTAAATATAATTATATTTTATAATAATCATTCACAATAACCAATAATATATATCATAAACATTACACCATTAATACATACATTATTAAACCATATAATATTATTTTCATAATTATCATACATATAACATTATTATATAACATTTATTTACATTAAATTTGATATAATTATTTTACACAATAACATCATATTTATTTAAATTATTACCATTTTATCATTAACCATATCTATCATTAAATTTTCATTCATTTTTTTATCATATTTACATATATCCATATATTTAATATTATATTATTAATATTTTTATTATCAATATTTATATATATTTTCATATTTATCCATCCATATAATTTTTCATATTTTTCCATAATATTAATATATATTTATTAATATTAATCATATATATTTTTATAACCATTTTAAGATATTCAATAAATATATATATATCAATCCATTTATCCACCAAATAATAAATAATTGTCTTTGTTCTGTAGGTTAAAATCATGTTTTATTGTTACTATTATTATTAATATGTTATTATATATTTACAATTAATTTATAAATAATTTTTTTAAATATGGTAAATTATTCATCATCATCAAACATATTAATTCATATCAACATATATGTAGTCGTTTTACTTGACGATTGATTTTTGAACGTTTTTTTTACACCACATAATAAAAAGAAATATGTGTGCGATGCCCCATTACCGACTCCGTTGAGCGACATAAAGTGCACTGAATGATAAAGCTCAACCTAACATAAGTCTGCCATAAAAGGGGCCATTTAATGTGATGTGTTGACTACCTAAGTTTGGCAATCTTTAGCAGGACAATAGACTTTCACGTTTCGAAGCGACCAAGAGGGATACAAAATAATGTCAGACGACACAATTGGCATTCCAAATAGTCCATGATATTGGTAATTGTTGGAAAGCTGCTGAACTGCGTGAATCAATTCTAGTATTGATTTTACCTTATTTAATATTCGTCACCTTATTAATGGCATTGGAAACATTATGAATAGCACATTCCGCTGATCAGTTAATTGGTGGTCCAAAAAACAAACTCTAATGATGTTTTTTTGGTGCTAAATCATCTTACTGACCTTCGGCCGCCTACGAAACCAGACACTACTAACCAGTTACGTACGAAGAATTATTTTTCCTTGCTACGAAACGTTTGCGTTACAAAGAATTATTGTTTCTTTCCTACGCAACCAGTTACGTATAAATTTGTTTTTTAATTAAGTTCTGCCGGAATCATTGATGAAAGATCTGGTTACCAGGCAATCACCAGGTGAAAATTATTTTTGAATTTATTTTTTGAAGGTTCGTTATACCAAAAGCTATCGATGGTCGGTTTCAGTAGTTCCGGTAACTGGTTTACGTAGTTTTTGTTTCGTAGGCGGCCCGAAGGCACAATGATACTTGGCTGCATCCTTAAGCTCCATAGAATTATATATTCCTCATTAAGCTAAAAGTTTTCTCACAACACAACAAACATACCAAACAAAAAAAGATATAAAACATCAATACCTACTGTCAGAAGCGACAATGTTTTCCATTTTCAATTTGCGAGAAGAATAGTGTGAACAGCTTCGTTATTCCTGGGGATACGCAGACGATTATTTATAAATTAGTCAGCCGAGAAGTTAAGCAATGTTGCTAATACGGAACTCATTGTATGTAAAATATTTTCTTCTTTTGTTAATGTTGTTCTGAATTGGTAATACTTGGGGTTTATCGAGCACGCGCCTGTTCATGGATTATATGTCCGACGGTAACTAATGGCTGACAAGCTAATTGCTTTAGAATCATTTTCTTATCTATTATAATTATTTTTTGTATATTGATATCCAATCAATTACCTAATTAAATCATTAATATTAGTATTACAATAGGCGTAAGAAGAAAGTAGGCTCTTTTTTGACATATGTAATGCTAATATTTGTTGATTACTCAAAAGGCTATAGTTAAAAGTGAATCTATCTAAACTTACAATTGACCTTGCCTTCACAAACATCGAGTAATTGGCAATTGCCTTGTTTTTTAGGACCAATAATCGACATACATAGCAAAGCTTGTAACAACGTCTCAACTTAAAAAAAAACCGAGTAGCACTCCGGGAGATGCTGGCGAAGTGAAAACTATGAAATATTTGACTTTATGCGGTATTTTTTTTTGAGATTATGGAATCGAAGAAAGAGCAAAATACTTTTACTGTCATCACTTCCACTCAGAATATTGAGGACGTTCTTTCAAAAAAATCTTTTTGTCCCAGCCTTGTACTGGAAGGTAACTTACAGTTACCCCAACACGATTAAATAAATATCGAAAATTTAAGCACGACTCCATACTATATTCGCCAAGGAAGGATTTCCAGGTGCCGCCATTGGAAGGTTAGTTGTGATAAACACATGTATTCGGCTCTAATTTGTTTGCATTGTCGTTCTGCTGGGTCCCCACAAAGATATCGTAGTAATTCAAATTGAGGAGGTCCATCTAGGTAAGCTCAGCTATACTGAAATATAAACTACCTTACAAAGACGCTCTAGAATGTTATATATGGCCCTAAGCAGATTCTGTTTATCAACTACGGATTAAGCAAGCTATGGGTGAACTTACCATATACATATCTTTTAGAAATTTATAACCTACAATTAAGAATATTAAAAGTTATTACACCAAAACATATTGTCAACAAATTCAAAAACAGCGACGACGATCTGTTTAAACATTGTAATGTTATGAATGTGTTCAATAAAGTTAAATTCTTTACTCTCACGGAAGCTAATAGACCTGAGCTGTTAATTGAAAAAAAAAGACCGGAATCATTGAGAACAATACCACTGCAAAATAATTACATATTACCGAAATTTAACAATGTTTATGGAATGAGGGTTGCAGAATATTTAATACCTTTTTTGTTAAATAAACTTCCTGAAGAATTACAAATATTGTATAAGACCGGTTCGAAAAGCTATAGGTACAAATGTAAGCGTTTCCTGACACAACATTAAATATAAGGACATATGTATTATTATTTACGTATAAAACGACTCGCCATCACACAGATAAGCCCTTAGAGGTTTTCGTTGTGTGGCTACATTGTACTTAAATAAAAATGTAAGTGTTTTAGAAATAAATAAATGAAATGAAATGAAAATGATTTTGAAGAATAAAAACTATACTCGTACTTTCATACTTGACTAACTACTTTGAAAAATTATAGATGGCGCAACAAATTTTTTCTCACATGTCTTTCCTCGATTTTGAGGGTTCTGGTTGGGCTAAAATTATTCAAATATATATTTTGAGTTTATTGCTGTGGCCTGGATGCTAACCTAAAGATACTCCGGCACCATTTCATTTTATAAAAATAAAAACCCAAACTCCATCTATGACTTTAAATGATAGTTACTAAGCCTGACACTATTGTCAAATTTCACATGTTTGAAACGTCATAAAATGTCTTACCGACCTGTACTTACGGAATTTCTATAGAATTTCGGGTTTCAAGATTTCGGGTTTCACATTTCGGTCACGTGATACCTGTCGCGAGTTTATATATTTTTCCCCATACAAAAAGTGCTCAACGCCGCTAAAGAAGTTTTCACTTCAATAAACTTATATAATTAGAACAAAGTAAGTTGCGGTTTCAAAAAGGTTTAGTGATAGTACTTACATCATACCTCTTTACTTATGAAATCGGTGACGTCATGACATACTTCTAGATAGAGAAGATGCGTAACTTCACTAGTAGGGTTAGTTATTTAAGCCTGAGGGGATTCCTACGAAAATCTCATTAGTTCACAAACTAAAACAGCAACTCTCAAGTGTTGCGGTAAGTAAGTATCACGTAATGTCGAGCTCGAAACCTAATATAAGTTCCTTAAACCCACTTTCGACTACAAATTAAGTTACGACTATAGGTCCTTTGTTATCTCGTGTTGGCCGTTACGATCTATAGTTTTCTAGGTGGTGGTATTACATGGAAATAAAATAGATTAAAGATTAACGGCCAGTTTTCAAAGATAGTACCTAGAACTACATATATCTAGATATTTCATAACTTCCAGAAGATACACTAGATAGCTATATGACATATCATGCCATAGAAAAGTAAGTTAAAATATAAACATTTCTATGGCATTATCTGTCAGATAGCTATTTAGAACTTTATCTGGAACCTGAGAAACAAGCCGTTAAAGTTATACAGTTAAATGCTACATACATGAAATACTCAGCATGTTAGCGTAGCCATTGGATCGTTTGCTAAGTTTATATGTCATTGCTACGTCGTGTCGTAGCCAATTCGTAGTAAAATATTTGGACGGCCTACGGCTAGGAATATTTGACAGAAAATTATTTAGACAACAAATTAAGAATCAGCTAGCTGGTTAGTGTTTTACTTTTGGAAAGTTAATAACGTCAATTTATTTTGTTCACGTTTTAATACGAAATACTAAGACTACAGAGTTCAAATTCGATTGAAATTATTGAAATCAACATCAAATTGCTCTAATTAGAATAATAACAGGTCCCTTCACGTACAGAATTACTGTAAGTGACGTTAAAGGCCCGACCAAGAAAGTGGGTCGAGAAAATTGAATAAAATTCGAACCGAGTTTTTTCGATACTTTTTCCCAGGGTAGATATGTATACCATCGATTTTTATAAGACAGGATTTTCCTTGTACCACCATTTGCAATGAGCTCGGAGAAAACTTTTTCTATGTGATTTTTGGGACACTAATTAAACTGTTAAACATCTACATCAGAAGCCTCCTACACTCTAAATAATACAGCTTAACTACACTAGCCATAATTTTCATCTTTACAAAAATTACGCACGAAATTTCTTCACCCAAATATTCTATTGCTATAAAATGGAAAGCAAAGAACATAATACACGAACTGTTCAATATAATAAGCCCGAACACAATGTAAGACTAACATAACATGCCGCGTGATTGAATGTCAGTTTTCGATTATGTTCAACCGTGTTCGGCAAACGAGGACCTAAAAACAAGTGGAACGTGGCTCACGTAATCCAGCGTATAAAAAGCTACACATGAAACGCTTTGCTGCATTTTAAGAAGCGTATTTATGCGATAACCTTCAGAAGTATTAAGTTACTGTACTAACTTTGTAAGCTTAGAACCAAAGTGGGGTTTGCGGTGATTAGGAATTTAAGAGTGTTTTTATTCGTTTAGATCCACCTATCTAGATTACAGAAAAAATAATCTTTATTGTCCTTTTGAGATAAGAAATAGGTATAAAAAATATTTTATTGGGTACCTACCGGGTGCTCTATGAATCAAAAATCTCCTTTTTACTCCTCTGGTATAACAATGTACGCCAAAAAAGGATTTGTGATTTTTCGACATGTGCACGTCAGCAAGGTAACAGAATTGGTAAGTGAAGGTAAATTTTAATTATTTTTAATGCTTGTTTTCTGTTAAACTTTTTGTAGAAAAAACTTATTAAGAACAATGAATTTTACGAAATGATGGCGATTAGCTACAAAGTGACCTTTGTTAAACTTAAAACTTGGAAGATAGAAATACAATACTAAGAACTCGAAAGTAATTTAAGTCAGGACTCTAGCTTGCAAGGTTAAAATTCAAACTACTTAAACGTGGGCACAGATTATTCGAAGTACTTTTGCTAAATCTAGATCCGATGCAGCGAGATATATTTTTGAAGCTAAACTACCAAATACAAATTGTATTTACAATAAGAATTTATTCACGAAACTAGAAGAAGACTACAAAAGGCACGTTTGAAGTGCAGAAACATGCAAAGCGTTGAAAAGAAAATAAAATTCAACACGAATACAAATAAACATTATCTGAATGTCTCAGAAGCGCATTATCGCTGCGATGCAAAAAGAGGAACACTAATCCCCGGAGGAACCCCAAGATGTTTGAGAAGGGTCCCCTATTATTGCAACTCGGGATTTCGCTAACATCTTATTCCAGTCTTGCGTTGTATATTTACTGCTAACTGTCTCGTGAGGACCTTGGAACCGTCACAACTCGTCCCTGTGTCAGAAACTTCGATATTATCAAAATGTATTACGTTGCCAGCAGATTTCGTGCCGAGAACTTGATATGTTATCATCCTGTTGTTTCAGTGTAGGGAAGTTTACTAAGTTTGTATGTGAGATGTTTAACCTTGATAGCGATTGTGCGGAAATTATAGGTTATATTATAAAGCCAATCGTTTAGACATAAGTTATTCTTACCTTGAATAAAAGTTTACTTTTGACCACAAAGCTTTCCATTTATCGTTAATAAAGAATTTATTAAGCAACAAAATAACTTTAATTTCTATCTCTTCTGAATGAATATGAATCTGCAATTACTAACGAATTATAAAATGGTAGAATGGATACTTAAAATGCGAGAAATCACATCCATGGCATTTTGCTCTTTTACCTTTTATTATTCAGTCTTTCAAAGAAAACCGTGTAAAAAAACCCTTCACATTTTCGAAGTAGTGCTCGTTTGCCATTTCAAAGATCATTTCCTTTATGTATTTCAAAGGGATTGCTCTGAAACACGATTTTAAGCGCCTGATACTCTTGAACGGCATATGAGCTACAAGGTTGGCAATGTATCAGTGAACAGATCTAACGATGTTTCTTTGTGAAAGGTGCTTTCATAACTAGCGTATAAAGTTACTGCACGCCTGACTTTACTCCATTGGAAAATTTTAATATCGACTGAGCGTTGTAAGCGAATATATTGAAACTGCGAAGTTGAGAGAAAATGGAAAGTAAAGACTGAATAAAATATATTAAAATTGAATATAAAATGAGAACATCCTACGTTTCTGTGAGAATAATCGTCAAAGCAAGTTGATGCTTCCTACTTTTTAAGTGAAGAAAAGTTTATCTAAAGGCATTTTCACAGTGCCAGCGGCAATGTAATGCATATGCAAGTCGGATTTTTTTCTGACTGGCTGGCCTGCGTGCAACCTTTGGAAATGCAGTATAGGTTAGAAAATAGTAGGGAAAATAATAGGTTAGCTTACTCTATTTTTAATCCACGTAAAAGTAAAATATGAAACAAGTCTCGATACAGAAAAAATATTTTTAGTTTTCGAATATATTCTTTCATTCAATTTTACGTCATATTTTGCTTTTGGTCAAGGAGAGTCCAAGATTGTATAGGAGTAAAAAAACTATTTCGAGCTCATTTCTTTTTCGCACAAAAACGTACAAAAAGACGTCTATTGTGGAGTTTGAAGGTCCCTCTGACAGGTGTCACCGCTATCGGCCTTCGATCACTTTTTATTAGCGCCGGGACACTGACCAAAATGTAAGGATTTTTCTTCGCCTATTGCGATGTGATAAATAGGCCATACGGTTATGTAATTCTATAAGTTTGTTGGCACAATATAATGGTATATTTTCAATCATAATGTTCCGTGGCCACCGCATTTATTTGGAAAATGGGACTTTTATGTTTTCAACGGAGCGTATGCAGGTAGCAGTCACCAAGTATTATAAGGCTTCCTACAGTTGGCAACACAGTCATATTAGTATAAATATTGGATAGGTTAGCCTATTCGACCGCGATGCTTTTACGAACGTAGCGTTTTGAAAGTTGTATGACAACGTCATGGTTTTTCGCAAGATTTACCACAATAATTGAGACGTCGTACATATTCTTCTTCGGTTAGTTCAAAGAACACGAATTGGCAATACGTTTTGAATGAGCGAACAATGACTATTAACTCAAATACATGTGTGGTGCTAAAATTTATCTCGAATGACCATCGAACGGTAAAGGCTCGAAGATAATGATAACGTGCATTACGTATTACCCGCAATTATCGTTAGTCTACCGTGTGCGGTAATTGTTAGAGGCCCACATACGTTCGGGAATAATGTGGCTATTAATCATACCTAGAAATGGATAGATTAGCATGGAAGGAAGAAATTCGATAGGAATATTGGGGAGTTATTGCGTGGCTTCGGGCTTCTGTGTTTAATCAAATAAAACAAAAGAATAATGCAGTCAATGTAGCAGTTGGTTCAACTTGCACAGACTGCAAATAATGTACGTAAAATTATTTACGATGTACACATTCGCAATCCTGTAATACTGACTAATACAAAGCAAAATAACGCGAGACTTACTCCTTTAAATTTAACAATAACAAATTTTATAAACGAAACCCAGATAATCTTCCTACAATACAACCATTTTCTAACTAACCACAACACAATTATCGCAAACTTGAACAGCTACCTCAAAACTGTAGCATTCAAATGACTTGTAGTTGTTCCTAATTTGATGCTCTCACTTTGGATCGTGACTTCCAATTTGCGGTACAATTTCGTCGTACGCCACTAGATTGAGCGGTTCAGAGCTAGACTACCAGTTATTGCGTTGTGGATTCTATTTGAAACTGCTGTTCCGTCTGTCTATCGGGTAATGCATTATGAACATGTTCCATTTGAGCTGCCAATAAACATGTAATTACACTAGTGGCGTCATCAAATAGTGTTACAACCCAAAAACACTCTAATTGAAATCTTGGAGCGTATCATTTTCAAGAAACATACATCATTTTACACAGAAGCTTAAGGCTTCGAGTTCTTAAAAATGCAAAAAATACGAAATTTTTGTGGAGCAGTTACTACAAAAACAGTCTCCTAAATACAGAACAATGTACCAAAATTACAGAATGTAAAGCAAAAGCGTGTAAGACAAAATTCTAAGAATATTCATGTTCATCCATCTCAGTCAAGCAAACCGGCACTGAAACATACCATCTCGGAACATCAGCAAAAAGCGTAACATTTAGAATAAGGCTCTCCTTATTTGCAGAGCCCGGGAGTTGTTCCGTGATATAATTTGTCATGCACCTTGACCCAGTTTCCCTCGGTCATAGTATAAAAAGGAAGGAATAATTCATTGAATCCCCCTTTCACCTGTTTGCGTTGAGATTTTAGAATTAGACGAATTGAATTGAAGCGTAGATTGAGAATCGTGTCGTAATACGTTCGTTTCTAGAATGGCCCTGTTATGGGCTCATTGTATATAAACTCATCCCTCTTGAAGTGATTTCGTCGATATTACTTTAAAAGGATGGGCTTTTATAATGAGCTTGCAGAAGGGCGTTGCTTAAGTGGCTTCATGATTGCGCTAGGGTCGGTTTGCAGCGTAATGGTTCGAATCGGCTTAAGTAGCGGCGTAGTATTATGAACACAGATTCGCCGGCAACGTTCATCAAGAACCAATTTCGTGTACAATCGATTAGAACGATCGAGTTGCAGTGAGAGTAATTACCAGTCGAATGAATATGGCCGAACGTGTATTTAATCGGTATCATTACAATATTATATTGGGAAACCATTTAAAGTAATGTTAATAATAGTAACACAGTTTTACTACGACAATTCCGATTAATTTAGCCAATGATGTATGTAATGTTCAAATGTACTAAATAATAACATACAGCTTAAATAGTTTGGAAATACAAGAGAATGAGCGCAAATTAATCATGTATTGTTTTAATTCATAATTCATATGTAATAATGTCACGTTTCATACATTAGTAGGCCTTTAGGTGCTCATCAGTTATTTCTAGATTATATTATTAATCCTAACATAACTTCCATTTGTTTTAACCTGAGAAAATAGTGGAACGACACGACAACACAAACATTTCATCCAAGTAACATGAAAGCACTTGTCACTTCACTCGAGCGTTATTTTAAAAGAGAAAACAATTGTGCATTTCTTTCAAATTCTTACTACAACATCAGTTGTAGCACAGAATAAAGATGTACCATTAATGAAGCTAAGCCTTGTTGTCAAAATGATGACGTAAGCACCATCGAAGCCGTGGGGTTGTTACTTTTTAGTTCTGAATTAAATGTCTGTCCAACTTCCGTATCTATTTTGATCAAATGCATAGCTGGCACGGTAGCTCTTTACGCGACAGCCAGCACTGACAGTACTGGTAAAGTAACATAAATGCTCGTCAATACGCATGCGTAGCTGGTAGCTTCCCAAATGTCCTGCATATATTTAAACTGTGGATGTAGTGAACATCCGACATCTTAAAATGTGTTACACTTTTTTAAATGTTCTTGCATTGCTTCAGCCAAATTCCAGCTAAGTTTATATACAACATGGAAATGCAACTCTTGGCTTTAAAGCTTTATCTTGCCATCAGTTGTTTTACGGATGAAGTATCCGTAACAAAGTTTGTAGCACCATAAATTTTGTTTGAAAATCTGAACCAATTTCGCAAGATTTTTCCGCTTCGTAGCCAAAATAATGACTAATAGAATACATTATGTATTTTTAAAGATGAAATGTATTCAATTTGTTTCGTCTGTCATTTACATAGCAAACCCATTTACTGAAGCTGAATATTACATCGCTCTGAATAAACCAACAGGTTTCCATTAAAAACGTGTTGACTGTTCGATGTCCGAGTATTTATCTGTCTGGCTAGTGCCAGTGGAGATTTGTTAAAATACTACAAAATACAGTATGCGGGCCTAGAACTAGGTTACGAGGACAATCGCAAACAAAAAAGGAAGTCTATTAACACTTCTTTGATGTTGTACGCTCCTATTTTTCTTTGTATGTAGAACAACTTTTGTTAGCAACCCGTCCAACATTTGTGCGAAGTTTCAATGAAAACAGACTGTCAATATCGACAATAGCGTCTGGGAGTTTTCTCGAAATGCAAAAGTTGATGTCGCCGGAATAAGACAGGTAGTTCGTCTATTCGTTTGCCAAAACCTCATTCGTAGTCTCGACTTTACAATGTATTACAGAATAAACGACTTCGGACGTTGCAGCACAAAACTTTTCGAATCAGTTAAAGCAGTTTAAGTTGGCTCTTGTTCAGGATAGATTTCAATTTAAAGACCTGCATTACTTAGTGCTTCGAAGTTGTGGATCATGCACCATATGCAGCAGGGAAACTGCACTAAACCGATTACGACCTAATGCAGTTAACGCTAGTTTGAATATTGGTTCATGCTATTAAATTATATGGCTGCACATTAACTATATGAAGTTTTCGGCAGAATCTACTGTTTTTAAGAGAAAAGCCTTTCTTCCCAGTTCTTCCTTACTCTATTTGTCACACATACATACACATAAATGTAATGTACAAATGCAAACATGAAGTTAAAAGTGCAAATATTTTTATGAATGCAGCATGCTACCTCTCGGTAACATACTTTTGAGATGTTTCGCGTTTGAAATAGAAATGCCTTCAAGGATCTTTGGTTCCGATGTCTGCAATATATTACTCGGCAATGCAGGTTAGCTACATTTTCTAGAAAACTTGGACTTACTCCAAATCAGGGGGAATGTAACAAATTCTAGTGTAACGAATTTGGTCACATGTCCTATTCGACCGTGTGTGCTGGTTTAGAAATTTATTTAGTGAAAACTTTTTTGGCACAATCAAATTGCCAAAATGACAGCAATTTTAAATACTGGTGAAAATCCAGGAGATTCTTGCAATAATATCTAAATGGTGCTTATTTTAATTTTTGATTAGGAATACTGGAATAGTTGTTTTTGTCCAAATTGTTACTTATTTTGTTTCAGATTTTACCGAACTGAGATTAAAACTCACATTTCAAAATCTCAAGATATAAGAACGCCCTTAACCAACAAAGGGGCTTGGTGACCATGAACGTCATAACACAAAGGAACGAGTGTCGGAACAGTGAAGGGACAGGGGAACATTTTGACGCCCCCCGAGCGCCGGTCATTAATCAACCCTCACTCAGTTATTACTCACTGGAGGATTCTTTAAATACTTCGCCGATTTCTCTCTGGTTGGAGCGCAAAATTTCAATATCCGAATATGAAATACTTCTTCAATAAGGTGGAGTTATGGTTGTTCCGAAAGATTCCAAATTGAGTCTTTCGTCATCTGTCTTCGGTGTTACTACGATTCCAGTTTTATCATAAAAAACTGAAACGTTTACGCTGCACATTCTGAGCCAAAAAGGTTTGGAATTTCGTATTTTTTGTAAGAGATGTTTTTTTTTTGTCGTGATCCATAAACATGTTGTGTTGACAATACAACGGAATTATTAATTCTAAGGTACAGCTACGGGGTTGGCAAGGGTCTAAATGGCCCTATAAATTGTATACAATGGTGTCATTTGGCACAACACTGTTACTGTTACTCAAGGCTAGGAATCTCATAATAAGCAACAATTACAAGGCTAAGGAGCTAATTGAAGATAGGTATCACAAACGTAACCTATGAGTTTACTGGACTTAATTTAGATAATTTCTACAATAATTATACAAAGCCTTCTCCGTAACTTTACCCAAATGTACAACATACATACAAGCTCAGTAACAGACTACGTCCTAATTACCTTTTCTTGGCGTTTATACCCAAATCGCTACCAATTAACTATTAGGGATTATCTAGGAATCCCTATAGATAGACCTTTTCAACAGTGAAGTAAATAAAAGATTTGCTAGCAGACAAATTACGTGTCGACTAAACGAAACCCTTTGTGCTGAGTTAACGATTCGGATGAGACTCAGATTTGATAAAAAAAAAAAATTGTGAAGGTGAACGGAATGGAAAACGATACTGTACAACATAAAATTGCAACTGTCGATATAGAAAGCCCTCAATAGTTTCAAGCGGTTCCCACTCAAGCGCGTAATAAGCATATGAATGCACTCCAACAACGGAATATTGAAAAATGTAATTTCCATGCCCTATTTTAATGATTTGTAAAATTGTGTAAAATATACAGCTATTTATTTAGAGGTATAAATAACAAACATTATTCACAACATCTCATTTAGATACTTTTTCTTTAACTGAAAAGAAAAACCGAGACAGTAAAAGTGTAATCGAAACTTGGAAACTTTTAATGATGTAAAAGTTTCAGCAAGAACAATATGAAAGTGAAATAAAAATTGTATTTCAAATACGCACTTTCTCCCTTTTACCCAATCAGTTTTTGTTTTCAAAATAGAAATTCATGAAAAATGCAGATTTGGATTATTTATTCACATACATACATTTTTTATTCAAGCTTATCCATTTATTAGTTAGCGTGTTTGGGAAATCCGAGGGTTTACAATATGCACGTTCATCAGACACCTGCCTATTATTATTTGTTAAAATGACGTCAGGAACGTGCCATTTCACAGTTTCCATTAGAGCCTGAAGCCGGGGAGGCTTTGTTTGCCACTAGGTTTGTCTAATTAGCATTATCAAGGCGACTGGCAGTCTCTTTTGTGCAGACGCGACCCAGGCCGACAAAACGATTAATTTAATTGTTATTTAGACTTATAAGCTTACACGTCTGACGGAGATTTCAACGATACCATTGCAAGATAGGTATCGTATTACCGAAACAAGTACCAAGAAAACTCAAATGAACACAATAAACAGTAGGAGTCTCATTTCTAAATTGCTTTTTAAGAAACTTGAATTTGAAGACGTAATAAAGATACATATTTCGCTATAAACTTTGCTACTCTTAAGTAACAACATTAAAACTAAGAGGCTGTTCATTTTTTTTTATATAATTGAAAATGTGTATTGCTCACCGACTATCATATCTAAAGCAAAAAAAAAAGGTAATAAATTACTTTAATTATACTGAAACATATCCTGCAATGTGATCAATATTTACTCTTGGGTATGCACCTAAGAGTAGATGCTCCGATGCTACACCCATTTTGATCAAGAGCACACATACATGTTGAAAAGATGGATTTTCAATCACAATTTTATACGGAAAGCAATCAGTTGCTGCGTGCCTGCAATCTTCGAGGTATTGCTTGTTATATTACATCTTGGTCTGCTATTGGCTACAACAAATCGAAAAGCTAAGGTTATTGCTTAGAAAATAACTTTCATCTGGTTCGAATTTGTTCAAACCCTGAAGGTTGTGTTAACATAATATGGATCCTTTGTATAGCAAGTACAAATGTTCTTTTCAGGTACAGAAATTTGGTAAATAGGGTA
The DNA here is from genome assembly GCA_002382865.2 of Heliothis virescens. Taxonomy (NCBI): domain Eukaryota; kingdom Metazoa; phylum Arthropoda; class Insecta; order Lepidoptera; family Noctuidae; genus Heliothis; species Heliothis virescens. Next base: position 10,446,471 of record NWSH02000601.1, on the reverse strand, counting down.
CAGACAAATGTTCCAATTCTGTTAAGATACACCTAACTATAGGATTCAGGGAGAGAATACGTATTGTGTAGAATGCTTGGGTCCCAGAGTATTTTGTAAACAGGTCACTACGTTCTTCGATAGACTTACAAGTACAAAGTTCCTGCTACTTAGGGTAGAATGCTTTCTGTTTCTCAACTTAATGTCTTTTTGCGTAAGGTTGAAAGTGAATTGCTACAAATTGAAAGAGCTTTCAGGTAGTTTTAACACAGCTACATTTGTTTTCTTTGGGGGGAAAGACTTCAGTTACCCATATATTCCAAAATTATTGCTAAACAAAAGAGTCACAACGTACGCAAACTTTGGCTCTTGTTACCGTCCATATGGCGTTATTTTTATTAGTTCCCCTCGAACTGGAGGCTGGTTGGTACGGTTACCGTCATTTGGGATTCGACCGTCGTGTTGCACACGGTGTTATTAAAGTATTTTATTTGATGTTGCTGGTTTTTATGGCTAAATATGCGCCATTTGGATATGCCTGAATACATTTTGCAATATTTTTTTCACTATTTCAGTTGCATTCATTTGGTATTGTGGCGCGGAAGTAATTTGAACCGACATTTGAATATTTTCACTAGTAAAAGCTTTACACTAAAATGGTTACTACAAATAATGAAGCATAGTGAATATTAAAATGAATAAAAGTGAGAAACCTTTCCAAAATACAAAGTAAACAAGAAATAACGAGAGAAGAACTATATAACAAAGCAAACCGTCCGCCCACAAACGGCAAAAGGACTACAAAGTTATTATTGAACGTTCGTTTACAGAGCAAGTTAACTGAACCACTTGGTATAATTCAGTTTGTCTCTATGTTAAACGAGCGATGTGGCTTGTGGATGATGTTCCAGGCCATCTGTTTCGTTTCATATTTTGGGAGATACAGCGCGTAAAATATGAGCAATTGCTGGCGATTAATGACGTTTGGCGCACAGTCGCAGATGGACCGAAAAAAAAGCATTTTATGTTCCCAAAGGCAAGTTAAAAGTAACGACCGTTATTAATTTTGGTGTGGTCTTTTTGCTAATGGCCTTACATTAAGTTATTGGCAAAATTGAAGGGTGGAAAAATTTCACCGATTCAACACACCAATTTCCGCGAAAGTTTCCATAGTTAACTCTATTACCAAACACGTCCGCTGACTGTAACATTTTCCAATATAAATTCATCGTTGTGAACATAAAACAGGATTGTAAAAGGTAGATATAACTCCGACAGACAGCTAACTGTTAGCAGTGCGGTAGTTACCTTCGGAACCGTAACCGTTTAGAGACCGGATTATTGTTAATAGTTGTCAGGTAGTACAAGCAAATTGTGCTACTGAAATTGGGGCGCGCAAGTATAGGTGGATCCACACATTGCGAGGCATGCGCTCCGCACGGCGCACAACGCATGCCTCGCAAAGTGTGGACCTGTATATTCGTGGCGAGGCAAGCGCTCCACACGCACGAGGGCGAGCCAACGTATGTCGGCAAATGCTTCAAGATCAAAGTGCCTCAGTGCGAGCATTACGTTAGGTGTGGACGTAGCCGCGCATGCACGTTCGAGGCGTGCGCCGCGTACAATATCAACGCACGCCTCGACTGCGAAAATGAAACTGCGTTTGCTCGGGCCAAACAGCGCGCAGCGTAGGTATGCTCGGGCCGGTCCAACCCACACAGCTGCAGTCAAGATGGCGCCTTTGCATCGCGTGCGCATATCCGCTACTGCTTTTATAATTATTAATTCAATTATTGAAAAGAAAAGGAAAGAAAAAACGCAACGCACCGTTCGCAATAGCCGGCCGCCACACGGTGCACAGTGCATAGCGCGTGCGGCGCACACGCGCTGTGCGTTGTGCGCCGTGCGGAGCAAATGCCTTGCCAAGTCTGCGCGCCTACTTGCCTCGAGCATTTGCTTCGCATGCGATGGCTCGACCCGAGCATATGTTGGTATAATTTGTCAACACGCACGCCTCAAGCCGAGGCATGCGTTGTGCGCCGTGCGGAGCGCATGCTCGTAATGT
>NWSH02000601.1:10415856-10441040 GCA_002382865.2 Heliothis virescens | reverse complement strand
TTTTTTCTTTCCTTTTCTTTTCAATAATTGAATTAATAATTATAAAAGCAGCAGCGGATACGCGCACGCGATGCAAAGGCGCCATCTTGACTGCTGCTATGTGGGTTGGATCGGCCCGAGCATACGCTGCGCGCTGTTTGGCCCGAGCAAACGCAGTTTCATTTTCGCAGTCGAGGCGTGCGTTGATATTGTACGCGGCGCACGCCTCGAACGTGCATGCGCGGCTACGTCCACACCTAACGTAATGCTCGCACTGAGGCACTTTGATATTGAAGCATTTGCCGACATACGTTGGCTCGCCCTCGCGCATGCGGAGCGCTTGCCTCGCCACGAATATACAGGTCCACACTTGGCGAGGCATGCGTTGTGCGCCGTGCGGAGCGCATGCCTCGCAATGTGTGGATCCACCTTAATGTGTGGATCCACCTTATGAATGGTGTAGCTGAAATAGAATTTCGATTTCGCAAGCGATTTCAACGTATTGTAGATGCAGAACACAATCTTTTGGTACGGTTAGAAATAAGTGCATGATTTGAAACAAATCGGATTGCATGTCGACGTGCAGAAATGAGAAATACATATTTTTTAAATAAAATAAAAGAATTTGTTGACATTTTTACTGAAGAATTTTGAAAATACGTTGTATGTAAGAAAGCTAAGTCTTGGGTTCACAGGACGAGAAATGCACGGGACGCAATAAACAATCTGTTTTCGTAATAATGAACTTGTATTTGTATTATATTATTGTGTACCTGGAGAGACTGAATTTTCACCTGTATAGTACCTACATGTATAATTTAAGCGTAATTTTTTTTGCCAAATGAAAAAGCCATCAAAATACTACAAACTTCATTTAAATAAATGCCCATACAAAAATACATTACCGCTTTATGCCACACATAAAGCGGTGACCACTCATTCCTTGGCTTCCAATGTATTTCGTTACACAATATAATTTTACGACTAATAAGGGCTCGTTGGGAGTAATAACAGAAATAATGGAGTTTGTATATTTGGCAATTCAAGGGTTAACGGCGGATATTAAACGAAAAGTCATTCGTCTCAATATGAATGGTTATGCGCTTGGTTTAAGAACTTTGTATCTTGAATGTATAAAGTCAAAGATAGGTTCAATAAAGGTTTAATGCTTATTGTAAATGTTTATTATATCAGCCGAAATATTACTACTAAAGGGGATGGGTTTATTTGTACGTGCATAGTGCATAATGATTTGGTTGGTTTTACGATTTTACCTACCCGTAACAACCGCCTCACACATAATTGTGCAAGTTAAAACGCAACTTAGTTATGCAGTGCAGAGTTATAGCAGTGAATAGTAAAATCCACTAATTAATAAAACTTGCATTATATCTGGAGAGGATATTAAAAACATTCTTGTATATGTGTCCCACTATTAAGGCACGACTGTTTACAACAGTTCTCAAAACTAAACAGCACAGAACGGCCACTTCTAGTGTTATATCACTTTATCCTCAAGAACTAGTTTATTTATGTTGCGGCGAGAGTGGACTCCTCCCAAGCGACCATTCCACTACACTAGTCCGGTTATAAAAGAAACACCGAGTGTTAACTGGCCATAATTCTGAAAAGTCAAAAGCACGCTTAGGACAACTGTACTTTATAAAGAATTTCGCCATTTTGGTAGCCTGTTTCAAGTAGTTAATGTACAGACGACAGCACATCAAGTTACCACAATCTGTCAAATTTCTGCTATCGATTAACAACATTATCACGATAAGGGTTAGGTTAATATTCGATTGGTAAAATTTGACAGATTCGTATATGTTGACCTGCTGTTGTCCGTACAAAAACAGCGGTGGACTTCACAAACGATACCACTGCTTTACATAACGTTAAGCAATTTATAATAAATATATTTTCTCGCTTATTGAAAATTATAAACAGAAAAACAAAAAGCAGGTAACAAAACTAACAACTCCAACCACGGCTCCCGGGTGCAGAAAGAACAACTAATCCGCAAGATTACTTCAATCTAAAGCGCAATATCTTTAATGAAAAGCTGTGCAGCAGCTAAGTGCAAAACGAATTCAAAGCGATTGCAATCCCAGCTCAAGATATCATAAACATTGCAAACGAGATACTAAGGACAATAAAATTCAGTAGTGTTCCTACCAAGAAAAATACTTGTACGGCCTGGACGCAACAGTTTTATTTGGAGGAAAAAATCAGGTCGCGAAAACAATGGAAGCCGGCACAATTCTCTCCTTCGGTCGGTTTTAAACATAATTTATTCGATGTTTAACGCTTTGCCTTAACGTAAATTGAATTCGGGGTCAGAATGTAGCCGCACGAATTATTTGTAATTGTGGGGAATGCTATTGATTCAAATGTGGTTAGGTGTTATTTTTTCTATGTGTCAGTCAATTGTGTATTGTTGTCTAAACCCGCAGTTTAACTCCGTTTTCGTCTTTTAACGTAATTTAAGTTAGAATTTGCAGTTCACTTGAAAAACAAAAACTCTCGACTCTTCAAAGGGTTAAATTACTAGTACAAAAAAACTCTGCAAACACCGTTTCGCTTGGTCTCTCTTTTCAAGTGACAATCTCAGTTGACTCAAACAAATTATATTTTAGAGAGCAAAGGCGTCTACAATGTTGCGGGTTACTAAATAAACGTTAATTTTAATCCCCGAGATAAGAGTAGGCCAACATTTTGGCCTTACCGAGGCATGTTTTGCGTCCAGATATGCCGCCGTATCTGAATGTCAAATAAACCTTAAAGGTCATATTTTGCTTAGATAGTCGAGTTAACTGCCTGAGGATTCATATTGTCAGTAACTTATTCTCAAAGCTATATCACATTCCTTATTACAACTACAGATTAGTAAACGTTTATTGGACTGTTTGACAAAACGATGTCGTAGCTACAAAACGTTTCTAGCCAATGAAATTTCGCTTCCAACCTACGTTCCAATTTACGTATTTAATTTTCTTGCTGTTAAAGGAAATTTGACGTTTACTGCTGCTGAAAAGTGGAACGTACCAGAACCGAGGGCGCTGGACCCGAATTATTAATGAGCAAGGCGCGTCTGCACAAGAGTTGCTTATTAAACGCTGCACCAAGAAACAATAGTTTGTTAAGGAACATGTGAGCTGAAATTCAATTTTGAATGTGCTTCGCATTTTATAGCTCTGATTTCGACATAAACTGGCGAAATTTTATTACATTCGATTCTACATTAAGTTTGATACTGAAACTGCTAAAGCTAATCTGTTTTATTAAGTTAGCTGTTAAATAGTATTAAAAGAGTAGTGATTTTGCGAGATTCATTAATGAAAATAGATTGTTCGTTTGGCTTTTGTCGTAGGTACAAATGTAGATTTGATACGGTTTTTTTGCTGATTCTATAGGTTCCTTAAAATCGTACATCCGAAGATCCAGACGTTCGCAACTTGCCAAATCGATACGTCGAACACACCCTACTTAGCATAGCCATTCACTTTGAAATACAGTTATTGTGCACGTAAGACCCGAAAACTTTTACCTTATGTTAATTTGTTTTTCCCACTGTAACAACTTACTTAGAACTTTCTGGAAGCCTGATTAAGTGGGACAAGTTTAACAAATAGCATTACCCAATCAATAGGCCGAATTTTACATGAGTTCTTTTATATTTAGGGTTTGTTATCCCCCGTTTGACTGTAAACGACATTTGGGATTTACATATTTTTGTATGATGGTATTTCGTCGGCCTTTGTGAGCTTAGCTAAGCAACTTTCTACTTGGTGATTGTGTGAACTTTCATTTTATCGAGAATTCCATTTGTTTTTATTTAGCAAAATACTTAACTCATTTCAAGCTTATCAGTTGAATGCATATTACAAATCTAATTCAATGCGTAATGACAGAGAGGTATACTGTTTGTATTTAATGCTATTAGCGGAACAAAGCTTTCACCGTTAAACCGAATCAAAGGTAAACAAACATACACAGCGATTATATTGTTGGGTTGCAAATTAGTCCACATTGCCTCTAATAGGTCCTATTACAACAGTCATTCTAATTATCTAATAAAAGCCCACACTATGTCGACTATGAACATGAAATTGAATCTGAATTGAAAATTGGTTCTCTGAAAGCAAAAGGGTTTAAACAAACAAAATTTACTAAAACAGATAATTTAAAGAGTACCTACATAAATCTTGAAACTGGTTTCTCTCTATTTGGGTTTCAGTTTTAAATAACTGTTTTATACTAGATAAAAGCAATTTATTCAAATTAGGCTGAAAATCAGCACTTTTTGAAGGTCAATTTTACAAAAGACAGCCCCCAAAACGCCCGCCCTTCACCAGTTCCTATGTGTTTTTGCTGGGAAGAAGAAATGGTGGAACAAAGTCCCTAGCAAAACAAATCTATCTGTATGGTTGGAAGAACCGGTTCAATACAAAATTAATACATTAATAATACTCTTTATGACAGGTACCGCACTTAAGGAATGCACTCTTTACAGTAGGTACCTTTATATGTTACCATCATAACACAAAACTCCTACATTAACTGAGAGCAAATCGTGAGGGCGCAGTCACCAAATAACTCCGTATGACATAAAAGCCAAGTTCCTAAGTACGTGTAACGAGTTATATTGACGTCATAACAAAAAAAAATGGTTTGACTGCTATTTACCACTGCTGTTGTTTTGGTAGATTTATCATAAAATAAAGCAATTGACAGCGGACAGATAAATCTTGGCATATTTTTATGAAAATTCCTTAAGCCTTTGTGATAGTTCCAGTTTCATCATCAACGTGATCAGAAGTAAATCCAAGAACTAACCCTCGTAAGCTATACGAGAATTATGAAGTTGGAAATCAATATGCTAGTGGTGCAAAGAGGTATAAACAGATATTGGACTTCAGTGGAGGTGAAACGAGGAATATAGGATTTAGGAATTCAACTTCCATGAAACCCGAATGGTACAATTTTGCGAACAAAACCGACTTTTTGATGGAAAAAAGACAAAAATAAGAGTATTATTTTTGTTTATTCCTACTGTCGGTTTCCTAACAGGAAATTAAGCAACCAATACGCACATAAATAACAGCAAGTGAGACTTTACACGCGCCATTACCTGAAACAAACAATAANCTACAAAACGTTTCTAGCCAATGAAATTTCGCTTCCAACCTACGTTCCAATTTACGTATTTAATTTTCTTGCTGTTAAAGGAAATTTGACGTTTACTGCTGCTGAAAAGTGGAACGTACCAGAACCGAGGGCGCTGGACCCGAATTATTAATGAGCAAGGCGCGTCTGCACAAGAGTTGCTTATTAAACGCTGCACCAAGAAACAATAGTTTGTTAAGGAACATGTGAGCTGAAATTCAATTTTGAATGTGCTTCGCATTTTATAGCTCTGATTTCGACATAAACTGGCGAAATTTTATTACATTCGATTCTACATTAAGTTTGATACTGAAACTGCTAAAGCTAATCTGTTTTATTAAGTTAGCTGTTAAATAGTATTAAAAGAGTAGTGATTTTGCGAGATTCATTAATGAAAATAGATTGTTCGTTTGGCTTTTGTCGTAGGTACAAATGTAGATTTGATACGGTTTTTTTGCTGATTCTATAGGTTCCTTAAAATCGTACATCCGAAGATCCAGACGTTCGCAACTTGCCAAATCGATACGTCGAACACACCCTACTTAGCATAGCCATTCACTTTGAAATACAGTTATTGTGCACGTAAGACCCGAAAACTTTTACCTTATGTTAATTTGTTTTTCCCACTGTAACAACTTACTTAGAACTTTCTGGAAGCCTGATTAAGTGGGACAAGTTTAACAAATAGCATTACCCAATCAATAGGCCGAATTTTACATGAGTTCTTTTATATTTAGGGTTTGTTATCCCCCGTTTGACTGTAAACGACATTTGGGATTTACATATTTTTGTATGATGGTATTTCGTCGGCCTTTGTGAGCTTAGCTAAGCAACTTTCTACTTGGTGATTGTGTGAACTTTCATTTTATCGAGAATTCCATTTGTTTTTATTTAGCAAAATACTTAACTCATTTCAAGCTTATCAGTTGAATGCATATTACAAATCTAATTCAATGCGTAATGACAGAGAGGTATACTGTTTGTATTTAATGCTATTAGCGGAACAAAGCTTTCACCGTTAAACCGAATCAAAGGTAAACAAACATACACAGCGATTATATTGTTGGGTTGCAAATTAGTCCACATTGCCTCTAATAGGTCCTATTACAACAGTCATTCTAATTATCTAATAAAAGCCCACACTATGTCGACTATGAACATGAAATTGAATCTGAATTGAAAATTGGTTCTCTGAAAGCAAAAGGGTTTAAACAAACAAAATTTACTAAAACAGATAATTTAAAGAGTACCTACATAAATCTTGAAACTGGTTTCTCTCTATTTGGGTTTCAGTTTTAAATAACTGTTTTATACTAGATAAAAGCAATTTATTCAAATTAGGCTGAAAATCAGCACTTTTTGAAGGTCAATTTTACAAAAGACAGCCCCCAAAACGCCCGCCCTTCACCAGTTCCTATGTGTTTTTGCTGGGAAGAAGAAATGGTGGAACAAAGTCCCTAGCAAAACAAATCTATCTGTATGGTTGGAAGAACCGGTTCAATACAAAATTAATACATTAATAATACTCTTTATGACAGGTACCGCACTTAAGGAATGCACTCTTTACAGTAGGTACCTTTATATGTTACCATCATAACACAAAACTCCTACATTAACTGAGAGCAAATCGTGAGGGCGCAGTCACCAAATAACTCCGTATGACATAAAAGCCAAGTTCCTAAGTACGTGTAACGAGTTATATTGACGTCATAACAAAAAAAAATGGTTTGACTGCTATTTACCACTGCTGTTGTTTTGGTAGATTTATCATAAAATAAAGCAATTGACAGCGGACAGATAAATCTTGGCATATTTTTATGAAAATTCCTTAAGCCTTTGTGATAGTTCCAGTTTCATCATCAACGTGATCAGAAGTAAATCCAAGAACTAACCCTCGTAAGCTATACGAGAATTATGAAGTTGGAAATCAATATGCTAGTGGTGCAAAGAGGTATAAACAGATATTGGACTTCAGTGGAGGTGAAACGAGGAATATAGGATTTAGGAATTCAACTTCCATGAAACCCGAATGGTACAATTTTGCGAACAAAACCGACTTTTTGATGGAAAAAAGACAAAAATAAGAGTATTATTTTTGTTTATTCCTACTGTCGGTTTCCTAACAGGAAATTAAGCAACCAATACGCACATAAATAACAGCAAGTGAGACTTTACACGCGCCATTACCTGAAACAAACAATAAAACATGTTACATTTTTCTCGTTTTAACAAAATTCTGCTGGGAACAATGGTGGTGCCATTATCTAGATTAGCCATACATGCATGGAGAAAGATAGATAGATATGTGTACGTATAGCAAAACACTCGTAAATAGTAGGCCAAGGACGTTATTTAAGAGTAAAGCCTTTCGAGCCAGACTTTTTAGTGGAACCTCTAGCTTTCCTTTCATACCAAGACCGAATGTTTACAATAGCCTGTGCTATGAATAACCTTGTATTTTGCAGGTTTCTGTAAAAAGTCAGAACACTGCCAACGCCTGCACCAAGCCACAGCATACTGCAAATTATATTCAGATTTCTCTTGACCCGATGCCCTAGTTCTCAAACAAATGAAATACAGAACATTTTGTTACAGACGTGGAACGTTGTATGTACATAGCAGTTACATAAGACGGTATTGGCTTTTCTGAAAACTAAGCTAAACTTTCCTGTCTCATATATCAAACGTCTTCATCGAGTGTATTTCCGCAAATACAGATACTAAACGTTGAGTACTATAGCGGTGTAATTTATTTCAGGATTAGTGGTGTATCAAGATCCTGGGGAAGAGATTACGGTATACGAATACGACCAAAAACGATTTTGCCTTGTCGATGTTTTGCTTTTTCTTTGGTAAGTATGTTATAAATTACTGTAGTTTGTTGGTTCTATAATTCAAACTGGTAATCACACTTTTGTGCTCTGAGACTATTATTTTCGGAATTACGTCATGAACATTGAAAGAAGCGAATTCAAGACAATCACTACATGCAATTAGATATAACCATCAAAATGCCTTCAAATTAAGACATCAGTTTCATTGCACTGTATTTAGGTAGGTATTGTTCGCGTTCTGTAATAGGGCCCTTGGACATGTCGACAGATGGCAACAGTTCCCGGGTCGCCATAAATTTCCCATACCAACACGTCACTTCGCGTAATGGGACACGCGCGATATAGTGCGTGCGATCTGTCTATTTAGTAAACATACAGTCCACCCGTCGACCAATCTTATCTATTCACACCTTCGCAGCTAAGAACGTGATTGTCAAAAAAATATTTTTATAATAAAAAGTAGTCTTACTTTCCTCGATGAAAGCAAAATAAACGCTATCTATATGTTATGGACTAGGTGATTAATGCGGGCATTATTCATAATGTGCGAGCATTATGAATAATGTTTAGCTCTATCGGGCTGAGTGATTAATTACTATCTAAACTTCATTATTTATCACATTGCACGGTCATTTTTATATTGCTACATGACATTTGGGCAATTTGATAATAAAGCAAAATTTGACGCGGTGCGGGGAGGGAAGAACGCGTGACACGGTTTGACCAATCAGAGACCGCTAGTCAGAATGCGGCTCGTGCGGCGGGCGCTATTGTTTGTGTTTAGTTTTGCATTGTAAGCGAATTGTCCAAAAAATATATATCCTAGAATATTAGCTGAAAGTTAGGTTTTAATGACAGAAACGAATTGCTGCAAATCCGACTCCACGCAGTCTTGTCTGCCCTACCCCTAGAGTGTAATTCAAAATCGCGTAGGCACGAAGGGGCGAGGCGGGCCGCGAGTTGAGGAGCAGGTGGTTGTAACTCTCGCCACCGCGGCTGAGGCTGGCCGGCAGCGCCGGCCAGCAAGCCGAAGCTGCAGTGGTGAGAGTTAAACCTATCTGCGACGATAAACTCGCGTGGGACCGCCGGAGCCCCGTAGCGCCGGAGCCGTGGCAGAAATCATGCCTGCTGCAAAAAACTGAATTTACCTCAATGACGTTCCAAGCTTTACAAAATCTGACTGATTACTTAAATTGTTAAACATTTAGTTTATTTTAAGTAACAATAAAAATGAAAAATTACTGATTAAATTTGTTTGTATTACTCTGCCCAAAAGGCGAAGTACAATATGTAGAATGCCCGGTCAATTTGATTATTTGAATGAACATTATTAAATTGCTCTCTCAGATTGGTCATTTTTCATAATGACCGGACATTATGTATAAGGCACAATTCATCATTCGGACCACAACATATATACTTAAGCTTTTTGTTCCCACTCAAGGTTTAAAAGTACATAAAGAGGGAAGAGATTTTGTTATTTTTGCAAATAACTTGGCGAGGCAATCTAGCAGCGCATATATTTGCAGTGTCGTCATTGATTTTTAACCCTTTGACAAACTCACTTTGTGGTCCCGTGTAAAACTTTTGCCCCAAAGGTGTCGTATATTGCGAAATGCGACTTAAGAGATTGAGTTGAGAGTGGTGGTGGGGGTGACTAAACTGACCTTTGTTTATGTAACAACTTGTTTTATTTATATTCAGGCTGTAAATACAACCTTTTTGGAAAGTCAGCAACAGCAACCTAGTTCAAAGTATGAAATCGAATCCAAAGTAGAGCTACATTGAGTTCATGCGTGAATTAGAATTCCAAAGTCAACCGAAATTCTATTACTAACATAAGGATTACGTAACAGTATAAAATATGGTTACCCCGTAATATGTATAAGTATTGAGATGTCGTATAACGCAGTATAGCAATACTCGAGCTAGGGCACGTGCCGACGTAGACATCCCACCATCACGTAGACAACATTGGGACATGATGAAATTATTTACTCAAAAGTGGTGAAGGGTCTTTCTTTGTAAAAGTAATATTGTTTGTAGCAACTTAACTTTTGTTCCAAATGAAATGAAATATTGACTCCCACTAACGTCGTAAGCACAAAAAATGTAGGTATGTGGCCACAATTTCCAGTACAACAAAAGTCAAGCCCAACCACAAAAGTAATTCAGAAGTCTGATGAGAAACGTTAAAGACTCTACGGCTTTGATGTTTGGCTCCAGACTACAAAATCACTTTAAGTAATCCTTGTCTTAGCACGGAGATTAATCACACAGTTTATCTGGGACTAGACTATTTGTTCGCTGCGGCATCAAGTTGAGAATTTAAATTAATGTAGACAACTTGAAGGTTCTGTGAAAACCGTAAAACGTTTTAAAATAAATAAAATAACATTTAACCAAAACAAAGTTCCGGAATCCGTTATATCCGATGAAATATTCGTGTCCGACTGCAGTCGGTTCCGTGGAATGTTAAGCTTTGCATCGAAAAAACCCTCCGTGCACTGAATAAGTAAACCATTGCATTGTGGTGTCCGGTGCAACGTGGCCACACGTTAATGAGCACAGAATTGGGTCACAGAGTCACGGTGGAGTCGGCGTCCTCTCGCGGATTCATTAATGTACCAGCTAAATCGCTGTACGGGAACGCTTATATTTTAGACGTGTGCGGATTAATTTATAAAGTTCCGCGCGATAAAATTTAATGCGGTACGGGACGAGACATTTAGCAATGAAAGTATTAACGCGACTAACTGAAACTGCAGTTGAGGGTGACGTATACGAATACGTCAGATGTCAGTAGTTTAATCGGGATTAGATCGAAGATAGTCACAGCCATTTACGAGTACGTACATGAATGAAGCACTGAAGCACTATATTGCATTTAATTGTTAGACAAAAGTTTTATTTCTAAATAAAAAACATATCCCTGATCGGATCATACATACAAAGTGCCAGTCGTTCCTGGCCCAAACATGCCAAAGATGCGTATAAAAGATAAAAATGTTTCTTGGCTCAGTGCTCTTGCTTATTCCCAGAATACAAACACAAACAAATATCTTTCTGATATAAGTTTGTAGGTTCCGACCAGACTATTCTTACCAGACAAATAACGGAAATTGCTTCTTAGATTTACATGATGCTCCGAACCCGCACTGAAAATCTTGATCAAATCGACTTGATGTACCGTGATAGCAACCTACTCAAAAGCAGGATATTGACAGCTTTGAGAAAGAATTACAGTTGTCAACATCAGGCAAACACTTCTTAGAAATCTTTCAAACTTCCAAAAATAGGATCCCACAATAAATTCGCCACCAGTTACGATAAAGTGAAATTTATTTCAACAATAGACGGAATCTGTCATGGTATGGTGCAGATAGATTCGATTCCATTAGATTCCAATATTTGAACATCCTCTTGCACTTCCAAGTGTGAGCAGGAAATTGTGTAGTAATAAATCTTTGAGCGGGAGAATGTGACATTCTGAACCGTAGGTGTCTACTAAATGGTTGTGCGGAAGCAGTGATTCTAGAGAATTTGCCTCGGAGATAAATCGAGTGCTTCGGCATTGAATGCTGTGTGTATTTGCAGGGGACTTAACAAACGATTAGACGTTATTTATGGAGGTGATATTTTCCAAGTCACCATTTGTTGTAGAAATTGTGCTGGTTGATTTGTTGTTTCATTGAAATTGTCAATTTCTGCAATAGAGTTTCAACTTATCACCAAGTGAAAGGTAAATTTTTGATTGGTAAAATTGTACAGATTGAGGTAGATTTACCTGATGTGGGCTGTACCTTGCATTTTCCTTGCAGAGTCGCATATTAACTTGTTGCAATTTAATCACAAAACAAGAATTGAGTATGAAAGGTGTTATGTTCACACTACGCTGTAAAAACTATAAATATTAATTTAATAACTATAGCCTCATACTGTCTGTCGCAGGAGCCAACCTACACGTTTATTAAATTTTAAGTAGACCGCTTCAACAATATTACAACATAACCCGGGTGTAATTGCGAGAAAATTAATTAATATTTTATTTATTGAAGCCTGGCTTTATATGCTAGTTTATATGAACGGCATGAATATTGTCTAATTAGTTGATGCCGATGGTACAACGACCTGACTACGAGAACGAATGAATGGAAAAACTGCGTGCATACTCATTATGTAGGGGCACTTAATTACACCAGGTTTTTGTCAAACTTAGAAAGGTATAAATAACAGGGTTTTTTACCTTATCTCTAAATAGGAATTCACACGTATCTAGTAATAAAACTTGAGTAAATAAGAAGGCAACGCTGAGTCTCTCTTACTAAACTGACCTATGCTTATGCTTTTTCTAAAATGACACCGTTTGTTCACAATCAATCAATTGCCACCAGCTTTATTTATTAAGAAATAAGTTATCTATAGCTTCGCAATTAAACATAATTAACTTGCTTAAACTGGTTAACAGAAACAGTCGACATATTCATTAGTTCTCTTTTAAATACAAACGTTGAACATCTCGAAGACAACGTTCTTGTGTTTAACTTTTGCGAAACTACAATTCCCTTGAGCGCTGTCTTTATTTATACCAAGTTTTTCTGAGAATCGTTCCATGTGAATCATTCATTTAGAGCTGATGTCTTGGAGTTGGAGATTTCATTGATTTTGTTTTAATGCTTTCTATTTCATTGGAGTATTTGTTAATGTTAATAGTTATACATTTTTCAAACATCAATAGCACTTGTAACTAAGGCTTAACGATGCCTTGAAGTAGTTTCTAGGCTAGATTAAAAGACATTAAAAAATACAAACATCTGAATTGAGATCCCCTACCTTTTCGAAAAATCGGTTTTAAACAAATGCATAGGCTTGGTTTTCCATTTCACGTGGTGGTCATATATTGCTTAATACGTGTAAAATGTGGATTTTGAACTGGAAAAAGTAATTTTAAGCGTTGGATAATTTCGATGTGCAGATCTTTATCAACTCTCGTTCCATACTGATTATTCAACAGAAATTGTTCCACGCAATTGGAGTACATACAATATTTAACATTACATGAATTTATGTATCACAGGTGTAACATAAAAATTCTCAAAATGTACAGTTCTATATCATTTCTGTACGAAAACACCAGAACATTACATTACGAAGGAAGGAAACGTTTCTTGTGTAGAGAGAATCATATTATTGTAAATCATGAAGAGATGTAAATTTATTAACCCTGTGACGCTTGGTTTACGCTGAAATTATTTTTAGAATGCTAGGCAGGTTTTGTTTATTTAAGTTTAACACTTTCCCTGACCCATGAATCAAATGTGTTATACACACAGATTGTTTAACTATTGTGTGTCTACTTTGTGGAAAGTGAATGGGGTAATGCTGGTTAATGAACCTTAGTCTTCCGTTACAATAAGCAAACAGTGTTTCAGTACTTTTAAAACCCTTTATACTTGCGTCACACTACCCTCATCTACTAAAAATCTAGACGAAATTCGTTATAAACGTCTGCAAGATAATGTTTACTACGTTGCATGTTCCGTGTTGTACTCTTGGGCATGACGTGTAACTGAATCAAATTACTTTCGTGTTGACACTGCTCGCAACTCGGTACGCTGTTAAAGGGGTTATTTACTTTATACAAGACGTGAGATAATTAGTGTGAGCCACGTGATGTATTCCGCACTTGAAGATGGATATTCTATTCTATTAACGTCTGTCTTTTGTTTGAGGATTCATGGTGGAACATGAATATCTGGGGTTGGTTTAAATATTCATTTTTAATTTTTAGCTCTTCATTGCAAGCACGTAGAAAATTTCTACAGCAGTTCTAAGTTTTGAATGTCAGCAAAACGTGTCAAGAATTGATTTAGGTGTTTCTTTTGAATTACTTAAACAAATCTTGTATGTATTACGAAGTTACCCTTAACAAAATGTAGGTACTTACTTGTACTTAATTCGTGTAACTTTCGACTTCACAGACCGATGGCAACAAGGATAATCTTGAGTGGAAAGTTTTAAAGTCGATAGGATCGGGGAAGGCACACAATTCAGTTCATACACTTAAATATGGAGTTACATTTCGGAGTTCAATACTCCGGGAATATTGAGATGGAACTTCATGAAATGGAAATGTAATTTAAATTTTAAAAACGATGTTTTCGTTTTCATAAAACACCCGAGGTTTCAGTCGACAAGAAATGCGTGGGCAACTTAATTATACTTTGATGAATGAAAATATAAAAATAGAAGAGAAGTAAATAGCTGCTGTAAATACAAGACGCTGAAACCGACCTTATAAGAATGAATCCAATTGTCTAAATGCTAAAACGCCAACGCTTACAATGAGCCGAAACGTCCCACTCATCTTCCCTCCCGTTACCTTGTAAAGAAATGCTGAGAATCATCCTCCATTTTCTCGTCTTGAAATAACATTGTTGCTTCAAATTACATAACCATTACAATTAGAGTTATCAGCCCGTTTGGGTCACTATTTCGTAATGAATTCTACTAGAATTATATACATATTTACTATAGTAATCACTTCACATATTTTTTAAAGTGTGATCACTAATGCAGTATAATAATGGAAAAAGCAGCTGACCGTAGCTGCCTACTTACAATAAGCACAAATGCAGTCATTGAATCGATTCCTGCACAGCAAATGCACACCAAGTGAGAGGATGAACCCATTGTGATGATAAGGTCGATTTAACCAAAGATATGCGTACACTCGCCCGAACCAGATGACACAGTTTTCATGTAAGACACGCACCACAGAACGGAACAAACACATTAAAGCATTAGCAAGTAACAACACCAGTAGACTCATGTTCCTATGGGAATTCATACAGCCGTTTCGTACGTGCGCAAAGAGTGAGTTTTTGAGTATTGAATGGTGTTCTATTTACATTTTTTTAACCAGAAAAATTTAGGTTTTAAGAGCACTACCACTAGCCATTCCATGTCTCAAGAAATCATAGTCAAAGAATTGTTAGAAGGGGTTTACGCGTCTCTGAAGTCTAGTGGGCCGAAAGTGTGGGAGTGTGTATGCCCATTTTGAACAAGATAGAACTACTACATTAAATTCATTGTCAAAATAAAACAATAGAAGTTAAACAATGAAATATATAACGAATTTTGTTTGTGTACCACCCCTGCCTATACAGGTACAAATTATCTCCTTGTGCTTTCATTTGTTAACAGGGAAAATAAATTTTCGTCAAGTCATTGTTTTGTACGCACTTTGTATATTGTAAGCTAATGACTCGGTATTTTTATACGCGATCGACGTGTTTATTTTTAATTATTGAATGAATGTTGATAAAATGTGTGATTGGTATAATAAGGCAAGTCATATTTACTTGTTTACGATACTTTTATTGTGGCTGATATTAAACTTGCCACAACTACCGTAGAAAATACGAGCTGTTTGGAATGAACAGTATTTCTTCTTTACTTTGGACTTTCCTAACGGAATAATTATAATACTTAGTTAAATGGGCTAATACACCAAGAAATAAAACAATTACTTATAGTATGAGGCACTGTTTGCTTACATTAAATTCATATTTGCTTCATTATTTGTGTCCGGAAAGTTTCAGTTCACAATCGACAGGTTCAGTCCCACGGAAATTAATTAGAATAATTTAGTAAGGCGCGAATATTAATGGGGACAGATTGGGTAGCAACAGCCTCTGAATTAAGATGGGCTATGAATTATGGGGAGTGTAATTTATGAGCGTTAATGATCACATAAGACTTTTGTTATGCAAGAAATAAATGAGCTACACGATCCTTATTAGTCTGATTTGTCAAGATGAGTTCCTTAATTGAGGTTTTCATTCTTAACACTGCATAGTTCTTTATAGTTCTGAAGAAAAATAAAAGACGTGCTATCTAATACGCACATATTTATTACGTCGATAAAACCCAATAGAGTAAGAAAATCATAAAGTATGCTTATATCACATTACCGTAAATATTGGGCCATAAAATATATTTTTGAGAGTTAATGCTTCCCCCGTCACAATATAAAAAGCCATGCCATAAAAGCTTCTCGTTTTTTCTTGTCAAATTTTTACGACGGATTTTAAATATTTAGCACATCAGCGTCAGTCACACTCGATACGCTTAGGAATTTAAATTTATCATCACTTAGGACAAAACGAAAAAAAAACGAAATACACTCCCTTATAGATGATATGGGCATAACTGAATTGTTCTTAATACTGAAGCGTGCAGTGTAATGTACTCCTAGATATTTTACAAACATACAAAAATCTTGCTACAGCGGTCTGTCCTTATTACAAGTCAACTCGCAGGAACGTTGAGAGGCAAATTTATTTTCATTGCCTCCACAACCAGAGTAAAACATTCGCATGCATTTCCTTCTAACGATATCGTAGAACCAGGCCACTTGCATATGACTACAAGGTCCTTTCAAAGGCACTTGGTAGCACATGTATGGCATATTCTTAAGATTGGCTGGAAAAGGTCCGTCAACGGGGCCTGGAATTAAAAGTTATTTATCAGTAATAGTATCTTATGCTTCCAATTGCTTAGATTTATCTATATTCTCTAATAACAACTGCTCTAAAACGATCATCGCCATTATATTATACCCCTGCATGGTATGGGTATATCACTTCTCTCACAGAGAAGAAATGAGCAATAATCGCCACCCTTGCTCAAGCCGTATTCTAGGCGTTCATACTCGAGCTGAAAGATGTTAACTAAGTAGTTCTAAGTATATAAAAAATGATCTGCCATTTAAACACATTTGCCCATTTCACTCTCACATTCTTGTTCTACATTTTCACGAGCGAATTTCGTTTCCATACCTATTATGCGAAATGCAAATTGCACACAAAGCTATTTATTGTGAAACAATTTTCCATGTAAATTCGTTCCACTTTACTTTTTGCGGTCAGATATTCTTCTTTCTGCCCTGGCCACTTTTATTGGGGTCAGGGTAACATGCTTTATTTCACTCATGCATTTGCTCCCTATTTATGGCTGTTCTTTCATTCAATCCTTTCTCTTTTAGTATTATGGTCTTCTTCCTCGCCAACCTCAACCAAGACACTTTTTTTTACACTCAACATTAACATTCAACGATACTTACAGAATTCCTGATACATTTTCTGAAAGCTGAGCATACTACAATATTCGTTATATTACCTACAGACGCCACTTCATTACCGAGACGAAATTACACAAATTCTCTCATACTTTTCGAAAGCACTCACAAAATGTGACAACTAGTTTCCAACGACATACCGAAGCACGCATGGCGCTGAGTACTCGTCACCCCGTAGTTGTCAACAACTAACTTGTAAAATTGCCGCATAAATTGGCAACGTCGAACGATAAGAATATTTTTTGTTCCGTCGCAGTTGGCGATGTCATTTAAACTTGGAGCTAACGGTGCTTCACGTGCATTATAGACTATACGTGACATACATATGCAATATATGCATGTAAGTACCTCGAGCGCAATTATCTACAGATTATCACCATTATCTATGCTCTAACCCATTATTGCAGAGCATAATATAACTCTTCACATTCAGAGAAGCTACGATCTTAACCACTGTTGGGCAAGTCAAGTATAAACCCTTTAAAAGATACTTACGTTATATATAATAATCGAGGGAAAAATAATGAACATTACTTACGTCCATCTCTAACATAGTCATGTAAATAATCGTTTAGTCCTGCCGTTATTTGAACGACATATATTGCCAATATACAAAGTAAAGTATACAACGTCCGCATTGTCTAATCCAATTTCGTCTTCGGCGATCACGTGGTGCAAACATGCTGGCACGCCAATCAAACGCGGGAACAATTAGGGTTATCTCGTTAGAATTTGTGTTTGTATTACGTACCAATATTCCATGCGTAATAACATTAGACAAATAGTTGGGAAATAGTGATTAATTAATGTTTGTTTAAATAACTGCATGTATATCCTTAATTAGAACGTATTATTGTTAAGTTTACATATTTGATCGAAATTATGATTGAAATTATGATTCTCCCACTTAACAAAAAAAACTATATTTTTCGGGACACTAAAATAAAGATTTAACATGAGTAAGGGTAGGATATAAGATACTTTTATGTTCTAAAATTTGTGGTTCCCGTAGGACACCTCACAAAAGAGCTAGTAGATTACAATTACCTTCTATGTAATACTATCACGGTAAGTGTCGCCGGTATACGAGGGATTTGTTTTATTGTTATACAAATAGGATAACTAGAGAACTTGTACATTTTACTCGTGTTTCGCCAACAAATGGCATCCAGAGACTAATTCCAGCAAATATACTGTGGAAAAGTCAGGTGTTTTATGTTTAATCTACATCAGCATAATCGCTTTAGCTTTAGGAAAAACTAGGTTAAAGAAGGTTACGATAAAAACCCACCATTCGTTGTCTGTAATCTCATAATGAATTTATCTAAGTTGGTTTAATTGTAATCTCTTAAAGTGCCCATTCTAAAAATGGCTTCTTGAATATAATGCCAATATTCTTTCTTAGAAACATATTGTAGGTACATACGTACAAAGTAGGATATGATCCATTACTTGAATGTCCTTTCGAGGCAACGTAAGAATCCGCCATCAAAGCCATTCGAAGTCAAAGTCATAATTTTAATACATGCCTATTTTTTATGCTTCAGAACTATATAATTGTTTTGTAATCTGAAGGTTTCATGAGACTCTCCACGTTAAACATCAAAGACAGAATAGGGAGGGACGTTATTACTTTTATTTACCTACTTCTCTTTTATAACTGCAGAATTATGAATATTTATCATAATACTCATTCATAATTTCATTGCTCGCCAACCCTACGGACAATCAGAAACAATCAACCGTTATATTGATGTAGGCAGTTTTAGTACCGCAATCTGTATGAATTTTAGATAAAGGAAGATTGCTCTTTTACTGCCTGTTATAATAACGCAACTTACATACGATATTGTCTTTCATTCAAAATGGTTTTTTCTGTATTCAATGTAGTAGCTTAAGTTTTTATATCTGGAGCCATGACTGCGAAAATTTTACTGTTTACCTAATTGATTGTTTAATGAAACAGTTGTTTACATTCTCACGCTTATAGGTAAGTATCAGTAAGGAACAGCAAGGAAAGCGTTGGTTTGCACTTAATGTTTAATTAATCGTCTCTTGATCCGAGTTTACATGAAATCTCTTTTGTTTGTTGTTTGATCACGTTCCACTGATTACGAAACTCCGGAAGGTAAACTTGCATCTTCAATGGAGACATAATTATTAACTGTATTGTTTTAGACTTAATTGATTAATTAAAGGGGAGACTTGAAGCAGTTATAGCATATACTTATATTATTTTAAGAAAAGGTTACCTTGTTATTCTTCAAAATGAAAACACAAAATTGTATTGATATAATATAGGTCTGTGATATGAGTTTATTTAACATCCATTTCAAAAGACAGCAGATACCTACAATATTAAAACCAAAAACTCATTATGCGGCAACCAAAATTCACGCATTCACAGAAAAGTTTTAAAATTTAAATTTCCAACTGGCTATCAGATGAAACGTCAAATAAATGACGACGGATCCTCGGATAGCGTTGATTAAACAGATTCAAACATTACAGTTTAAAATTAGCCCGAGCGAGTAACGGAACAATATGTGAACGAGAAATAAAGCCTTTATTTCCCAATGCGGACGTTAAAACAAAGGCCTGCCGTAAAATAACATAAATCCGATCAACGCAAGTACAAAACTCAAATGGCTGGATATAAAAAAATATGTAACCGATTATGTTGCATGATATACTGGGAGGAATCTGTCCAGATCTAATAAATATGTACTTAATTTAATTATAACATGCTACAATTCATCACCTTACAAAAACATTTATCACTGATCCCGAAAGACACCATCAAACACTTACCCCCATATAACAAAAAGCATACCAGATACAGCAAAAACCATTCACAACAAAGACACAAGAAATCCACAAAACAGTTTATCAAGAGTAACATGTTCAGCATTAATCAATAAGACAGAATTCTGGGCCTTTCGGTTGTCATGACAACGGCCACTCCATCTAAAAATAAATTGTACAAATTAAATTGTACAAGTACTGATTGTGAGCCGAACGAATGTAGTGATTAAAAGTTTTCGTTTCGAACGATCCCGGGTTTTATTCTTTAGTATCGATACCTGAAGTTAAAGTCAGAATGTTTTCGTAGTTTTTGAATAAATGTTAGAATAACTTGCTAGCTCACGCCCTCCACCCACGTCATACCGGCCAAGCCCTTTTAAGATCAAAAGAACTTGCTTTATTAAAGCTTATTCATCATATATTTGATAGGGATCTTGTTGGCCGCACCTAGAAAGTTATTCGGTGAACATAACTTCTCAGGAGAATATCAATTATAAGGTAGTTTGGTGTTGGGTAACTTTGGAAGGTAACGTAAACTACGCTGGTTAGTTTATGATATTCATTAGCAGTGGTTTTTATTTTTCTTGAGTTAGGCATCGTTACAGATAACATTAAGTTTTATGTAGTTCGACGTAAATATCTAACAGTAAATAACTATTAAACTGTAGGAACAACGAGTTACCCAAATTAAGTTATCGCGCCACAAATTCATCGTTTATATTTACCATAACGAGTAATAATTTGGAAAGTTTAAGGCTTCAGTAATATTACCCTTATCGCAGTAGTAGATGTCCGTTGCCACGCGGCAATTTGAGGATCATTAATTTTCATTCATATCGTTATAAGGGTCGGATTTTGTTGTAATCGACAATAAATTTTCCATCGAAACGGTACACTTCATAATAATCGGATTAAAAAGCAAAAGAAGGAAGGTTATCAGAAACAAAGGTATTTTATTTTAATGACTGTTTTTGTCTGGTATTATTTTTCTTATAAATATCGGGCGGGGTCACAAATTATTAGTACTCACTTTCCGGTGCAATAAGTGTCCTATTCGATATTAGCTACTTTATATCCCCAGAAGGTACCGCGTCAGCACAAATACTTCAAAAACTAATAACTTAGTGTTGCACTAATGCAAAACTGATGTGAGTGGGGACTTGAAAGTTATTAGTCCAACATATCTTGCTAGACGGAGTTCTGTAATGTCACTTCAAACTCAGGATATTAGCGCTAGTTAGTCCCATCTACATAGATAACAAGTTTCATACGGTATTGACGATATCTATACCCCAAGGGCATTGAGTACAAATAAGACACGTTGAATCAATGGACAGACGTGTATCTGTTTAAACTCAATCGGACGGAAAACTGATAAGCAAGCTTTGCGCAAAATTATTGTGGATGCACATAACGGTATCTTGAAGGTATTGATACACACTCTGAGAGAGACAACAGTGAGAAGCAATACGAGACAGATATTAATTGATTCGATTGTGAACATTAATGAATCCATCGCAATTCACGGAAAACAAAGCAAATAAAAGACGTCATAGAACAAAACAATCACTGTTAAGTCAATTCGTGTAAATAGCCCAGTATTGCCACAGTTGATGACCACACTGATAGGTTTGAACACACAGTATATAAAAGTGAAGCACACAATACCAACATAATTATGTAAATTGGCAACGAAATTTTTGAGACCACAAAGCTGCCCTTTAATGTTATGACAACGTACATAAAGCTGGCAAGTTGACAGATAATTTAATAACGAGCGGCCAGGCCAGCGGCGATGCTCATAAAAGCAACAAGGTATGAAACTATTACTAACAGCCGAGCTGTAATATCACTTGCCACCGAGTATTTTTTCAACGTGTTACGTAAATTTATAAAGCGGCTGAGGCCCGGAGTATGCAAATGAATATCTTTTGTGGTTGGTCCTCTGATTCGAAAGCGACCTGTGCTGATTTATGGCCTTTCCATAACCCAGGATTTCGTCAACGCTTTTACAATCCCTTCTCATAAATGTAAGTTTATCATTTTGCGTTTAATAGACAGTCACGGTGGATGTTGAAACATCTGGTACATTTATTGCTAAGTCGATCATTTTATTGATTTTATAAACATTAGTTCCGCAAAATGATAAAAGTAAAATAATACAACATTTGACAAAAACTTGGTCGTTGATTTATAGTCTCAAGTTTCCAGACGTATCTACTTACATCTGTCTGTCTTATTATAAATAATGTTATTGTCTGTATCTTTCGTTTCTTTTTGTTTGCGACATCGATTTGTGTCATTAATGAGAATTCCACAGGTAAAACTAGAATATTCATGAATTCATGTGAAATGTACTGTCATATCTGTACTTTTAAATTCAATTTTAACTTCAAGGCTTAGAAACGACCCGTCTAGTTATGTTAGTATTTGAAACAATTAAATTATTCATGAACACGGTTACGTAAAAAAAAGAAATATTCATCGTTGCAAAAGAAAGCAAATTGTAATAAGGAAGAAAAATGACTGCGTCTTCGCAAACAGGACACTAATTACTGAAACGAGAATCAGGCTATTTGTCTAACGCCAGAGCAATAGTATTCAGAATGTTGTACAAACCGATGATATATCTTGCTGCGGAATTCAATATTCTGTCTATTTCTGTATTGGTTACTAGAGATAGGAATTTGACATTACTTGTATGGGGCTAATGTAAAAATTCTATCTCTAGTATGCAAATCCAAAGATAGATAGGTTATTGGGAAGGGACGGTAATGAGATCGAAGTAAATATCTTGGATCAAATCCTAAGTATCAATCTTTCCAACAATATATCGTTTAGTTTCATTAAATATATTTTTAACCTCTAGAACAGAACCTAAAACCTCCAAGAATGATTTTTAGAACGTTCTAGAAAGCCGTGCTTAGTACCTATAGTTAAGCTCCTCTACATCTTAAGCCATTTAGCATCATAATGACGCCGTACATCACACAAAGCGAAGTTTTGGCTCACATTTGGGAAAAGTTTTTATTGTATGTAGCCATTTTCATTCATGCATTGTCATTTTAAAGTTAAAGTGATAGTAGTTTGCCAAGAAACGATTTAAATTCTCACCAAAATATCATAGAAACCTTCCCTAAATCTCACCTTTGGATGTAATATTAATGTTAAATAAATGTTAATCTAATTTATTACTACGAAATCAGACTAATAAATTGTAGCCTTTGCGTAATACATTTCCGCTGTCGCTTTAATTAACCAGAATTATTAGTAGGCTCGTTTTAACAAAGAAAATTTTCGTTATTTGACTAAGGTAAACGGCCCAGTACTCGACGGTTTTTGAACTTGGCGAGGTTTACAGGTCTGCCACATCATTGTTAGTTGTTTTAGCGGGATAATTTAACTATGATGAGAAACCTNTAAGGTAAACGGCCCAATACTCGACGGTTTTTGAACTTGGCGAGGTTTACAGGTCTGCCACATCATTGTTAGTTGTTTTAGCGGGATAATTTAACTATGATGAGAAACCTCATTTAATACACTTTTCAGAAAATATATTTTTGTAATTAATGGTAAACAAATAAATAATCTATTAATTAAAATATCAAAAAAGACCCATTTGTACCAGTATCCGACAGTTTTGTCCTAGTTATCGGCAAGATGTCCCAATACTCGTCAACTTTCAACGCTAATTTGAACTCTATTTCCTTACAAATAAGGTTCATGTTATTTTAGTTATTAACTTGTATTAATCTTAATGCGGTTTCTCAAACTCAAAAAAAGGGCCCTAAAGTAACCAAAGTTGCTAAATAAAAACAAAATATCAATGTAAGTTAACGTTTTACCACTACCGCACGGATCAATCCGCCATAAAGTTAAGCAACGCTTGACGCGGTCGGTTCGTGGATGGGTGACTATTTTTCGTAACAAGTTCCTCTGTTTTTCGAAAGGCACGTTCGAATTGTGGACCCCGACTGTTATTTAGACATCTTTAGTAGTCAGAAGCAAGAAAGTCTGATATTCAGTCTTACTAAGCGGTAACTGGTTTGAGGAGGTCAGATAGGCAGACGTTACATATAACACACTAAAGTTTCATGACTGTCATGCCTGGACTGTCAGCTGCTTGAAGCTGACCCCACATAATTCTGGAAAGGCTATCCAAAACATAGAAATAATTCGATCAGATACTCATGGAAAGATGATCTTGCATGGTGGATAGCGGGGATAAGTGAGAGTGAGTGAGTGCTCCACGGAGAAGCTTATGTCCCTCACTTCCGACCAGCCAGAGTGGCGGGTATTCCAGTGAAGCTTGATACAGAGAGCTCGTGATCTCAGTTTAAAGTCGAAGTATTATTATCCCTAAGATGCTCATAATTGTCCTTGTTGCTTAATTGCAATTACACCAACTATAGTTCTACGGGAGAGGGGTAAAGTTAAGTATACTGGCTATCTCCTCCATTTCTATATTTATTTATTGCATTGCTAATCCGGGATTCAAAAACCGGGGATCGTACTTGATACAGACGTGGATGATCGCCGGTTGAATGCCATTTTTTGTCATTACATATTAATATTCTTAGGCGGATGTTGAAGAGTAGCTAACTTAGTAGTGCGTTCCTTCATCTCCATAACCGTGGCTCGATAAGTGAGCTGTAGTAACTTGACCAGCAATTTATATATGTTTCTAAATCATGATCATCAGCAGGCAGCTAAAACTTCATAGTTTCTCTATTTCAGGTCCACCGTCAACCCATCCCAATAGCCCAAGTAACTTTCCATCATATTAAGAAATAGTCTAACAAAAATTTCTAATGCACCCAAAGGGGAGTGATACGGATAATCGAATGACGTTATATCGATGGTCGCTATATCGAAAAAAAATATGAGTGGTACGCTATCTCGAAAGCTCATTATGTCGAAAACCGGTATATCGACTGACGCTATCGCGAATAACGGTATCTCGAAAAACTGTTTAAACGGTACGCTATTTCGAAAGTGTTCTCTGTCAAATCTGGATTTGTCCGGCGATACCCTATCTTTGTATTGCATTTGGGAAACCAAAACAATGAGTAGTAAAGGTTAAATCAATTTTTAATTAAAGTATAAAAAATAAATCAACAAAACAAAAATTGTATGTGGTACAAATATAAAAACATTTTCATATTCATTACAAAATTAAAGATTCAATGAACTTAATATAGATTAGTATTAAAAGCATTTTTATGATTCATTATTGGACAGGACACTGTGTTTTTTTT
>NWSH02000601.1:10377325-10395712 GCA_002382865.2 Heliothis virescens | reverse complement strand
GATTGTGATGTTTCATAGATTTAAATTACACCTGTACACATATTTATGACTGTCCTATAAAATGCAGATCATTCATTAATCTGACACGAACCCTAAAATCATATCTTAAAAATTCTAACGAACCGCACCAAAGAAAAATCTTAAGCACAATGGTTTAGTGCACCCAGCATTAATTTCCCGCGAGACTGCAGGCATAAAATATTCAAGTCGTGCACAGGCGAAAGAATTCGCTAGCGGTGCACGTTTTTAATTGGAAAAGGGAAAAAATTAAAATACCAGCCTACGCCATAGGCCGATTCACGGATCGATGGAATTAGGGGAATATAATAAATCTCGTGCAGATCAGTGGAGTGTGTTGAACAAATGGGTAATTTATTCAATAGGTACTGCCACTGCACAAAGATACTGCTTTGACCATAGAAAGCCCGAATAGAATACATTCATGCAGGCAAATAGAAGAAAGAAAGAAAGAAAATACATTTATTGACACAAGACCACACATGAAATATTGATTAGTAAAATAACAGAAAAAAAAACAATAAAAGAAATGGTTGTGCCAAATAGACCCAGTTCAGCATTAATGCCAGACACGGTTTTCAACTGGAAATGGTAGATTTTGATTGTCATTTGCTGGAAGTATAAAACAAAAGTCTTTTAGACTGGTCCAATTAAAGCAACTTTATCCATATTATTTGGAAATTCTTAAACGCAAAATTCAAACTGAAGTATGGTCTGAAGCAGACAGCCTTGACCCGAATGTGGTTCATTAAATTTCACTGCCCCGCTTATGCCAATTGCTGAATGACAATTAAAGAGGACCTTGAGAGTAACGGCTGAATGGAAACAGTATTTTTTTATTATCCTGTTACTTATTTTATTTTATTAGGTCTTTAAACCAAATATGGTACAGAAGGTAGCACTAAGAGTAACGATACTGATTCGTTAAAGTATTAAATTTTGACACTTGGTTTGTGACGAAATATCTTTCTTGAATTTTCTACCTCAATGCAATTTGTTCCTGCTGTATAATATGGCAATAGAATGCAATCCGGTAGCATACAAGTAATATGCAATAAGTGTTTACATGAAATACTATCAATTACAGTAGTTGTATAAATATTATGTTAACTGTGATTGCTATTTAATATTCATTGGTATTAATTAAGGAACAAGTACAGACTATAGGATATAAGTTTGTTATGCTCAAAAAACATGCAAAATAATATTTGGACGAGTAATTATATTCATTTTGGTAAACAATAATAATACTAAAATGAGCATCTGTTTAACGCTAGGTAGAAACTAAAAGAATGAGCACCATTATGTAAAAAAATCGGGAAACTGTTTTGCTGTTTTCTGGATGTAAATATCCACATAACAGTAATGAATGTGTGCTATCAATAATATCTTTAGAAACAAACATGTTTACAAGACTTCCACGTGTTATTGAAATGGCATAGGCTAAGGTATAAAATTCAGAAGGTCAGACTGAATCAATTGTAATGTGATATTTTTATACATAGTATAAAGCAGAAAAATATAGTTATATTAGCACAAATGAGTAAACAAATGATGCATATTTGATATTCCCAATTAAAATTCACTTCCTGCTAAAACATCGGAAAATTCCCCCAAGAGTTGCACAACATCATGAATATGTATAAGTTGGGTGGGAATCACTGCCAGAACTCGAAACAAATAGTAAGGTATACAGATCGCTGACTGCTGCAGTCCAGAATTGGGTCAGTGGGTCATCAGTTCGCAGTTGCTGTCATACAATGAGATATCTCTGCAGAGCCGACCGGGTTTTGCATCAGCTGTCCGCTGCCGAATTCCCCTGGCACTCAGGATAGGGAGAGAATAAAATTTTCACCAGCTGGATTTGGAAGCGATGAATTTGAAAATTTCTTTCAAACTGTCCACAACTGTTAGCGACGACATCACTTTATTAATTTCAGTCACGGTTCTCTTCCCAATCTGGGTCGGTGAAAAATATAGCCAACGGCTCAGCTGAACACGATAATGAAAATAAATCAGCGAAACGCCGCGTGCCTTTGCATCGTAAAACCTCGATACGTGCCCGGACCACTTCGGCGAGACGCGGAAAAACCACAGTCACTGTTCGTTTTTCGAGGGTTAAGTCAACAAGCTCTAATGGAAACATAATACGACCATAAGTACGAGGTACCTCTATTTTGGGTCGCGAAACAGAAAATGATGCGGGAGGGCTTTTGTTTATTCTTTATTTGTTTTACCCCTGAAATGTGGGTTCTGCTGACTACAGGCGTAAATACAACTTAGGTACACTTTCAAATATGAAATGTTAAATATGCCAAAAATAAATAACGTTAGTAACTTAATATTAGCTTCAGAAACATGAAACGTTTTAAAACAACAAGCCCAAAAATAAAAGAAATTCATGGATGTTTTTGGCAATGGTGATGCTCCATAAAGGCAATAAAAGCAATAAAAGTACATATCACAGTAGAAATTAAAACGCCCATTTCCACTTGTGACACATAAAAAATAATAAAGCTTCTACAGGTACGCGGGAGCGGTAGAACTTTTATTTTTACAGCAATGCATAAAAGTCACTTTATGTCAGCCGTGTATTGAAACAGGGTGTCACCTCAGGCGGTAAGGAAAATGGGTCATGGTCCATGGTGCTGTTGGCTAAATGTTCCATCATTTGCTGAAAATTTGCAGCTGAAAATTTAAGACATTTAAGTCCAGAGACCAGGAGGTATATTTTATGTCCTTCTAAGTAAACTATTTTGTGTTATAATTTATGTATATCCAGTTATTTGTGTATAGTAGGGAATGAAAGCCTTGCTTTTATGACAACGTTCTTTTGTTCTGCAAAAGTCCACACCAAATTAAGGTAGTCCAAGTGCCATCTCCGAGTTCTGGCTATGATTTATTGGGACTTGAGTTTTTGGCTATCTTGGCTATCGATATAAATGAATTTCAGTACTTAGTTCGTTACTGAGCAGAAAATAGTTTTAGAATTGTCAACAACTGATTCGTTAAATATTACATCAATTGTGGTTTACTAAATGTGGACAATAAAAACCTTGGTAAATAAATGTTTGAATAAATACGATCGATACAAGAAGTATTTACCACCAAACCATCTTCCGCAAAGGTAAGATTGAACGAACGAGGAGGATTGATACTTCCGAAAATGATAATCGACAAATAAGATCTGTCTTCAAGATTATAATTTAATTATATGGATTTGCGGAGTTTTTGGGAGATACGAATGAAACGTAAAATGAATTATTTTCTTTGGTTATACCTATCGGACGATCCTTGGTTTGCAAACTAAGCCAATTTAATCCGACAAACGGCTCACTCGCGCTAACTAAATCCTTTTCAATTTCTCGAACGCTTATCGCTGGGGTGTAGGACTTGGTTGCGGCAGGCGATACGAACTTGCACGAAGCTCTATAAAACGTTTATGGGGTATTAGGTTTTAAGAAAAGAGCTCAATAAAAGAGGATATTTTAATCGTCCAATTCCAATAAAACTATTAAACTTGATACTTCCAAGGTTGGGGTCATTTAATATGTCGAGTTACGAGAGACATCTGGCGAACCTATCCAAATATCCAACTCATCAAAAGGTGGACGTTTCCTAATCCTAGCAAAAACGGATTGCAGTAAAGCCTTGACGGTAACCACAGACACACTTAACACCGAAATTTAGAAAATGAACGGACTGAGACGGGTCAGCATTAGATTATACCTCGGAAACGTATCAACGAAAGCTCCCATGAAGAGGGTAACGAAATGAGGTTATACATTTGCGAGTTGAATTAAGTTCGGTGAGGAATTTTAATTTGAAAATTTCAAGTGCTCATTTTAATCAAATGAATTTAGAGGTTGTAATTACTGATTTTGTAGATTAAGTACTGTCATTTCTAGAACATTCGTAGGTATAAAATATAACTCTGGAGAGTATTCATAATGAATTAAAGGCAAAACAAAGAGGGTTGGTCACTAAACAGAAAAATGACCATTCGTACGCCATTTTAGGAATAGGCATGTCTGTCATGATATTTTCATTCATCGAATCATTCCCGTAAATCAATGACTTTTGTTTGAGAGAAGTCCGGATTTACAAATCCCCAAAAGGCTTCCTAATATACGCCGGGATTACGACAGTTAACAGGACTTACATGGGATTCCAGTCGATATGTACGCGGTCTACAAAGAGAGTACCTAATGTTAGTGGCCTGCCAACTGCAAGAGTTACCGTGAAGTTGAATATTGTCATATTTCTGTTCGCAGACACAAAACATGAAATAAATTATGCCAAAGAAACCCTTATGGAAAATTCAAGGTAGTAAATAAAAAAATGGACCACGTTATATTAGAAAAACCTACCCAGCAACAGCTTGTAACAATTGATAAAGCCACCCCTTTGTGAGATAAGCATGACAAAATGTACGTATTTTGAATACCAATTTTCACGGTACATTTATCACTAGACACACCTACGTGAACTTCTTAATAGCTTTTTCGCAATACAGTCGTTTTATAGTCACTGAAAGGGTGTTGAATGTTTCAAATGCGAAGAAAATCAAGGCAGTACGAACAATACACGTGATTGGCGCGCACACAAATGTAGCTCACTGACAGCGTCTACGCGACGACCTCTAGACATCTCAGGTGACTACGGACAAGTCGTACTTAGAGATACATCACATTTCGCTACGGCAACGAATGTAATTGCCATCTAACGAACAAAAAACCTACAAGAACCAATCGCCGGCACCGGTACCGTCAACGTTTAAATTGATGATGTTTTTGAAAAGGTCGATTTGGTGATAGCCACTGTTTAGATCCTCGTGTCGTTCGAGTGTGTTAATGTGATCGTTACTTACAATGGTGAAGTTTTAGCACCTAAAATGCCACTATTTAGTTAGTTGTTGAACGTAATATGAGCGGGTAGCGCGTGGTGGTTCCCGCTTGGCGCGACGTCGACTGGCAGTCGTCCGGGCGCTTCGGAGGCTGCGCGAACCTGCCTCCCCCGCCTTCATTCACTCCACTGTCGAGGCCCAGCTCAAAACAGCCGGACTTTTAATGCGGCATGTGCTCTTTTCACACAAAACAGAGGTCCAACTCGTGTCAGCATTAGAGATTCAAGATCAGCTGAAAAAGGATTTATGATATTGCAAAGCCCGAATAATTGTTCTGTGTAAGCAAATTGGCCTGAGCTTATATCAGAACATAATTCAGGCAGAGAAGGTATCTACACATTATATCAAATAGCTACATGATCTGATTACATATAATATAGCAGAAATTATTGAAACTCTGATAATTTAATAACCAGCCCAATTCCAATTCAAAAGCCGAATTTTACTCCAAAGTTCGCAATTGGTACAAATATCAATTGATGTCGCAAATTAAACTGCAAAGTTCACTGTACAGGCACGACATAATAATGGTGATAATAGGTTCTTGGAACTAATATATCTTCTAATATCGTTCAAAATTGACTTCATTGAAATAGATACTCAACGTTTATTGAGTTCTGTTTATCTGACAAATTAATCAATCGACCTATCAGAGAAACTAAATTTAGACCTCGTTAAGTAATTCGTAAGAATATGAAAATTAAAAATATAAAAGCTTTCGAATTTATTTGCAAAAACTACACCATTTCATAACTACAGTTTAATTTTAAAAGAACAACCCAACAAAACATGACAAGACAAACAAGGATTGTGGCTATTTTGCCAAACAAAGGAGATACATTACATACAGCTGACCCGAACGCATTGCAAAAACGTTTATAAAGAAACAGAGAAAAAAATGCACGAGGATGCGCTTCGCCTCTAAATAAATCAAATTTTCGCTGTTACATCGTAACATCGCAACTATGCAAATTGCGGATACTATGTTCGACGTTCCGGGATCACCCGAAAGGGGAGTCGAGCTGGAAATAATTCAATTTTAAGGCCGATCATACGAGCGGGTACTCTCTAACCAACCTCCGATTTATTCATAAATAAAACAAAGGCGCGTGTAGTAGAGCACGCCGCAATGGAGCTTTTTAGTGTGATTCGATCAGAAGTGATGTTCAACCGAACCGATCAGGAATAAATTCTATTTCAGCAGGAATATTGTATAATTTAACCTAACGCCCACAGCATAGTGAAAAGTCATTCGTTGTTTGACAACCTCAATACTGGAATATGATATTGCATTAAGGAAGATGCTTTCTCTAAGAAACATTATAAGAAACCGAAAAACGTCATCAATTTAGCGTAGGTAATGTTGATTCTTAACCAACTGTAATAACTATAAAAATACACGTAACCCTATAAAACACCCTTGCAAGTTTATTTAACGACTTAGTCGAGCATCCAAATTCCCTGGGCGCAATTGCATTTGAAACGGTAAGGTTTTTGTTTGATTCGAGACCAACCGGAGCACGAACGCTGAATAGGATTATAAGGGGCACAGTTACCTTGACCCATATAGCCCGGAGACTAGCGGTTGACCCGTGATGCGCTTGTTTCAATTGAAGGAAAAGATTTCCCAGACGAGGTCAGAATTTGAATGCATACCTGGAGGGAGTGGATAAGCAGACTACAAAGGACAATGGAAAAAACTATCGTTATGTCTAGGAAATTATTGTTGTTTTAAAGCAAGCGTGGCTCCACGTGTCTCGAAAATTAAGGTTAACCACCTTATTTTATTTTAAAAGTTGGCAAACGAATCCCCAGGAAGGATAAATTCGTTAGAAAAATTTCAAGGAATTAGCAATTAAGCTCATTTCTACATCAGGAACTTAAATGAGACATTACGAGTGCGCAGCAGTGTGATATTTTCAAGTAGATAGTAAACGCAAAATCTTTGAAAATATGACGTCCCACGTGGGTATAGACATGAGTAGATGACACGAAAGTAATGGGCGAATGAAAAAAAAAGAATGAAAAGCTGAAGGGAAATATATTTTAATGCAGAATATTCTGCGAGCTGGAAACTGTCATATTAATATTCATGGTGACCTTGGAACTTCACTGTGTCACACTAGAACCTCTACTCAAACTTCCTTAAAGTTAGTGTTTTAATAGCTCGCCACTAAGCCGTGTATTGTAGTTTCGTATGTATAATTAATAATTGACTCTTTTCTTATTACATTCATATTTACATCCTTCCAGAAATGGTATAAAATACAGATAAATAAAACATTTAATTATTTCTAATTATGTTCATTGCCTAGATTAACCAAATTATGTCTGATACTTGTCTGGTTAACTAAGGGCACACAACACAGACAAGATATATGCACTGTAACATTTTAATTACGACGTCCTACATCAACCTCAATTAACCCATACGCAATCTAATCTCTTGCAACGCTGTAGATCCCACACAAAGAAATTTCCATAGCATTAATTCAACGTTCATGTATCTTCTGCCACTCCTACCTTTCATCTGCAGATGTAAGTACACGGGCGCGCCTTTGTTGAGAATTAGTGCAGTTTACGATTTTCATTTACTAACATCGATTCAATTCAAATACACTGACTTTATCTTTTTATCTTTATCTGTATTGCTGATAAAAACGCTTTGAAATGGCTAGGTTATCATCAAAAGAATGCAGTTCTGATTATCGTTGTCTAACTACATATTGCTATCCTAGCTCTTTCTTAAAGACTTACTCGGGTCTATAAAGTAGGTACGATCGTTCACTGAGAAAACCATTAAACTGATAGCCATAAAATACGGATAGGTATATGAATTAGTGGCAACTGGCGCGCTATTGTGGCAGCCACACACGAAGTTACCTCGTAAAAATAACTCGACTCCTATTGCGGCGGTGGCGAACTTTTGTGGCAACGAAAGTGCGGTTTCATCTCTATGGTAATGTCAGGCACTGTCGCAAGTTCAAGCCAAAAGATAATTTTGGTTTAATTAGTTGACCTTTTATTACAAATTAGATTCATACTGAATCATTTTATACTCTAGGATGCAATACTGAAATCAGTAAGCAAAGAACATTATTTAATTAAACTTAAAGCTTAGAATTCTTCAGGGAAAATAAAACAAAATTATTCAGTATTAACAAGGTAGATATTTAAAAACCCCTTAACGAGTTCTGAGAAAACATTCCATGAATGGAATCTTTATTAAAGCTGGTTTATTAAAATACTTAATCCTAATCCTATTTATAAAGGCAGCAATTTTATCTGACTAAATTGGGGTTGTGACCAAACAAGTTAATGAAGACCACATGCAAGTACCTTAGTTCCAGAAATGAGTGTTATAAAACCTACAATTAATGACCTTCTTAGTTTTCTTGGCAACTGCTTTTATTGAGAGTGGCGTCATCAGTGAATAAGAATGGGCCACATCTGTTTTATTTTATTGGTGCAAAAGTCCAGAGTATAGTTTCACTGTGAGACATTTATGCTTACCTAATTTTCAGAGGGATCAACAAAATTCGTGAACAGATGACGTTGTTAACTTCAGTGAATCAAAGTAAATAATACGACAATTTGCTGTCCTAAATAACAAAACACATTCCACGACAGGAAGCCCGAAATAGAAAAATAAATCTGCATCAAGAATGTCACAGCAAAAGGAAAAGAGCGGAATTTAAGCAAAAATGATACGACCGAAGTACATAATTTACTTATGAGAAGAGACGTTGATACTGTCAAAGCTTACAAAATTGTGCCCTTCACGTGTGATGTAGGTACACGTACCGGCGACAATGAGGCAGGTACCATTGCGTAACATGCGGTGTTCAAAATACGGGCACATAAGCGGAATCTTTCAACATTACTACAGGCCTGAATAGCGTAAGGCCCGGGCCTTTTTGTGAGCGATGCATGAAGATTTGAAAAGGTAAGATTGTTGCGCAGTAGGTAAAATGTCATCCTAATGTATTGAGGACATCTTCTGATGTCTGCCTTTGATTCAATACAAACAGAACTTACCTAAAATATAGCATCCAAATCCAATATTGGTGTGATATTCCAAATGAAAATAACTCACACATTAATCAATCGCAAGCCAGATGTTAGATCGTTTCATGTTCGCTTAAAGTTTTTGAACTAGAATACACGTAATTTTCGCACCTACGCTACGTAGACCATAAATCAAGTAGGCATATGTAAGCAATATCCCCTCTATTCAATAGCAGACAAGGCATTCTAATTTATATTCAATTATGGTAGAAATTGATTCCGTATCACTGAATTAGTCAATCACAATTAATTCATGAACGTGACTGTCAGTTCAGAGATCGCTCTCATACACACCAGGACCTCTAACGATGTTGGAGGTTCAACAACCAAGTTGCTCCATAAAAACGAAATATCAAATGAAAATTTCTTTCCGCTTGCTCGGTTTACTGCGGTCAACCTCGACTACGGTTGCAGTTCCCAACACTTTTTTGTTTTGATAACTTATTAGGTACCATGAGATACCCGGATACCTAAGTTCATTACATTTTCGTTCAACTTTTTTTGTTCGTACAACGACGTCGGTAAAAAGTTGTAACTAATGTCGCTTACGAAGCAAGCTTATGAGAGCGGAATTAATAACTGAGAAGAAAGAAAAACTACTAAGTAACGAGATTAATAAATGTAAGAGAGACAAAGTGTAGTGTTTGAGAAAACTGTCTATTTTCCTCCGACTTTATGCGCCAGAAACATTGTTACGTGAAAATGTCGTAAAGTTACAAAATTAAATCCCCTTTAGCATAAAAATAACCCTAACAATATTAAAACTCGCATAAGATAATATAATGAAAACGTATAAAGAGGTCTAAATCGCATTTCGGACAAAACGAATAGCTCAGGGACAACAAACACAACTGAAAGACTGCCTAGAACAAAGTTAGCGTATTTGAATTTTGGAGGCGAGCGTATTAAAGTGGTCATTAATCAACATTCACAAAGCATTAAGCGCAGTATGATGAATGAGGCTGATTACTCCAATTAGATGCTCGATTTTAAACTGTCTGGATGCGAGGCAAATTATTTTATTTCATTTGCAGAATTTGAGTTTACTTTTCTCGTGAATTTAAATAAAATCTCGGGAGGTAAGCTCGTGTACCTGTATGTATAGCATATCGCTTTCATTATTCACACGAGGTTACGATTCTTTTAGAAACACATATTTCAAAATAAAAGGCGTGTCTGTCTATTGGAATGAAAAACCCAATTCATAAAGCCTAGTACCTTACCTACGTCCCAAAAATAATATATCAGAATCAGACATTCACAAAATATAAAATCCCCATAAGGGAAATTCATATTCACGATGTTTTTTCACGTGGAAACTCACTCGACGGCTCGGCGTGAACAGGTGAATTATCATATTTATTGTTGGTCGTAAATCTATACAATATTTCTTGACTGTCGGCTCCACAAGTCCCACTAATACAGAATACATGAGGCACTAAAGTACTACAGGTAGCCATCCTCAAAGAGACTGGAGAATCAACTAGAATTTTATTTAACTTGGCACGATCCTATATACACCTATATACGATCCGTGATTTTTAATTAAAACATTTTTAATGTGCCCAAATTCTTCTGCTTAATTTTCGGAAGAAATAATTACATTATTTCGGAAATATTTCGACATCTCATTCATCAGAGAAAAGGGTCGTTTAGGTATTTGTAATAATGTGATAAAAGAACCGAGGGTCGGCAACATAGAAAAACGTGGAACAATTATGAAACGTCACAATCAACTATTCCACTAGAACGAAGTTATGAAAATGGGATGTAAAAGTTTCGTATAAAACTAGGTGGGATAGTTTTGTAACTTTTTGAATCAGTGAGCATTAAAGCTCATGGGATGCCCATACTACGGCTAACATTTTGGATTAGTTATAAAATCAATAAATGATTCTGAATATCGCAGACGCCTAAAAAATGTCTGGCCTTAAACATTTTGCTGTCCTAAAAGTACTGAGCTGCGTACAAAAAGTAACATCTCGTAAGAAGTCAGACGTTCCCATGTCGTACACACGACCATGCTTTTGTGGGCTTGCGTCGTGTCTTCTACACTCGCGACCCTCATCAGTTTCTGTAGGATGTCAGGCGCGCCTCAACGAATGTAACACGAGCAGCGATAGCTAACGTGATACGCGGTAATGTAATAGGAAAAACTTTGTATGCTTGTAAGTATTGTTGGACTTTTGTTCGAGTATATTATGAAGTATGATAGACAGGTGTAATTTCGTTAAGGAAACGCAAAAAATAGCAGTGAAATGCACATTTTCTTTTGTTTTGTTTTTACTGTTAAATGCTTCTAAATAATGTTTGTCTTTAGTGCTTTCAAAGTAATGACTTCAAAATAATACAGTCATCACCATTACTACGGCTCCATTATCGACAATCACCGACAATAATCTCTCTAACAAGCAACATAAAACAAAAATCTTTTAAAGTGCTAAAACAAAGACACTATAAAAGTAAATGCACTGTTGTAGAATAAGCTGTAATAAAATGTTATCTAAATGCACTTTTATTAATCACGTCACAGCTTTATATTTCTAGACGGACGCGTAAAAGTGTATCTCTTAGATACAAGACACAACAGTTGCCAAAAGCGTTTGGATATGATTTAATTTGTTTTTTGCTATCTCAGCATACAGTAAGTATTCTTGGCAGTGTATGTAAAAATATAAAGAATAAAAAACTACGCTAACATAATTATTTCACATTATCTTACGACCATTTTATAATTTTACAGTGCCAAGTACGAAAAAATGCAAATTCAATTTTAACGCAATACGGTAAACACCTCTTGGATTGAAGCTAGAATCATTTTGCTGCAGATGCCACTTGTTAACAAATATAACTAATATTCAGACAATAACACAATAAGGGTGATGTACAAACAAGCGTCTACGACACAACTGCGAAAGCTGCTAACATTAATTCGATTTTGACCGCGAACAAACTACCAACTAATTTATTCAGGCCCCAACTTCGCCTTTAGATAATCTGACCTCAAACTAATAGGTGGCACCGGTGTTGCATACATAACGTCATTCATTAATCAATTATTCGTAGCGTTGCACAAACTTAGAGGAGCAAAACTGAATGTTCGCTATTAGTAAACTGCGCTATTGTGAGTTACATGTTAATTTCATTTGAGTAATGCTAATGATATGCAGAGATGTAGATGTTTCAGTGCAAGTACCTAAATGAGTTTCAAACTCACATTTTCGCAAAACAAACAACAAAAATACTGCCATGAAAAAACAAAGTTTAAAATGGCATGTTAATCAAAATACAAGCATTAACAAAATACCCGCTTTTGAAAACCCCCATAGAGCTGTAAGTGCACCATCGTAAAAAAGGGAAAAAGTGATGTTCGTAAAACTCCAGGGAAAGCTCCCAGTCCCTGCTATGTGTTTAACGGCCACTTCCAGTAATCGAACCTCATTCCAGATATTGGATTTGATTACCAGAACCATCGCTCTTATTACCAAGTACATTTCCGTTCGAATCCTAACACTTGAGATGATTTGATTCTTATGCAGGTAAGGATTTTTCGGCAGATTTTTCGTAAAAAATATAAGATGAAGAGAATTTTGATGATTAATTATTTTAAGCTGCGCCTCCTTGTCACAACAATGATGTATGAAAATGAGGCAGACGAACGAAATCAGATATTTCAAAAGCAGAGATGGACTCTTAGAGGGCAGATGAAATCATATTGAATTCTGCTGTAAGCATGTAGTCATATTTAGTTTCAGCTTATTATAAGACTTCTGCTTATCTGGAGGTTTAAGACAAAGAAAGGCATGGTAAATGGTGCTCAGATTTTTTTTCCAGGCGAATTTGTACTTCAACTTCGTACTTCCCTTTTAGTGGAGTTACTGGGGCGTTAAAAACGGCAAAACCGCGGATCTCTCAGCAACTGTATAGAATTCAATGATTTTTGCGGCAATATGTTGCGAATAACATAAATAATAATGTCTACCTATTTAAAAGCTGTGCACTTGTTTTTTAACACGCTTTTCCTAGGTCCACCTGTATGTAACTAACT
The DNA here is from genome assembly GCA_002382865.2 of Heliothis virescens. Classification (NCBI taxonomy): domain Eukaryota; kingdom Metazoa; phylum Arthropoda; class Insecta; order Lepidoptera; family Noctuidae; genus Heliothis; species Heliothis virescens. The sequence continues at coordinate 10,382,672 of NWSH02000601.1, read as the reverse complement.
AAATGTATCTAATCAAATCTAATTTCACTAATTTCACCATCTTCCAAGGACCGTAGCATCATGAAAATTGGCAGTTGTATGTAGTTTGGATGACAATACAATAATATGGTACTGTCGAACTGATCTCATGATGGAGCCGAAACGTATGAACTGGAACTTCATAATGGAACATCGTATCATATCCGTGTTTGGACTTTTTAGAAAGGTCGTGTAATGAGCTTTGACCACGATAAGGCTTCAAGGTCTGATGAGGAAGTCGATTTTTGGCTTTTACGTGCACTTATTAAAGCGTGTTTTTCTACCCAGCAGTGTGTGTCAGCTGGTCTACCCCCTCTAGTAATGAGTCATATATTATTCGAAAGGTCTTTTCAAGTGCAACATTTCGTACTAACCTCTTCTACAAATACTCAAAGTGTGATAAGGGGTATGTTAAGACGAAATGTGCGCCTAACATAGGCCTAACGATTAATATATGGCCCATTAATAGAGGGGGCATATTATTCCTTACAAACACTTTCCAAAGTAATCACTCAATACCTTTATTTAAGTATAATCTGCTAAAATACTAAGATTAGTGATGTACGTTAAGACGAGATGCACACACAAAATTAAAAATACCTTTTATTGGTATATGATGTGCTTACTAGAATGAAGATATTGTTCCTTAAATCCTATAATGTAACGGCAATACACCTTAGTTAAGCACATCTTCCAAAAATACACAAAATTGTAAGTGGCGTGTAAATGTAGCGCTTAAAGACCTTTTGATTGATATTAATGACTTAATGAAGAAAGGTGGGCACAGTAACTAGTAAAAACATATTTCAGATTATAGCTTAGCTACGAAATGTTGCCACTTGAAAAGACCTTTCGAATAATATATGACTCATTTACTAGAGGGGTAGACCAAGCTGACACACCACTGCTGGTAGAAAAACACGCTTAATAAGTGGCACGTAAAAGCAAAAATCACTTCGCTCATCAACCTTGAAGCCTTATCGTGGTCAAAGCTCATTACACGACCTTTCTAAAAAGTCCAACAACGATATGATACGATGTTTCCCATTATGAAGTTCCGTTTCATTACGTTTCGGCTCATCATGAGAATCAGTTCGATCAATACCATATTATTGTAATTGTCATCCAAAACTACATACAACTTGGGCCAATTTTCATGATGCTACGTCCTTGAGAGATGGTGAAATAGTGTAAAATTAGATTGATTATGATACATTTAGTTAGTACATACAGGTGGACTAGGAAAAGCGTTAAAAAACAATGCACAGCTTAAATAGGTAGACATTATTATTTATTTATTCGCAACATATGCCGCAAAAATCATTGATTCTATACAGTTGCTGAGAGATCGCGGTTTTGCCGTTTTTAAACGCCCCAGTAACTCCACTAAAGGAAGTACGAGTTGAAAATACAAAATTCGCCTGGAAAAAAAATCTGAGCACCATTTACCTGCCTTTCTTTGTTCTATAACCTCCAGATAAGCAGAGTCTTTTAAGTAGCAATCTCAATATATATGACACATGCTATACAGCAGAATTCAATATATTTCAATCTGCCCTCTAAGAGTCCATCTCTGCTTTTGAATATCTTGATTTCGTTTTCGTCTGCCTCAATTTTCATACATTCATTGTTGTGACAAGGAGGCGCAGCTTAAAAATAATTAATCAGTCAAAATATCTACTATCTAATATTTTTTTAATATCGAAAAAATCTGCCGAAAAATCAACTTTCGTGGCATAAGAATCAAATCATATCATATGTCGTCTAGGATTCGAAAGTGAAAGTGTCACTTCGGTAATAGAGCGATGGTTCTGGTAATCAAATATCCAAATGATCTGGAAAATAGAGTTCAAAGATTACTGGAAGTGAGCCGTTAAGACACAATATTAGCAAATGGTTCAAGGTAGCTGCGAGCTTCCCTGGAGTAGTTTTACGATAACCAAAATTCCAACATTAATTTCCACTTCTTTACCCCACGTATGGTTTAATCCTATTAATCGTAACGCTTCCCTATGGGGTGTTCTATTTCTCTAAAAAGCAAATAAGCCCTGTTATTTGTTAAGCTTATGTTTATGGTTTTTAGTTGAATCTTTAGAGTCACATATTGCTCTATTTTCAGATAACTATTTCTGATTATACTCTCTATATGGCACCTAAAGTGACATTTGTATTGAGTTGTTATGACAAAATGTGAGTTTATTGAGTAAAAGCTTCAAATTCTTAAAGCAAAGTAATATTAACACCCTGAAACATCTACATCTCCTGAATAACAAATCGATAGAAGTATACTACAATGTGAACTGCAGAATGAACGTCACCATCAGAGTCCTCAGAATGTAGCCTGGAAATATATATCAGTTCAGTTGACTTCCTCTAATATGTGTGCTCACTGGCTTAGATATTACACTTGATAATGAATATGAAGTAGTTAACTGGCAACCACCGTCACCTAATTATTGATGTCAAGATTTAATACTTAAAAGGACCGAATGCATCAGTCATGATATCAAAATATAATTTATTGTGAGAATAACGTCGCTCAAATCGAACGTTAATTTAGAAATCCCTTATTCCCGATTGGTCCCGTAGACGCTGTGTAGAATCACCTCATATACTCCTGTTCTTCGTCTGAAATAATTAGTATGCTAAATTGATGTATAATATTTGTTATCTAGCAGCAAAAATGATTCTAACTTTACCAAACCAAAGAGGTGTTACCGTATTGCCCGTTAAAATGGAATTTGCATCTTTTTCGTCACCTTGGACATGATAAAAAACTAATAAAATGCTATCCGTTAAAAAAGCGTTAGAGTTAATAGCACATATGCGATAAGCGTAGTTATCTCAACATATTCTACCTATATCTAACCATCTCCACCAACTCACGAGTGACAAAATAAACAATTCGAATTGACATTTTTTTAGCTGTTGAGCCAAATTTTTACTTAACGATACCCAAAAAATTCTCGCGATAATCCCCTCCAGTAAATGACGCTAATTTTACGAAGAACAGCTGTGTAGCCTTTAGTGTCAAGTCCTAAAAAGAGTCTTGATATTAACCAACTATCTTCTAAAAGTACGGCGTCGTACGAAATAATTATAAACTTACCGTAATAACAATAATTACAGATGCCAAATTTTACGAATAAACATTGGTAATATTAAAAGTTTAATTACAATACCACCACATAATTTGCCAATTCTTCATTATTGCGCATGCACGTGCATTGTATTGCAATTTTTATAAATACACTTTCTATCTGCTATTGCTGTGATTCTAATTTAGAACACAAGTGTAAATGCTTCGATTGGTGATAAACATGTAAACCTGATAATAGTGCAATCTTCTTATCAATCAATGTTAAATGACATTGATATTAAATTTCTATGATACCCTGAATAATAATTAATGAAAGAATATTTGATAATAGAGACTCACTACCATCTAATAGTTCATCATTATTTTAATGAAAGTTAAATTTTAAACACAGTCTATAACACAGAGTGTATGAGTTATAAAGAAAGTTAGGCTTGTGTGAAAGGTGCATAAAAATCTTCTACGACGAGCTAATGTATTATATCGGAGTCATTTGCAAACTCCTGTAATATTATAAACAATACCTGTCCTTCATATACTTAGTACTAGATATAAATAGACACCTTCAAATCACACAACGCCTACAATAATAAACACTAATTGCAAACTACAAAGCAAGTACTATTAATATTCACACTCATCGATTTAAAGCACCATATCAACTTAACAATAATACACATAAGCCTACGAGATATATAAGTACTCGTTAAGGCTGCTCCTATTACTACATCTTCTCACCAAGCAAGCGTGAAATGCGGTCTCCAAGAAGGTAGTGCACTCACACTGACAAAGTGAATATGCCCACACGCAAGGGGACCCACAGAATTTCTTAGATGTCATAATAAGACACTGATGGAATACAGATACCTGAGCCCACTACGTTACGAGAATGCACCTTTGTTACTGACAAAGATCATCTACGAAACAAAATGTACTGATTCACGTTCAGAAAACTGTTTAACACAAAGACAATTATTTGAGCTCGTCTCTCTATATTTCTAGGCACACGCAATTAGTGTTATTTTTTTAAAGAACTAAACTAATCGCAGATGAATTGTTACCTTAGTATCATGGCTAGAATTACTGCTCCATTTATCTTTAGATTTTCACTGATATCACAATAAGAATTCTAACGAAAACTATCCCACCAAAATTTTAAATATACGAACTTATATCATCCACACTTTCTGAGATAAATTTTTCTTTTATGTAGGAATAGTGATTTAGTTGATAACTGTATCATATAATGTTACTCAAAGCTTTGTTGTCATTATGATAGCCGAACCATCGGTTCATTTTATTCACATTGATTACAAATAACCAAACGGACCTCTATTCTCTGAAATAAAATGAGATGTCGAAATTCCCGAAATAATGTGAGATATTTCTTCCGAAAAATTAAGCAGAAGAGAATTTGGGCACATTAAATTGGTTTTATTAAAAATCTAGATTCTTTTATGGTATATAGGATCGTGCATGTTAAATAAATTATACTAGTGAATTATCCACAGTTCTCTTGAGAGCTACCATGTATACTTAGTGCCTCAATTTACGTTAAGTGACATTGTGAGCCGACAGTCAAGAAAATATAGATTTACGACAACAATAAATAATATACCTGTTCACGCCGAGCCGTCGATGACCTTCCACGTGAAATAAACATACTTGAATATGAGAATTTCATGTAAGGGGATTTTAAAATTTGTGTATGTTGTTCTGAGATTATTATTTTATGATCTTTAGGTAAGAAGTACAATTAGGCTTATGATAGTAAGGTTTTCAATTCAGATAGGAAGAATACGCACGTTTTAATTATTTAATATAATTTGGTTCATAAAGAAATCAACCTGTGTGAATTAAGAAAGCGATTGCGTAAATAATACAGGTACACGAGTACCTCCATTTATTTAATTCCGGAAAGTACTCAATCTGCAAATGAATTGAAAAAATTCCTCGTAGAAGTTTAAACGAGATTAATTGGATAATCAGCCCACATTCATACTCGCACTTGTGAATGTGAAATGACCACTTTAATACGCTCTCCAAATTCGAATACGCAACTTTTCAGGCAGTACTTCAGTGTGTTTGGTCCCTGAGTATTCTTTTTCCGAAAATGCGATTATAACTCTTTACGTTTCATTATCATATATTTTATCTATATTAATTATTAATTGGTTCTTTTGAGTGTAAAGATTTAATTTATTGGAAAACTTTACGACATTTTCATACATT
>NWSH02000601.1:10358254-10374990 GCA_002382865.2 Heliothis virescens | reverse complement strand
TAGCTTAACTACGGCGTAGTGCCGATACTTTATGTGGATTTAAGGAATGATAGAATTGATTCTAGCAATGAGTCATATACCAATTAAAAGGTTTTTTAAGCCCCACATTTCGTCTTAACACTCTACTTACCAAGACTTAATATTTGAGAAGATGTGGTTTAACAAAAGTGTATTGCCGATACTTAATATGGATTTAAATGTGCCCCGGGATGGTTTTAGGAAATATATTTCACGATCAGTAGGTGCTAATGCCGTCAACACTAGTACCTAGCCCGAAAATAATCGTAGTACGTTGCAACTACCATTTCTCACTTCCCGTCCGGATAACTGCTCAAGGTCCCTTGGACTCTTCAAATTGAATGAAACGTTGGAAAGATGTTCGTCTTTCTCTATTTAAGTAAGATTTAACGTAAAACTAAAATAAAAAAAAAATCAATATTAATTTTTCATATTTTTTTGTTTAAATAATCAAAAAAATAATTGCACAATATAATATTAGGTAGAAGATACGTTTTAGAGTATAAAGAACAAGATCCCGTTGGTTTTATGTAGATTGATTCAGTTACCTAGAGATCCGAGGTTAAAACCCCCAGTAACTCCACTATTTAGTTAGAGCCAAACACTTCTCACCGTTTCCTAAAATGTCTTCCTGACATTACATTTCATTGTCCCCTGCTTTTGTTTTAATTTCGAAACGCGATACAAAAACATGAATAATTACGCAAGGGTTCTTCTCTGCCAAGTGGTTTAAAATGAAATAGTGTCTCCGCTTCCCGATTGTACTCATCTAATCCTGGTCAGAGCGCGCGGTAGTAACTCAACGAAAATACCCGGATAACCAAGCTGGCTCGGTACTTTACCGCACCTGGGTATAAATCTGATCGGATATATCATTAAGCATTCTGGACAACTAAGAGGAGATATTTGCTGTCATAAATCACGGAGGAGCAAAAATCAAAATTTACGCAAATCCAACGCACCATTCCCAAAATTTGTTCTGTGACAATGTCAAAACTGCCTGCTGAGATTCTACACCAATATGGATTAATTTTTATTATAACATTTCAATTCGATATTGTAACTCTTTGCTAAAGGTGCAATATGATATTAGGTACAGTCAGCTTCAAAAGTAGCTTAACAAATCTAAATTTTCAAAACAGCTAAACACCGTTTCGTCAATAACGTACCGGACTACTTATCTACTTTTTTTGAGGGTTAGGATTTTAAGCAAATTATGGCATTTGTCTTGTTAAGAAATTATGATCTTAGACGTTGTTAGGCACTTTTAAAAATGTTGATTTGCTCAGCGACTTTTGATGCTGACCGTACCACCAAAATTCCTTAAATTAGATAAGCTTCGAATTCGATTTCGTTAGAACTGTTTCTGCTCCTTAGTTACAAACTTCCAGGTAATCTAATCAAAATTGAGGTGGTAGCACTAGATTTATCTAGATAGCAGTTCTATTAGAAGCTGCTTCAACAATTCAATGGATTACCAATGCAAATAGAAAGGTGATTGAGCTTTAGTAGCGTACGGAAACAGGCAAGATTTTTTTTGTGTTAACGTTCTACATTTTACTGGCAAAGGACCACAAGTATTCAAAAGGCGAACGCTGCGTTGCAACTACTTCACCCATTACTCGGGAGCGAAAGGGACGGAGCAAATGCATTAGGAGCAGTAAATTCTGAAAGTATTACAAGTATTTTTTCATTTAATGCACGAGAGAAGAGGATGCAAAAATAGAAGAGAATTGCTTTCGTGTATCCATTAGAACACGGTAGAAAACTTATTTTTTGTTGTTCGTTACTTTCCTGAAAATTTATATCTCAGTATAAATTATACACTGGGATTGTAAAGCAATTATTTTCAAGCTAGCATTAATTGAACATTGAAGTAGATTCATGAAGATTAATTAAAAGAAACCGCAATGATCGTATTGAAATGCAAACAAAATTGGAGTTGACACCATGGTATAAGGATCGACGAGCAGGGGAAAGTGACAAATGCGTGAGGGCGGCCCAATGAATCGGTTCCATCAATCTGTTGAACGAATTACGACGTAAACGCCCCCTTTAATCACCAAGTGAACCTCTGCGAAGCCGTTAATACCTCAAAAGCCTCTAATCACCAGGGGGTCATTTGAGACGCTGACTTTTAGTTTCTCGTGTTGATCTTTTGATGTCATGTTTCCTATTTCAAATTGACTATGCCATTTGCAATTTTCGGTACGTTTTTAAAAGTCATATACCTAGAACCATCTAAAAAAATATATCAGTAATTCCGGCAAAAAAATGAGCAAAGCAATCTAGAGAGACATTCTAAAGTGCAGCATGAAATATAGCTGCGGGGTGGTCTTGCTTTTCTGGCAGTTGGACATTTCAGTAGAAGGTTTTTTGTACAATTTATGATTTTTATTCATAATATGTTAAAACTTTGCAAAAATATGTCCTTATTTTAAAATTTTACTTACATTATTAAATTCGAAGTTAGGTGTTGAATTGTGGTGCTTTGCATTCCTAATTCATGACCAACATTCACGTATATTAAATGGAATTAGGCATACATCAAATTAATTTTACCGGTTTGGTCTCGCAATAGTGGTAATAATTCAAACGAAACAAACATGTGGCTATGTAAGTAGTATTGAAGCGGGTTTTAGAACAAATGACAGGAATGCCGTGGATTACAACCAGCTCTGGTATGTGCACTGATGCCGTAAAGCCTATACACATGAATATTTATGTACGTATGCTTCATACGTGCAGTAAACACAAAATTTCGCGGCGGATCATTTCACGTAGAAAATCTTTTGTTCTACACTGCGAGGGCATAAGTTACGTGTTATAGTCGCAGAAATGTAGTGGAACAGATAGAGAACAATGATACAGACGAGACCGGTGAAATAGTATTCAACCCTAAACAATATTTTCTCACACGCCTACTTTAAGGTTATTGATCTGTTGTTTTAAATTTTCTAAAAAAATATATGCTGAAATACAATGAAAATCAAGGGGAAAGCGAATAATTTTCCATGTCGCTGAAACTTTAGGCGTTCCAAATATCCTGCTATAATAAAAAAAGCAAGTTAAGGCAATAACAAAGGTAATATTCCAAGAGAGACGCAGGTTCATATTGCAATTAACGTAAAAGCCAATCTGATGCATTGTGGGGGAGCAATAACTTTTCTGACGGGAACACAATCACACCGTTTACCAACAGTGACTTTCACTTTCCCGTGCACACGGCAGAAACGGGGGCAGCGGACTGTTACAGCCAGCTCCATAGAGCTGAATGAGGGATCTTTTACTAGGGATATAGCTAGCTAGATATCGATATTTTACATCGGCTTGGAGATTCTGCTTCCGCGGGTACGACACATGTATAAGCTGGACATATTTTCAAGATGTAGATGAGTAAGGAAGTTAACGATGTTGATAACGTCTAAACTAAATAACTTTATGTAGGTTTCATAATTGCTTGCTCGATCATTTAAAATCATAATTAAGAAAATGTAACGTATAACCGTAAATTAAAAGCAACTTCATCATAGTAAATTAAAATACACAAGGAAACGGCCGTCTTGGGGTATAATAAAGCATACAGAGGACCACAGAAACAATAGATCGTAAAACAAAAGACTCATTTCGCTAGGACGCCCAAGAACATGCAATATCGATATATTTCTGTAGCCGTTGAGTTCGGGGGCTGAATAGAGGCCCGTATGTTTGTCGAGACTGAATTGCGAGCGCCCGGGGCTCCAGGTCGTCTATGTTAACCACGGACGCGAACTCTTTATGTGTGGGTAGACGATGATTTTTTTCTTCTAACCGGCAAATTGGAACACAGTAAAAGGGAAAACAATAAATATTTCTTCAAACAATCCCTACATTTTTCTACGAAACGTAATTTTTGGTGCTCGAAAAATGTTCAAGTTATTATACAAAACATACATGATATTTTGTCGTGGATTCAAATAGGTAGTTGACTGATCCCGCTTCGGGGCTATAATTTACAATTTCAACTAACAAGCAATTAGGATTATCACAATCTATGTTACAGCTACAGGTTCCCATGTTTAGTGAGCACGGACCCCTGTCAACACATCCATAAACTCTATTACAGAATTGAATTTTCAATGTATTCAGCTTAAGAACATTTTACATTAAGTTAAACGGAAGAATTAATGTCAACGTAGCTGAGAGGAGGCAGTCCTTTTCGTTATGACGTCATAAATATTAATTCATAATCATCAGGAGCGAAGGTAGGATCATTTTAGATTATTAAGTTGACTGAGTTAAATACATTAGTCTGAGATAGAAATTTAAATTAAGGGATTATTCTATTTAAGAATAGAATAGGGAAGAAAACGGTAACTTATTCTTATATCTACTAACGTTACTTACCTTTAAGCGTTAAAGTGACAGGAATCATAAAAGTATATGAAGTCCTTTTCAAGGTTAAAAAATATTCCATATTATCTCGATTAATAAAATTAATAGCCGTAGTCATCAATCGATTGAAACTAGGCGTATGTTAACGATGGAGTCGTTAAAATATAATAAAAGCGACGAAATCGATTTTGATAACGAGAGTGATTTAAAGTAATAGACTTCTGTAATGGTCCGCTTTTACCGCTCCGCTATAGATCGGCAGTTATAATGAATATAAAATTGTCGTACTCACCGCCCAACGCGTGATGGAAAACTTACCTGAAATGAATAAAAAGATTAAATAAAACAACTATTGAAACAAAATTGAAATCGTTGAAAGTTCAAAGAGACTCCGTTTTTGGAAGCCATATTATCGCAAAGGTCAAAGCTTAAATTTTATGCTTACGTACACACTTTACAACGTTCCATTTAAAAAATGAGCGCAAAACGGTTTCTTTTACGAATGAAACTCCCTCTAGTATTGATTTTTTTTCATTCAACATCTGAAAACACACGTTGCTGTATAAAATAGCCGTCAAGACGCATTAAACTTAAGAGAGAGAGAGGTAAGTTCTATTCGAAAACTAGCAATCTTTTCGGCGATTAAAAAGCCGGCCAATTAAATGAAACCTCAGAACTGTCCAGTCGGCCGGACACAAAACTTTCCAAAAAGAGAAAAGAACTTTTGAATGGACCGGCATTACTGCGAAAAGAAATCCTCTAAGCATGTTTCATTGCGCTGTTTTTCTACGCCCTTTATACTTTGCGGCGCAATATTTTTTAGTTGGGACTGAACACATTCGGGATTCTTCGTGGCGCTTTGGGCGAAAAAGCAGCTTTTCACGCGGCAAAGAAGAGCCCGCGGGCTACGATCATAATGAATGCTGCAGATATTAAAAAGGACTCGTAACTCACAAAAGGCTGCAATTAATTGGACTTCGAAGTTGATTTTAATCAATATGCAGATAATTTTAAATGATTGATATAAAACGAACCATTAAGAAGGAAATGTTTTATGATTTACTACCGACATAACAACAATCTAATACGAGTAAAATTATATGAAAATTAATTTCCTCTAAATAATTAAATCTTACAATCTACTTAAGAGACCTTTTCACAAGAGTAATTACATTCAAATTACGGTAAACTCGGAGATAATAAAGTAGGAAGCGGAAATACACAGTAAGTTGAGTTTGTAGACCTTAATGAAATTTGAACGCCTGTATGAGCCTTTTCAGAAAACCGAAGGTAATTAAATAAAAAATATTTACTGTCTTCTAAAAAGTTGTTTGAGAACAATACATTAGAAAAAACTTAGGCCGTCAAGCAAAATGTGTGCGAGCCTGTCTAAAAACTGGTGTTAGCAAGCCAGTAGATTCTTTGAAATTATTTTTATTGCTCATTGAACAACATCCACACTCCGATTTCCTGAATCTCAAACAAAATTAACGTATTGTCGACATAAAAGATAATAATAAAATATTTTACTCAAATAAAGGTAGTTAAGAGTATTTACTTTTTTATACTTCAGGAAAAGGAACCAGCGAAGGAAAAACCACATCAAAGGAACACCAATTTCGTTGAAAAAGGAAAATTGAGTGTTATTATGATTACGTTCAAATTCTAATTAACCTAATTCAGAAATATAAAGATTAAGTTCGCTTAAGTTATGTTACACCACAATCAGCTAATTATATCGTGAAAGATGACAAGGTGCTTTTACTTAACGGGGAGATAGGGAAAGGAATCTACCTCAAGATTTAGTTTCGTTTACTTTCCGAACATACCTACTTTTGACGAAAATATGAAGGAGTATTAGAGAATCAATAAAGATGGCTTAGTTATATTTGCTCTTCACACGCCCATAATCCCGTGTCAAAGGAAGAGTCGGGGATCCCTGATATAAAGCTAATAACGTTATATTGGCAACTGCGAGCCTGTTTTATGGTAATACCTAATATTTTGTAAGTAACCCGAGCGAGAACGTTGTCGAAAACCTTATATTAATATCGATATCCGCTGATAGAATATTCGTCCAAACAATAGCGAGCGTAGCGTGTATTCAGGTTAATTTAATTCGCAGTGGAAATCGAGACAGAAATTAAGCTATGATATTAATCAAAACATTCACCAACAAAGTCACATTTATTATTCAAACGTATCGTTCTGCTAATTATAATGACGAGGCATACATTGTTTTACATTAGGTATGAATTTAAGCTTTTATTTGTCTCAATATTTTTCCAAATCCGTATTTTTCTGTGAACAGCTTAGCTTTGTAATTTACGTTCTCAGCCGTATTGTTCTGTATTGTGCAACCTAATGGGCTCGATGCTTGTTCGGCTAATTGATCGTTAATATAATTATGCTAACACCAACTCAATACCTCCAGCGATTGTCTACCGAGACCTTTGATGACAGCTTTTGTTCCCAAATCAGGTGATGTTAATAATGCAGTAGTAAATGGAACACGGGATTCCAATCAGATTGTAACATTCGTCAATCTTAGGTGACAGATGATTGAGGTTACGATAATAGGATCCGTTGTAACACATCCTATGTTGAAAAGGCGCAGGTTTGAGACACACTGAAATAATTAAGTTTTACGTCTGCACCACTAGAAGCTCATCAAAATTAAAGACTTGAGGAATTTGGTACTATATGTTACCGAAAGTGCTTAGTTGGTAAAGTTTTATGACCCCTCCTAAAACAAAAACGGAAACAAAGACAAAGTAACACTATTTTTCTTCAAGCATAAGAAGGTGTGCGAAACTTGTGAAAAGGGTAAGACTCGTAATGTTTTCCAATCGATTTACTCGTCCGTGTGTTAAGCTTCATACGCAAGGATTTTCAGATTTCAAGCAGAACGGTAGGAAGCACCAGTGCGCTTGAGTATTTTCAAATGTAGCGTAGCTAGAGGATGAGGATTCGTTTTTGGTATTTATAGGAGGCAAGTTAATTTGATTTACATATGAAAATGGGTAATACATCAAAGAATACCCAAGAATTAAATTTTTTATAAGAGTCTGGATTTATAAGTACCGGCAGGTACTACAGAAAAGTCATGGCGCACGGAATTATTTTCACAGTTCAATTACGAGATTATTCTCTTTGAGACCTTTCTTTCTAGGTCTTAGTAATTAAAATTTTACGTATGAAAGCTCAGTTTTCAAAGGGGGTTATATGAACAAAGGAATTCAAAGAGCAGGCTTTGCATTACCAATCAACGTAATGTTAAGCCATTTTTACGCTTTATGAATGGCGTTCAAAGTATTATAACACAAAAGTTTTATAATAGAAAAAACTTTAATGGCTCTCTTTCTAGTTTACTAATGCACGGACCATACATCGTTGCGTCGTTGTAGCCTGAAAATATATCTACTAGCATTGTACAAAATGACTTGAGCTAAAGTCTATATTCTCTATTCGAGCAATCTAAAAAGCATATTAAATAAAAACTAAACATATCGAATCATGCCCATATCTAATTTAGTTCGTTAATCAAATAAAATTCAACCAACTAACTGCTAAGCGCAATACCAAAGTCAATAACTGAATATAGAACTTATTAGCAGAAGTTAAAATCCGCTGCTGTGTATAATCAGCAAAAATCTGAACGTAACAAGTGAATCCGATTAACGATCGCAACTTTTGCACGGGATTATACAAGCTTTCCTGTTTGCGCCACGTGACTGTATCGACAAAAAGAACTTTAAAATTTATAGCAGTTTGTTCAAATTGATAGTAGTTGTAGATAAACATGTTCGGGATCAAAGTTTCAATTTAGAAATGGGGTGTCTTAAAATGCTGACGAATTTCTTATGCTGCAATGCTGTTAAAAATAAGATAAATTGATTTATTTATCTTATAACGTCATGTACCTATCACAACAAGAGCAAACAAGCCAGTAAGTTATTACTTTTCGGAAAAACTCTATCGAACAGACTAATGGCCAGATTCACAGGTTACAGAATACAGATACAAGTTCTAGATTCTAGATCTGCCATAGAAAAGTAACCAAAATAAACATTTCTATGGCACTGTCTATCAGACAGCTATTTAAAACCTATCTGGAACCTGTGAAACTGGCGCTTAGTTTAATATTTTGAAGGCAACACCCAACAATACAGTTATTATTAAATACAATTAAAAAGTTTGCATATTACATTCTATGACACACATTCGTCCTTTAACTCTCGTGCCTAGAAACTGTCTAACACTAATAGACCACGAGCGCTACACTATCTAATTCAAGGGGTCCTACACTAACATAGGTGGCAACTTTAAAAATTGAATTTCCCCGTCCCAGTTCATATTGTTCGGTTAATCAACGTTAATCTTGTTAGCGGTCGGCGCGTATCTCGTGTAGTACATTTATCATGGTGAATCTAGTTACTGTCTTGTTGAGGAACAATGCTCCCACATATTAATACCACTACATGTTCCTCGGTCTTTTCTTGGTTAAAGGTAGTTAAATTATTCATCACTGCACGCGAAAAATCCTGATTACTTCAGATTGTCTGCTGTTGTTTAATCTTTCTTTTGAGTAAGTATTTCAAAGCTTTCAAAATCGATTCTTTTGAAGAAAATTGTTTTTCGATTCTGTTTTCGGCATCTTAAGCAAATATTGTATTACGCATAACGAAGCCTATTTACTTGTGGATTTGTTTTGTTTTAAGAAAATTCAAATCCGATTTGCATGTTAAATGAGATATTGCCGATTGTGAGGAACCTTCTTTCATGAAATTATGTTTTCGCCAAAAGAGATAAGGGATATCACAATCATCCAACCAAGGAAAATTGCCAAAAGGAATTTCTGGGAAGTAGATTAGTTTGGGTATGCAGAATCAAGATATCAAGACAGACGGAGAACACGGAACCTTTATTCGCGAATGATAAACGAAAAATATTAAAACATGCTAAGTTAAGGTCGTGCATGTTCTAGACACTCGACCTAATTTGCAGAGGTCATCACGTCAAATACATAGAAGTTATAAAGTAATTAACAAACAAAAACTAATTAATTAGTAAAACCTGAACTTGACCTGAATAAGTACAAAATGCTAGTTGAACAACTTTAAACATTTTCAAAATACTGGTTAGTAGCAGTTGTATCATAACGTATAAATAAATAAGTTGTATAAATAACGTAATTAAAATGAATACAATACCGATAATGACCAACATCAAACAAAACATTTTAATGGCGATCCTACTACAGCTTTGTATGTTTATTGGGCTGACTATCTACCTGATGCTATCTAAGCACCTATAAATAGCTTTGTTGGAAAAGTTTTTGACAGTTTTACGCTCTTTTTGCCCAAAACCTATTTCCTTACTTACGAATAACAGTATATCAGAACTTCTATTATGATCCCAAATTATAGTGCTGAACTCTCTCTCCTCCATCTACTGTAATTTACTATTTATTATATCTATATGAAAAGCGTGCGTCTGCTTTAGTCACTTCATTACCGCGCCTGCGTTTAACGAGAGCCTCATGCAAATTGTTCCTTGCTGGACGAATTTCGTTTGCAATTAAAACGAAGTTCGTATCATCAACAAAGCTGGCAAACGTGATGTCATTGTCGCTAAAAGTCTCAAAGTCTGATGTATGACCATTGAAATTGCCTTTGTATAGAGTCTCGTACTCCACATTTATCATGCCAAATCTAGCTCCCACTGCCGACATGCACCGCGAACAAAGCTTCTTATTTAACGACGCTGTATTATTGAAGACTAGCTATAACCAGAGCTACTTCGTGCTATTTTTCTTTTATTACACAAAAATCAGTCGACGAGTTATAGCTATCGGAGGAAGTTATGACAACGTATTTATTATTGTTACTTTTTTATAGTTCAAGATCATTGTTAAGACATAATAATAAACTGTGTTTGTAGCACTATGAAAGTAGTAAGTTAAAATAAAAGAATTAGCGTTTCCGTCTGGTTGAAATAGAATTACAACGTGTTGATGAAGTGTAGTAGTGTATGTATATTTACAAGCTGTAGGCCAGCCTACCTACCGAGGATACGAGCCTATCGCCTAGGAAGCACCTTATTAACCCGTTTCCCTGAACAAACCCGAAACCCAATAGCGAACACACAACTAGTCTACCATAGATAACCTAAAATTTTCAATCAAGTATTCGGTGTTAAAAGCCAAACCTTATTAACTCCACGTTTATGTAGCTACTTCCAAAGGATCAGCTTAGACCAGAATTTGAAAAGCAATCATCTTATGTTCCAATCAGGGAAATCCATTGATACCCCGGAATAAAAAATCCAATAAGGTCTCCCAAATCTTGAACCTTCAAATCAGTAACGGATAGCTAACGAAGACAATGCTTAACTGTAGGATCGAATATAAATTCCATCGCTTTTCAATTCATCTACTTGGTAACAATGACTGGGCTGTGATCCAATTAAAATTAGATTTTAGTTTGCTAGGAAACAATTAAATGAGAGATGGCAGTTTCCTATTGCTTCTGTTATACAAGTCAAATTAAAATCAATTTATTGAAAGGGTCCAGATAGTTTACTGTTAAAACTTCAGCGAAGGACTCCTTTATGGAGATATAAATTTTGGTTCAATAGGTGTGTAGACTGGATTGAACAGAAACTGAAGTACCTATATTTGATGTGATTGGTAAACAACGGCTTCCTGACAAGATGCCTTCTACAGGATCGTACAATACATTACACAAAGCAAGTACGCGTAAAATATGTGGCGAAATCCGTAATTCACGTGATGATGCGGCTACGTAGCCGAAAGATTATTTGAATAAGTCATACAACATCGATACAAAAATCAGGAACCACGCATCTTGACTTCATTCCATAAAGGAGTTGACTTTCGTTTTAGAGTTTTTCAGCCCTTTGTAAGCGAAGGAATAGTGACAATTTCCAACATCACAAAGAAACTCTTTCAATTCAAGTTCCGCGATTCCAGCTGGCAAACTAATCTCAGAATGCATTTGAGGCAAAGGCAAACGCAGTATCTGAGCTTAGGTCAGCATTCAGCCGTTTGGAGCCCACAATCTAAAGTCGTTAGCGGTTGATTAATGAGCCGACGAGAGTGAGGATTATGCGCTAATTCCGCAAAAAAACACCCTATCTCGAACAAAAATAAGCCTCATCTCAGTCGCTTTTTTTTTTCAAAGTTTAAAATTTAATGACCGGGAAAAGTTTAGAGTTCTATGCTTAATTTAGGGACGGTGAGTGTTGGCTGAATATTAAGCAGTTGTAATAAACTTCTGAGTATGAAATTAACTTTTTTTACGTCACTGATAAAAGTTACGTGGTTATATTTTTAAATTCTGCAAAAGAGTTATTTAACTTGGACATGATTTCTAACTTCAGTAAAGTAATAAAAATGTGACAAAAAGGTCGACAAGCAGGCGGTAACTTATTATAGGTGGGCAATGCTGATCAAACAAGAGACGGCTGGAGAGAATCGCCCACCGACAAAGTGATCCGACGCACGTACCACGACTCGCACGTGTAACCTCATATATTGTGGCGCTCATAAATACGATCACTTAGGAACATGAGTGGCTGAAATTGAATTTGAGACAGGACAAAAGACACAACTTATGTTATAGTGAACATGATAATTTCTGTATTTATGGTACGCCATCGACGAAGTAGTTCAGAAATATGCCGACAGACAGATCCAGCCCACATTTAATAGTTAATGCATTTAGTGTTCATAACGAGCCAAATAACATGTGACCAGAATAGCACTGTTGGCATTACATCATTAACAGATGAAACCTGTCAATACTTCTCTCGAACTAAATGGACTAGTGTCAGTGAGAGGAATTCGTAATGGATATTGTGGCACCCTATTTTTGTGCGATCAATACCTTCTATTTCTCACTCATTAAGAGTATTTTTTCTGTATAACATGTGCAAGAATACCAAGAATTTAAAACAGGTTACCGAAGTACAACTTTTCTTGGACCGTACAGGAGCTATAAAAATAAAATCGCATCGCAAATGCAAGCCAAGTCATATCCTAGCTATAATAATAATAAAAACACGTTCTAACGAGCGGAAATATCACCTCAAAATTTCCCACACGACCTCACGTAGCCGCAAAACTGAAATTGTAAACAATAAAAACGCGGTTTAGCAGTTGGACGTACCCGGCACATATATCAAGCAGCTACTTTAATGCAACGGAGACATGAGAATCCAGCATATAACGTACTTCAAGAAATATTTCTCATGAACGTGTTACAGCCAGATGCTACTTGGAATTTTTTAACATTATCCCGTCTATTCTTTCGTCGAGAGCCCGATATGACAAACTTTAAACAGTTCGTGAATGCAAAGGAAGATACTGCCGCGTTATACATTTATAGACAGAGAGAATGTATTCCGGTTCGAAGAATATAAATCAAATAGCAAATGTTTCGCAGCCAAAACGAAATTATGCTATGCTCTCAGTTACGAATAATTTGATTACTTTCATTTGAAAATTGGATGATTACCTTATTCAAAGCCAGCGTTCCGAAAGCTTGTTGGCCGCCTTTCAATTCCCACAAAAACCTACAAACACGCCCCATTAATTTTTCCGGAAAGAACTAGGTTAAGGAAAACTGGAACTGTGCTATTTGTATGAGAGTACGAGACTGCAGCATTTTTTGTTGATTCTAAACGATCGCAATAGTGCTTCCGAAAATTTTGCTTATTTACGCATTTCGCGGTAGGCAATCATTTTAAGTGATTTACACTGCCACTGCTTCTGCGCTAGCCAAAGTCTTGGCTCAGTTTTTGAGTCAACAGCCATTATTAATATAACACTTATGTTTATAAGCAATAAGGTCCATTGTCCCTGCAAATAATAAACAAAATATATCACCAGAAAATACGGTCCCAAAGACATCAATACTAAAAGCTCTCCAAACTTCCAATCGCTTGTTCAAGTACAGTTCTAACATCACACAAAATGGCAGAAACACGGGGGAGTAAACATTTAATAATATGAAATGATAAGGCTCCCAAACTTGATCCCATTCATTAAATGAAATAGGGTTGACACTTTGGAAAGTTTCGCCGAGATAAATTATATTTGCGGGCGACGAGTGCAGTATTCATTAATAACGTGTTAAGTTTCGTGGGTATGTGGAGACAGGAAGGGTTGTGTTGATAGTTCCCTCAATTTTTTATGAGAGGAATATAGCCTATTTGTGTAACAAGAAGTGAATTACACACATATTCAATTTGGATATCAATGCTACATTTCCATGTCAATATAAATTGGTGTCTAGAAATAACGAAATATATTCCACTTCTATTCGATTTGTGTAAATCTTCATTCTTTGCGAAAATTGACAAAAACTGTCTAGTCGAGCGCGTAAATACCTTTTAGTACCCATAAATTACGCGGAACGAATGAAGAGTCTCCATATAAATGATAAACTTGAATATTATTTGGTTCGCGTATTGTATTTCAATTCAATGAACCATTCCGCGCGAACATCTGCTTTACAACACGGCACAGATAATGTAGTAACATTACATTATATCACTGTAATATATTTGGGTACTTTATCAAAGGAGGATTGAGGGAGCTTTACCTGCACACAGAATAGATTCCATGTACAACCATTGAATATAGCCCTGTATTTTCTCTGTCCACTACAAAGATCGGGGGACTAACTCGGAACAAGAAGGAATTCGGACCAACTTGAACATTTTGATGTAAGTCCAAAAATACTTTTGCTTTTGTTCGTTTTTTTTTTCTTCGTATTGCCTTTTTAGAATTTATTTTCCATTGGTATAAACATTTCTCTAAGCGAATGAGTCCTTATTTGTTGGATTAAATAGAAATTAATGTTACCATTATAAGGAAATATATGTAAAGAAAACCTTTTTATTCAGAACATTTTTCTCGTAATTCACATATTAATTTTCCGTAAGGGTCTTTCACAAGCTTTGTATTTAATTAAAATATTTCGTTAAGTTCCTCTGTATACGGAAACTTACTTTGCCTGAACTTTATTTAACTCCTACCTACTTATTCCGTTCACGGAAAAAAAGACGGAGAATTCTTGTGTGACGTACAATTTTAGTTCAGCAAAGAAGAACAAGTAAAACATTATTATAATCTGAAAACTTCACACTTTTACTACGCTCGAGTTTACGAGATGGTTAGATAGCGTTCAGCTGTGCCACGCCTTGTGAGCAAATTTTTATTACATACTATAAATAAACCACAAAATCTCTTGATTTTTCTTCGTATACAATTTATTTCTGAGTACCCATTTCTAAGTAAAGCAGTGCAGATGCAGCTACAAATTCTCGGACAGAGCTAAATGGAGGATCAAAAACCTATTCAACGGTCGTATCTCTTCAGTTGCGCTGCAAAATCCTTTTTAGAACTATAAATCCAAATCTAGCCAAATACCTCTCGCTTTTCGTGTTATACGGCCACAGGGGAAACATACTCTTTTACACAATAAAATCTAGACTGATACGAGTGTACTAAGCTGTAAGAGGCGCAAAGGCGCCATTCGGATGAGGGAGCGTATCAAAGGGACCGTAAGTGCATAGAGGTGTCAATGGAAAATCGCAGCACAAAATGAAGAAAAACACGGCGAGTGCTCGGATCACGCCAGTCGAGTACAATCGCTTTATTAAACGGTTTCAACGGAAATTGAATATTACGTTACACTTCTATTTATTACGAGCCAATTTCCTGGTTCTGTAAAATAGTGGTGTATTATCTGACGTATTTTGACGCAAGGCGATAAAGGATTATGATATAGGTACTTATCAAATTTGATCTACCACCGAATAAAAAACGCATATTTTTCAATTTAACCAACAAAAGCATAAAATCTAAATACAATTTCAGATATTCACCGAATATTCTATTAAGAGACTGACTATTCAAGGAACGTTTTCAATTCCCTTAAAACACAAACACTCTTTATAATGAAGGCGAAACGTAGACGAAACTCGTAAAGGACGAAAGTTTTAAAGTATACTCGATGAATTTCGTGCAAATTATCCGATATCTTACAGGTATCGGAGACGGTGTAAAATTTTATGACGTTCTTTTATCACAACAAAGAAAAAGGAACCAATATTTAGATTCAGTGCCACGAGCTAGACTTTATCTACATTTCAGTAGCAGTTGTGCCACCATGAATTTTGAAGAACTCAGCACTGGGTTTCTTTCGTTATATTTGGTACGGGAATATGTTTACAAATTCAGCTGAAAATGCTTAAAACACAACCTATACTATATAGTAGGACTTTACTCCTAATACTTTATGAAGTATCTTAGAAGAATGAGTGGATTTGCGCAAACCTTACTGGTTTGCGTCTTAACAATAGAAAATAATATTAAAAAGGGAACATTTGTAACAAGTCTTCAACAGGTAATTCTTTCCGTGTTCTTGGTCTCTGCTGGTAGGTCACTGTGTAGCGTCAGCTGTGATTAGTCTTACTTTCAGCTCATTATAATCGTCGTCAAAACCTAAACAGCCGTATTAATAAACACAGAGTAATGCAAGAGTAAGTTTACTTCTGGCTTAAAGTCAGGAGTAAAGAAATTCAGTATTAATAAACATGGAGTAAGGAAGAAGGAAGCTAATCTGCATCTACTCTCGTAGTAAAAGTTAATCCTTCATACTGCCTAGTTTAAGGGGTGATTAAGCATGTAGTAAAGTGTACCCACCAAAAACATAAATGTAAAAAAAGGAAAGCCAAGTTCAATATAAGACCTATGCCTGGTTGTGGGCTTCACCGCAAAAAGAACGGAGATCTAAATGAGTCCCAAGTTCTGTACAAAATCCAACTTTGTAAACCCCTATTCATTTTTAACAAATCCTATCTAACGATTTTTGCACTTTGTCGGCGTGGTTGATATGCATATTGGTACGAAATTTCAGCATTCTAGCGCTAACGGTCACTCAGATTATCTCGCGACGGACGCACGGACAGACAGATATGGCGAAATTATAAGGTTTCCTAGTTTTACTACGGAACCTAACAACATAAGCTTTTTTCAACTATGTTGGGGTAATATGCTTTTCTATTCAATTATTATTTGTATAAATAAAACTTATTGTAAACTTGAATGCTTTTATTTATCTACAGAAATAGGTACACACTTAACATTATTTAAAAATTATCATTGATAAAGCATGCTAAGATACATCAGAAAGATGACAATAATTGAATTTTATCAAAAGAAGGTTACCTATATAATATTACTAGTCAAAACAAAATAAGGCCACTTGATTATTTTGAAGTCTCACTCAATTTCTATAATTTTATAAGCG
>NWSH02000601.1:10332671-10358229 GCA_002382865.2 Heliothis virescens | reverse complement strand
TGGGCCAAAGGCGTATCTTTCAAATCAGACAGAAGTACTCGGTAAGACGAGACCGAAAATACACAAATTGTTTTATGAGGGTGCTCCTAAGCATGGAGCGATGTGTCCTCTGCATCAGCACTGTTCTTCATATCATCGCAGAATAGTATGGTGTTAGGCTTTTTAGGACAATGCGCGACTAATATTCAAAACATAGTTCATGAACTTGCTATGTGCACCTGAATGTATTTTCATTTAGCAGTAAACGAAAACTCGAAACACCATAGATATGCTAGTTTCTTACAAACTTAAGCATATCTATTGGCAGACTAAAGAACATTGCTGCGCCTCCTATTTCCACCGTTTTTTCATGTCCATTCTTGCGGGGACAAGAAAATATACCAGCGTTAAATATCTATTGAAGTCCTGACTTGAGCAGCCAGTATATTCTCAGCTAGAGTCTAGAACAATTCCTATTGTACCCTTCTTGGTGTTATCGACATATAAGACGAATCGATATAATGATTTTATTACGAGTTAAATGAGGTCAAGAGTCCAAAACTCCCACCAAAATTTCAACATGACCTTTAAATACAGGTCTTGTAAAAGATTGCATAAATTTTTATATGCGCGCATTGTTCTTAACCACAAAGCGCTACCTTTCTCAAGTTTTGTGATTAACCCATGTGTCTTTGTACGACAGACATGTCGCTTTCGATCACTAGTATTAACGATTTTCGTATTTGGCCACCTTGTTTACATACACAATAATCTCTATCGTTCCTGATTTTCCTAGCATTGAATGTGTCGACCCGTTAATTTTGAAGTTAATACAGTTCCAATAGGACTCTTGTCGTAAAATCGAGGCAATCGCAATTAAGCTTTATTGTATAGACGTCAGTAGGTCAAACCTTTGCCGAATTCTGTCAAATTTCACCAATAGAACATTAACCTTCCACTTTGTGATAAGTTGAAAAAAATCTATTGAAAGACATTTGACAGATTTGAGGTAGGACGATGTGCGGCGTCTGTATTCATCTTCACGCTTAGTTTATGCTAGATCTCTAATACCGCTTGAACCAAATCGGACGTCCACAATCCCTTATATCCTTGCTTAACACACTAGCTAAGTGTAAGCAGTGTAAAAACAAATAAATGTATACATTTACATTATAAATGCGAATTCAAGCAAGTATCAAATGATCGAAAATAAACACGCTTGCTAATAATTTATGCACAAAAACCTGTACAAAAACCATTGACTGCACTTGTCACGAAATGTTATTATAATATGATCTTTCATTTCTGTTCAATTCTATGCCTATTCTCTGGTGTCGGCCACATTTATCATGTCTCGTAACTTTTTTGGTGTACAACGTGCGCTGCGTTATTAGTTGTATTTATACAAAATTTCTTGCTTTGTAGTGTTATTTTAAAGTTTTCAATTATTTATACTATGTTCACATCCTACTGTCATCTAATTTCTGCAGCTCTGCATAGTTAATATTACAAAAGTAAACAATTACGTTAAAACATAATTATTAACAAAAAGGTTGTGTTACTAACATTCATTATCATCCCCTCATGTATCTTATTGTAATCAGTACTACACAGTACTATATGATACATCATTCTACCCAGGCTAACGGACCCAGCTATAGGTTATTCCGATAGTCTGTTGATACCCATATATTATTAAAAAATAAGTATATTTAATTTGTTTTTAATATTTATAACATATAATTTTGATGTCGCGTCCGTTAAAATACTCAGGTATCATCAAGATATAAACGAACAGGCAACTAAAACACCCAAACTTAACCCTCCACAGTTGTAGGTCGCATCGGAAACTCCCCACTACATGGCTCCCGGTAGGTGGTGTGTCCAGCCAACTGTACGGCGAAGCCTGTCGATTTATGGGCGGCTGGCACTACTGCTGGCATGTCTTTGGTCGCCGTATTTGCCATTCACGGGACTAGGGAAATCCGCGCTGTTTGAGGCTATTTGCCGGTGGACGTCTGTCGCAGGGTACATGTTGATGCCAAGTTTTGTTTCTAGTTAGTTTACACGACTATTGTGTAGGTAACTATGGTTTGTTATAGCGATCCCGTCGCACAGAAATGAACAACGTTGATACTTCATAAATCACACCTATATTTACGAGATACAATAAGACTATATTCCGTTTTGGTATTACAGATCTCTCTCTATTCCGGGCAGATAAGCTACCAGGGGTTTGGTTTTCGTCGGTGTATCCTAGTAAGGGGGCTAGTTTCTAACTTGACAATATTTATTGAAGCCAAGTCTTAGTGTCAAATTTTAAGCAACTTAGTTCGTTATCGAAAATATTCAGACAGATGGCTTATATGCGTTTACTGAGTAATACTGTTTAGCAGTTGTTTTTGTGTGATTATTTGTGTAAAATTATATTTGGTTATTTTTTTGCATAGGTCGATGCCACCTTCTTTGGGATGACGTCAGCGATGCCTCAAGGATCTTGGTACAGCGCATGTGGACTGTAGACCATACTCAGAGAATCAACATTCAAGAAGTTCTCATTCATCGCTGGGATTTAAGGTTTGTATTAAGTTAATTTTGTGTATGGCGTGTATCTGCTCGCTAGTCTGTATACTATTAGAAATATGAAGTAATGTGGATACCTCAAGACCCATTATCGTCCTAGGGTTTACTCCTAAACTCTGGAGCATGTCGTTCAATATTTTCCGATGACATTTCGTTGTGCCGAAAGACAAACATTTACATCTCGGTTGCTGGAAGAGTATTCACTCTTAGACAAGAAGAGATCAGCCATTACGGACACCTACGTTATTTAGATTAGTTCTTAAGATCAAAATGTAAAATTGGCTGAATGTACTATTAAAGTCTAGATATACTTTAAATAGTACACCATTTTACATTTTATAAAATTAAGTTTATGGACCAATGTAACAGACAGAGGACATTTGTCAAACCATTTTAATATTAATAAAGATATATTATCCATGTTCAATAAGGACCGCGAAAAACAAACCGCATCCATTCTAGCGGGAACAGTCAGAAGAACTGAAGAAAGTTCAACAGCCGCCGTTCGTCTCCGCGCCGCTACCTCCGGCCGCTCGGCCGCGGCTGATGATTGAAGAAGATGAAGGACAACCGCACGTCGTGCTGTCATGTTGGAAGTAAGGCTAATGCTCGCCTGGTTTTAAGTACATTAGCGTGACACTAACATGCATTCCAGCGGCAAGGTGTATCCCAATCCCCCCAGCTTGGGAGTTTGCTAGCAGTCGATGTTTAAGGGAGTGACGCTGGCCATATGTTTCACTGCATAGCGAAGAACTGAAATTGAAGGATTAAATTTCTAAATAAGCCTTTTGACGATTAGTAACCGTTTGTTGCATAGGATGAAGATAAAGAAAAATGTGCTTAGGAAATTATCGTATCACAACATTCCGCCATCTACATATTATGATCGCTAACTACCGCGTCATTATTAGCTCACCAGCATCTGTCATTATTAGGCTACAAGTGTGGCGATTGCGCTTCCATAAATCCTCACAGTTTACGAACAAATTGGTCACAAGAGAGCGCTTATCAGTCACATTGACTTAATTGAAGCAACAAGCCGCCACTCTAGATGGACTATATTGTCCAAACTTTCGGCGTAGGTGTGAACTTCGTTAGCAAGACTCAAGCCGGATTTACATACGTTCATGATAATAAAGCATACATTGGAGCCTCAGCTAATTACTATTTAACTAGCCAATACACTATTTCAACTCTACATTTGATTACTAGGACCTTATGGGACCGTAATGAGTAAATATGTGTTTGTCTATCAGCTATCGCATCTCATCGTCGGAATCTTGGACTGACTGTGTCGCGTGCTCTCAAAGACCGGCCCATGTGATGTAGTGATTCCATGATTTTGACATTCCCACAAGCGTACTTTGATGATATGTGATAACACTAAGAGCTCTTTTAGAAGGTCATGTTGAGTCCTAACAACTCTAGTGAAAAGAATAGATATTTTTGCTTTATAACTTATCAATCTCTGCGACATTCGAAACCGCTTAAATGTTGGTAAGGACCCTCTCACGGACCTATCAACTATGATTTAGTAAGATTGTTATGGGATAAGTGAGCTATTGTCAGAGGTTCTGTCTTATCAGATTGTGAGTGTCACCATGATGCGACATCGCTTAAATCTATAATCTATTTCCGACACACGCACGTGGATTAAAAACTTGACTAGAGCCTTCCTCATGAATGGCGCAATTCTAACGCATATTTCTCCAAGGGCCCAGTTCTTCCCTAGAACGCATTCCAGCGTGTTCAAGACGACACTGACCATAAATTCTTACACGTTTTTGAGTTAGAACAAGTCATTGGACATGCTGAAGATACGAGGGTCAGCCACATATACTCATTCACTTAGCTCTGTTTTTTCGCTTGACATTGCCTGTTTCGTAACATTGAGCCTTTTCTATAACCAAAAGAACCTCGTTTCTTTCTTCCTCTAACTAGCGATATACAACCGCATAGCAGCCACAGTGTAGTGACCAACGAGCGGGCCGACCCACCGCAGCAGACGGTCGGGCGCGCAGCGTACTAGGCACTGGAAGCGTCTCCGTTTCTCGGCTGGAACAACGCCGCCTTGGACTCCGCGCTCGCCGCCACCCGGCTACTGCGTTTCCGCTATACACTGAGAGATCAGGAGGTTTGTTGGCTCTTCCACATATTAAGGTGAGTTTTTAGTAATGTCTAAGTGGCTCCACTAAACTTAAGGTGGGTTCAAGACATTTAACTTAACTAAATTTAATTCCCTCAACTCTGAAATGGTTCCGGAGTGGCACATTCAGGTCATTGGTTGTATTTCTCTCAGCTTGACCGCTTGTGACCAATGATCTGGCCATTTTCACCGGCTGTCGTACTAAAGCGTTACGGTTATACCGCTTTTAAGTAATTCAAGCCTAGCCTTAGAGTAATTTTGAACAACTGGAGCGCCGTGGATACTAAAAATTGACACCAATCGTGTCTGGTACTGGCTCGCATATGTTTACACTCTCTGCAAATATTTTGACGACAACATTACGACACCATATTTTTATGCTGTTTGACAAAAGTGTCAAACACAAAGCGGTATGACGATGTGAAGCAAACATGGAAAGCAATTTTAATTATGCATCTTAGATGTAATTTATATGTGTTATCTACCGAAGTAGTTTCTCAGTGTGTCGCTCGTATAAACAATGATGCTACGTCTTGCTTTCCTTTCAATCTTTAGGGTGTACTTCTAACAGAGTAGGGTCACGAATACAACTCAGCTCGACATATCGCAGAATGTGTATTGAACAAAAAGGCATATCTAGTGGACAGTGTTTTCAATAGAATAATACAACATTAGAAAAACTTTCAACCTGCCAATTAATACCTGAGTAACTCCGAGCTTTTACATTAAGTATTGTGACCCTAGAAATCCAATCTCACTATTTAGTAACAATATCTACTCGTTTCTCCTGTGACGAAGCGTTGGATTACCCACCAAAAATATTCCTTCAAAAATGTAAGCTACCAAACATAACTTGAATAACATCACAAAGGGAAGTGAGACTTACATACCACCTACCGAATAACGATAAATACCTTCGCACAGCTCACGCTTTACCTTTCACCATCACGTTTCACCGCAAAATCGTTGTAACAGAAGCAAGCATTTTTATCGACCTTACGTGTATTTATCAGAATAATGTCTATTCCCTTGCAAAAGTTTTATTTGGAGCATTATCTGTGGTCCGAATGTATCAAACTCAAGGTTTTTATTCAAACAAAAGTTCAATATCCATATCTTGTTGTTGCGTTTATAACTAGAGGGCATAAACCCAACGAGAGTCTCTGAGGTAACTACTCGGCACCAAGTGATTAGAGTTGTCTCTATTTTGATCGATAAACTTTTGATCACAGTGGTTTGTTTTGAAAAGTTTTTATTCGGTTCACAGATTCTGAAATTGAATGTCTTGCTTGGGAAATCGATTTGTTTTGTATTATGTATGCTATGTTACAAATAATATCTTGTGCATTCACGTACGTTAAACAATGATAGTTACTTAGTTGTGCTCTTTAGGTAAGGATGAATTGAAGTTTATTTTAGTAATTTTTATATAGAGATATGTTTATAAATTTAAATTAAAAGCTTTTTGACGTTACTCACATTAGTAAATTCTGTTATTTTATTACAGTCGACTCTCGTTAATTAAACTGCGATAAATTCAAACCTTTCTCTATAATTCAATTTATCACGAGTTCCCTACGAAATCTCTTTATATTTCGCCACTAAATCCATACCATTTTTTACACTTGGTAAATTGTGTATATTTAAAAAAGCTTATGTGTTAAGCGTAACAATGTCGCAACAAAACCGTATGCAAATAAATATTAATCTGAAAATAAGTACCTTAACAAAATATCACAGGTAGAGCGTTACACATAAAAACCCGAAAACCATAAAAACAAAATCCGAGTATTATTAAATCATACGAGAGCTATACCTAGCGATATTTACTTTCGCCTATGAAAGTACATAAAATGCGCCCGTACCTCGTAATCTGCATGTTTAGTGGGTCACCACTAATCTCACAATGACGGACAAGTTTTCATTGGGCGTCTTGGTTTTATTTATATCACGACAAGACTACGAATAGGAGAATAAGTGCATCGTCATGAGATTGGAGGGAAGTGGTTTAATGTTTACTCTTCTATTTGGGTTCATCTATTTTATAGTTTTGCTCCTTAGGGTTAATGTGCTCGGTATTTTTCAAAATGTTCGGTGTGCCACCTAGCGATCGGGAGCACGTCTGCACGATTTTTTTGTTGTCTCTAGTGTTGTGGGAACGTTCTTGTAATGCTATTATGTTATTTGGTTCGCTGATATATTAATGTTTTATATATATTACCAGGAGCAATTGAGGAATTTGTAAAGTGGCAAGCCAACATCCCTTTGGTTCTGCCCAATTGCACACCTTTACCTGCCCTCGCGTGCTTGAAAAGCGGACGAGGGCTTATTGCGGCGGGACCGTCCATTGCTTGTCGGCGGTTAATAGCCACACAGTATGTTTCAGTAGTACCAAGGTGGTGCATAAAATTAAATCCTTGCTTCTCGGAGACATTAGGCTCGCAAGCATTCGTTCAAGTGCCCAAAATAAATCTCCATCCCCCGGTGAGGTTCAACTAATGAGCAAATGTCTCAAAACTTGCTCCAGCGCCAAGTACCAATGTGCTATATCCCTACTGCCTGCGGTATATGAGTCCTATCTAATAGCATTCCATACCCTGTGAGAACATTTAGTCATGTGCACAGTAATTTTGAACTAAAAATTCCATACAATTAACTCATAAACAATTCCACATTAACTTAATCGCCTGAGCTTTGTACTCCCATCTGGAATTATAAAGCAGTGGAATCCCTGCGCTTGTAAGACAAATAACTTTATGTATGTGTTTAGTGAAGATATGCATATCTATAAAAGCTAATCGTGCTCAGCTCACTATACATCTAATAGCAAGGAACTAATTCCTGATACGTCGAGAGTAGTGTGTTTAAAATAGGCTATGTGGTCACCCTCTCTGCGTTGTCATAATTATAATAAAAGTACAATGAACGACGATGGAGTAGTGAATGAACGAGTTGAAATCAAATAGAAATATTATGCACGTTATTCCATGTGATAGAAACACACTGTTTGTCAATTGATCTTGATAACTATCAGCCAGTAGCGAGTATATTGTTGAGCCGTGTACGCGATCTAATGTGTTCGTTTATTCATTAAATATCTTCGTGAGTGACAAAGCTTGAGGTACAAAAATATATGAATAGACTATCAAACTGCCAAATACAATACTTTTCGGCAACATAAAATCTATACTTCTGTTTTACATAACAAATATATGCAATAACAGTTATTATTGTGCAGTTCCAAAAAGTACATCAGTGGGTGATCGGTTACTGCTGACGTGATCACGTTCAAAATACAGATCTCTTAATGGTGATTTCAAAAGATATATTATAGAGTTCTACTTTGAGTTTTTATTTCCTATTTTCTAAACTTACGGTTCAATTAAGCTGTAGAGGGTTGCCTAATTTTTCGACTTTCGAGCAATTATTTCCGAAAATATTATCATAATTAAAAAAAAATACTTTGTAACCCCGGTATTCATTTTAAAATACCCTATCTACCAGATTTTTGCAACTTTGTCGCGTGCGTTGATACTGCATTATTGGTACGAAATTTCAGCATTCTAGCGCTACGTCACTCAGATTTCAACTCCGCGGACGGACGCCAACGGACAGAAGATTATTGGCGAACACGTTATTAAGGCTTCCTAGTTTTACTACGGAACCCTAAACAACATTAAGCTTTTTTCAACTATGTTGGGAGGTAATATTGCTTTCCTATTCAATTATTTATTTGTATAAATAAAAACTTATTGTAACTTGAATGCTTTTCATTAATCTACGAAAGGTTACACACTTAACATTATTTAAAATTATCTTTACAATCGATAATGCTGCTAAATACATCAGAAAGATGAAAAATAATTGAATTTTATCAAAGTGAAAGGTTACCATATAGATCTCTCAGTCAAACAAATAAGGGCCATTGATTAATTGAAGTCTCATCTCAATTTTATAATCTTTAAAGCGCATCCTAAGTGCGCTATCTTTTTGTGGTGTTCACTAAAGTGTTAACAAACATAATGCGACAATACCACTTTGCTTCTTTGTTTTAAGTAGGGTAGAATGTGCTAGTTGTTTAACACTTGAACTTTACCCTATTTTAAACTTTATTTTTTACCTTTTCGAGTCAGTTAAACGCTTTGTTAGATTCTTCGTTCGATTAGAACAAACTATTTGCTTAGTTTAAGCGTGAATAACATTTTGAGAGAACAATGCCGAGGGTATTCGTGAGACATCTGGCACTGCAGACACAACTTAGAGCCATCAACATTGATTCGAGAATGGGCACATTTCTCAGCGTTCTGTGCTCTCAGCTTATGGTTTCTCTCTATCACGAACGTCGCGATCCAGAATGTTGGAATCGATGTTCAAAGAAGACTGGGGAGTGTCAACCAGGAGACGATGTGATCAGAGCGGCGGTCTTCGAAGCAAACAAGTGCGCAAGGTGAAATAGAATCGATACTATTTAACAGACTCACTCTGACTTGAGCCCGCCATGTGAGAGCATTCTGATTAATTGCGCTTCTCTGTCTTAACACATCTGAACAAACCGACTTAGCACGAGGCAACCAAGACGAAATCTCATGACGAATTAGTCTCTCTCCGCGTTTACTGAATACTCCAAAAAACCCACGCGAGAAATATTACTAATTTAGATTAACATTTGGTTAGAGATGTGCGATAAGCAGTTGGAGGTGTCGCTGTTCTCCTCCGAACAAGAGTCTGAATCCGCTCCTCTCGTGTCAAAATTATTAATCTATGCAATTTCGTCTCCTCCTCAGCGCATAATTCTTGTGTCCTGAAACCTTGAGCTTTTTGCTTTATCATTTTATAGAATACTAATATCTCATCTGTGCTCACCATATCGAGCGTAAACTTAAGGACTGTATGGATAATAATGAAAATCATCTATACCAGGTATGACAAGCACAAAAGCCAATGCTTATCTAAATTCTCTTTATACTTAAACCGACCGCGATGTGTGAGTTTAAAAATAATGCGTGTACTAAAGGGGAAATTGGACTGTAAACCTCGACAGGTAATCGTACGGTTAAAATTTCGTCACAAACGGGAGCGATCTCATACATACCCCTTCTAATGAATCTATGGACATCCCAATATCAGACGTACCCGGTTGTGTCCGAACTGAAAGGTCGATCTCAATATTTCATCAGGACCTGCTTAAGAACCGCTACCGTGTTCCTCATCTTTTTTGCAGACAAAAGTGTTATCCGTACGCGGAAACTTCCCAAGGCTCCACGTGCGTCCGGTGGTGGCGCGAGGGCGATTCCCGTACGACATATATCAATCGTCAGTGGACCTCCACAGTGCTCAAAGCGTCATTGTGAGAAACCATTCGTAAGGTTGATTAGTGTAGGCACAATAAGAGTAATACTTCTAAGTTTGTATAAGACAATACTCGAGTCTTCAACAAGTATTTGTAAAATATTATAATTCCTCCAAAGTGATGGATCGTGGTGTTAGCGGTTTGGACTGACGGACCGACTGTGCAGCGGCAGGAAACGTATTTCAGATGTCTATTGAGGATATTCCATGGGTGGCAAGCGTATAAAGAATTTTTGAGGGCTCCCTATAAAATAGTATTTAAAAATGGTCTGCTGGAATACAGGAGGTGAATCTATCTGCTCTTTGCGTGGATGATTCTCTGTATGCTAGACTAGTTAAAGCTAATTTTCCGAGTGAAATGTTCACAGTAACGTGTCATCAACGATCGTTTGCATACCTAATGTAGTGTGCCAGGTCATAAGCCCTATGTGGTGCCATTCGCACAAAGAATTGGTGCGGAATTCAAATTAATGCACGTTATCACTATAAACTCGACTGGCTCCATCAGTGATGTGTTAGCCGACCACAGTGGAGTGAAGCTCTAGACTCGAGATAACGCAATGTTAGTGATTGGATAATACAGGTGTATACCGTGGTTCCGCAACATGTCCGGACACTTACAGCCCTCAAATGAGACACCATGTAGGAAAGACGACTCAGTTTTGAAAAGAAGCGTTCGGAATCACTAAATCAGCCCTGTGCACAACGCAGCACTTAAGCTCGTTACAATGTTTATGCACTCTCGAAAAACCATGTTCTTTGCGAAACAAATCAGAAGAACGGTGCGACACCTGGTGAGAGTATGCCATCCAGAGCCTTCCAGAATGTTGTTCAGAAGAGGGGAGACCATACACGTCTATGATAAAAGTAAAAAAAACTTTAAAAAAAAACTATACTTGTTATTATATTAAGATAGAACTCCGCGTTTTGTTTTTTGTTCATGTCACACGTCAATTTTAAGATAAGAAGATGAATATTTTATTATAAAATATTTTAATATGACGTTGTTTTTATTCCAATACTTTTTAATATTTAAGAGTTAATTAACATTATATATTAATTTAATTCAATTATATTAAATCTCTAATATTTTTCCCATACCCTCCTATACTTAATTTAACTTTTTATAATAAGATTACTAAAATTAACTATGGTGTGGCCTTTTCTCATTTAATAATATTTGTCTTTTGTATCTAGTATTTTAGTTTATTACTATACTAAATATTTTCTATCTTTTGACTTTATGGAACTGTAATTTACTTTCCTGTTTATGTTTAATATTGTGCTAATCTCACGAACTTTTGGTTTCTCTACATGGGCTGCAATCATGGCTCCTATTACTTGTCGCAATCACTTTGGCTAGTTATTTATTCAGGATAAAAAAAATGTTTTATATATTTTTATGAATAACTTTATAGAATAACTGAGCGTAATAAAACTGGCCAAGTCATATCTTGTTCCTATAAATACATATTCGAATTTTTTGATTATGATAATATTTTCGGAAATAATTGCTCCGAAAGTCGAAAAATAGGCGTCCCTCTAACTTTTGAACCGTAAGTTTAGAAAATAGGAATAAAAACTCAAAGTAGAACTCTATAAACTTACTAGGAAAAATATTTTGAACGTGATACAGATAGATATAGTACTTTTTTGGAAACTGCAAATCATAATGTTATTCATATATTTGTATGTAAAACAAAGTTATTTTATGTTGCCGAAAAGTATTTGTATTTTGGCTAGTTGTAGGTTATATATTCGTCCAGTTTTCATAGATAATGGTACGGAACCCTTCGTGCGCGAGTACAACTCGCACTTGGTAGTTACAAGTCAATTTGACAGACAATTTCACGAAACCTCAATTATCTATGATTCCTTGTTCATTCACATACTCACTCTTTTTACTTTTAAATTGACTGGGTTGCCATAGTATTCACACTACTCTCGACGTAAGGAATGTTTTGTTAGTTGAGGCTTACTCCATGTTTATTAATAGCAATCTTACTACATACTTAATACTCTGTTACAGAGGGATTAGCTACTCCAAGAGTAACACTGCATTAAGTTTGGAATACATGATTTTTATTAATACGACTGAAAATGTCCACTGGTGGACGAAGTCCTCCTCCAGGCAGGAGGCATTTGTACTGCGCTGGGCATGCTTGTTGGTGAACACCGAGTGGGATATTTTGGCTTCGAATGCTGCTGCCTATCTCCGAGCAAGGGTTTTAATATCCCACTTGGTACTCTGTGGTGGCTATACCGCCACCAGTCGGTCGCCAGAGCCTCGTCCGCTTTTCAGCACGGGCAGGTAAGGTGTGCAATTGGGGCAGAACGATGTTGGTTTGCCACCTTACATTCCTCATTGCTCCTTGTAATATAATAAACTTATATATCACGACAATAAATTAGCATTACAAGAAACAGTCCCCCTGACAACAAAAAATCGTCAGACGTGCTCCGAATCGAGTGTCCCGTAACATTATTGAAAATACGGCACATAACACCCTAAAGGGACAAAACTATAAATAGAGAACCCAAAAAATAAACATAAACCACTTCCCTCCAATCTCATACGATGCATTTCCTATTCGTAGTCTTGTCGTGAATAAATAAAACAAGACGCCCATGAAACTTGTCCGTCATTGTGAGATATAGTGGTGACCCCACTAAAACATGCAGATGACGAGGTACGGGCGCATTTTATGTAACTTTTACAAGGCGAAGTAAATATCGCTAGGTATAGCTCTCGTATGATTTAATATACTCGGATGTATGTTCGTTTTTATGTGTAACCTCTACCTGTGATATTTTGTTAAGTACTTATTTTTTCAGATTATATTTATTTGCATACGGTTGTTGGTTTGCGTACATTGTTACGCTTAACAACATAGCTTTTTAATATACACAATTACCAAGTGTACAAAAATGTATGGATTTAGTGCGAAATATAAAGAGATTTCGTAGGGAACTCGTGATAACATTGAATTATAGAGAGGTTTGAATTATCGCAGGTTGTAATTAACGAGAGTCGACTGTAATAAAATAACAGAATTTACTAATGTGAGTAACGTCAAAAAGCTTTTAATTTAAATTATAAACATATCTCTATATAAATTACTAAACATAACTTCAATTCATCCTTACCTAAAGAGGCACAACTAAGTAACTATCATTGTTTAACGTACGTGAATGCACAAATATTATTTTGTAACATCGCAACATAATACAAAACAAATCGACTTTCCCAAAGCAAGACATTCAATTTCAGAATCTGGAACCGAATAAAACTTTCAAACAAACCACTGTATCAAGTTTATCGACAAAATAGAGACAACTCTATCATCTGGTGCCGATAGTTACCTCAGAGACTCCTCGTTGTTTATGCCCTCAAGTTATAAACAACCAAGGATATGGATATTGAATTTTGTTTGAATAAAACCTTGTTGTACATTCGTACCACGTATGCTCTAATAAAACTTTTGCAAGGGAATGAAATATTTTGTAAATATACGTAAGGTCGATAAAATTGCTTGCTTCTGTACAACGATTTTGCGGTGAACGTGATGTGAAGGTAAAGCGTGAGCTGTGCGAAGGTATTTATCGGTTATTCGGAGGTGGTATGTAAGTCTCACTTCCCTTTTGTGATGTTATTCAAGTTATGTTTGGTAGCTACATTTTTGAAGAATATTTTTGGTGGTATCCGACCCTTGTAAGAGTATATTGTTACTAAATACGTGAGATTGCGATTTCTAGGGTCCATACTATGTAAAAGTCGAGTATAGGTATTTAATGTGGCATGT
Source organism: Heliothis virescens (assembly GCA_002382865.2). Lineage (NCBI taxonomy): Eukaryota > Metazoa > Arthropoda > Insecta > Lepidoptera > Noctuidae > Heliothis > Heliothis virescens. Next base: position 10,344,369 of record NWSH02000601.1, on the reverse strand, counting down.
TGAAAGTATTTTCTAATGTTATAATTAAAACACTTAAAAGCTCTTTTTGTTCATGACACATTCTGCTATTTGCAGCTGAGTTGGTATTGGCCCTACTGAAGTCCACCCTAAATTGAATGGAACAATGACTAGCATCATTGTTATACGAGCGACCCACTGAAAACTACTTCGTAGTTACCACTTACTAATAAGTCATTTAATTTGCTTTCCATGTTGCTACATCGCATAATTTTTTGTGTTTGACACTTTTGTCAAACACATAAAAAATAATGGTGTCGTAATGTTGTCGTCAAAATTGCAGGAGTGTACCATATGTTGCAGTACCACACATTTTCATTTTTAGTATCCACGGCGGCTCCAGTTGTTCAAATACTCTAAGGCTGGGCTTGATTACCTTTAACTATAACCTAACCTTTACCAGCCGTGAAATGGCCGCTCATTGGTCACACAGCTGTCAAACTGAAAATACAACCAATGACCTGAAATGGCCACCCCATTTCAGGTTAGGTTATAGTTAAAGTTAAATCGAACCCAACCTAAGTTATAGCACCTACATTACTAAAACTCACCTTAATATGTGGAAGAGCCAACAACCTCCTGATCTCGTGTATAGCGGACGCAGTAGCCGGGGTGGCGGCGGCGGGTCCAGGGCCGGCGTGTCGCAGCCGCGTGGCCGCTTCCAGTGCCTGTCGGCTGCGCTGCCGACCTTCTGCTGCGGGGGCCCGGCCGCTTGTCACTACCACTGTGCTGGCTATGCGGTCGTATATCTGGTAGGAGAGGAAGAAAGAATAGAGGTTCTTTTTTGTTATAGAAATGCAATACGAAACAGGCAATTTCAAGCAATCTCAATTTCAAGCATTCCAATTACTTTCATAAAACTGAAGAATTTATTGGTCAGTCTGCTTGAACACGCTAATCTCAGGAAGAACTGGCCTTGGAAATTCTTTAGATTGCCCATTCATCGAGGAAGGCTTAGTCCAGTTTTTATCCGGGTGCGGATAATAATTTCCACGAGCCACAGGTGACACCACTAGCAGAACCTCTGCAATACTCAACTTATCCCAAACAATCTTATAATCAAATATTTCGAGAGGTCCACCAACATTAGGTTCGAATGTGATAGAAGTATAAAAAAAATATCTTTCAGATTTAGCTAACTTACCTCTAAAAGAGCTCTTAGTTGTAAATCATCAAGTACGCTGTGGAATAAATCAGGATCCATCACCATGGGGCCGTCTTGAAGCACCGACACATCATCCAAAGATTCCACGATGAGATTCACAGCTGTAACAAACATATTTTCTCATTAACGGCCCAAAGGTCCTATTAATATTGTAGATGTGAAAGTGTATGGTAGTTAATAGTATAATCTAATATCTTACATGAAATCATCCGGCTGTCTTCTAAGAATTCACACTACGCACAAGTTTGACAAATAGTCTACTAGATGGCGCTTTCTTCAATTATCAATGTTGATATAAGCGCTCTCTTGTGACAATTTTCGTAAACTGTGATTTTGAACATCTCACACTGTAGCCTAATAATGACAAGATGCTGGTGCTAATAATGACGCGGTATAGCGACATTATGTGTAGATGGCGGAATTGTTGATACGATATTTCCAAGACAGTTTTTCTTTATCTTCATCATCAAACAACGTCACTTGTCAAAGGCTTTTTAGAATTTCTTCAATTCATTCTTCGCTATGCAGTGAAACATATTGCCAGCGTCACTCCCCTTAAACATCGACTGCTAGACAAACTCCCAAGCTGGGGGGATTGGATTACACTCATTGCGCTGGACATGCATGTTAGTGAGCTATAAGTCTTACCAGCGGCATTAGCCTCTTCCAACATGACAGCACGACGTGCCGGTTGTTCCTCATCTTCTTCATCATCAGCGGCGGCCGCGGCGAGGGTAGCGGCGCGGAGACGACGGCGGCTGTTGAACTTCTTCAGTTCTTCTACTGTTCCCGCTAGATGGATGCGGTTTTGTTTTTCGCGGTCCTATTGAACATGGATAATATATCTTATTAATATTAAAATGGTTACAAATGTCTCTGTCTGTTACATTGTCATAACTTATTTTATAAAATGTAAAAATTGGTGTACTATTAAAGTATATCTAGACTTTAATAGTACACCAATTTTTACATTTTTGATCTTAAAACTAATTAATGTAGGTGTCGTAATGGGCTGTCTTCTTGCTCAGAGTGATCTCTTCCAGGCAACGAATTATGTTTGTTTTTTCGGGCACAATGAAATCATCGAAATGAACGACATGCCCAATTAGGAGTAAACCCTAGACGATAAGTTTCTGGTATCATTACTTCATTTTTTAGAACAAGACTAGCGCTAAATACACGCGCATACACAAAATAAATTAATAACAAACCCTTATCCAGCGATGATTGAGAACTTCTTGAATGTTGATTCTCTGAGTATGGTCTACAGTCAACATGCGCTGTACCAGATCCTTGGCGGCATCGCTGACGTCATCCCAAAGAGGTGCATCGAACTATCAAAAGAATAACCAAAATATAATTTTACACAATAATACAACACAAAAACAACTCTAAACAGTATTCTCAGTAAACGCATATAACGCCATCTGTCTGATATTTTCGTAAGAACTAGTTGCTTAAATTGACACTAGATGGCGCTTAATTCAAATATTGCTAGTCAAACTAGCCCCCTCTAGGATCAACCCACGAAACCAACCCTGGTAGCACTGCCCGGAATAATACATTCTGTTTACAAAACGAATAGCTTATTGTACCAAAAACAAGTGTTTATGAGTATAACGTTGTTAACTATTTCTGTGTCGACGGGATCCTATAACAAACCACTAGTACCTACACAAATTCGGACCTACTAGAAACAAAACTTGGCATCAACTTACCCTCAAACGTCCACGGCAAATAGCCTCAAACAGCCGTTCCCTAGTCCCAGTGAATGGCAGATACCCGACCAATAAGACATGCAGCAGTATGCCAGCCGCCCATACATCGACAGGCTTGCCGTACAGTTGGCTGGACACCACCTCCGGAGCCATGTAGTGGGGAGTTCCGATGCGACCTACAACATTGGAAGGGTTAAGTTTGGGTTTTTTAGTTGTGTGGTTTAATCTGATGATACCATTTATTTAACGCTCCATCAAAAATTAAATATGTTATAAAATAAAAACCAAATTAAATATACTTTTTTTTAATCAATGGGGTATCAACAGACTATGGAATAACCTATAGCTTTGGTCGTAGCCTGGGTAGAATATTATACATATATATTTATACTGATGTCACAATTAGATACATAGGATGATAATAATTTAGTAACACAACCTTTTTTTGTTAATAATTATGTTTTAACGTATTTTTTACTTTTTTAATATATAACTTGCAACTGCGAAATTAGATGACAGTAGGATGTGAATCATAGTATTAAATATTGAAAACTTTAAAATAACACTACAAAGCAAGAAATTTTGTATAAATAAACTAATAATCGCAGCAGCAAGTTTCCACCAAAAAATTAAGAGACAATAAATTGGCCGACACCAGAGAATATGGCATAGAATTGACAGAAATAAAGGATCATTATTATAATACATTTTCGTGACAAGTGCGTCAATGGTTTTTGTACAGGTTTTTGTGCATAAATTATATGACAGCGTGTTTATTTTCATCATTTAATACTTGTTTAAATTCGCATTTATAATGTAAATTGTATACATTTTATTTTGTTTTTTATCACTGCTTACTACTTTAGCTAGTGTGTTAAGCAAGGATATAAGGGATTGTGACGTCATTTGTCACGTTCATTAGAGATCTACCATAAACTACGTGAAGATGATACAGACGCCAGCACATCGTNAAGGCTTTTTAGAATTTCTTCAATTCATTCTTCGCTATGCAGTGAAACATATTGCCAGCGTCACTCCCCTTAAACATCGACTGCTAGACAAACTCCCAAGCTGGGGGGATTGGATTACACTCATTGCGCTGGACATGCATGTTAGTGAGCTATAAGTCTTACCAGCGGCATTAGCCTCTTCCAACATGACAGCACGACGTGCCGGTTGTTCCTCATCTTCTTCATCATCAGCGGCGGCCGCGGCGAGGGTAGCGGCGCGGAGACGACGGCGGCTGTTGAACTTCTTCAGTTCTTCTACTGTTCCCGCTAGATGGATGCGGTTTTGTTTTTCGCGGTCCTATTGAACATGGATAATATATCTTATTAATATTAAAATGGTTACAAATGTCTCTGTCTGTTACATTGTCATAACTTATTTTATAAAATGTAAAAATTGGTGTACTATTAAAGTATATCTAGACTTTAATAGTACACCAATTTTTACATTTTTGATCTTAAAACTAATTAATGTAGGTGTCGTAATGGGCTGTCTTCTTGCTCAGAGTGATCTCTTCCAGGCAACGAATTATGTTTGTTTTTTCGGGCACAATGAAATCATCGAAATGAACGACATGCCCAATTAGGAGTAAACCCTAGACGATAAGTTTCTGGTATCATTACTTCATTTTTTAGAACAAGACTAGCGCTAAATACACGCGCATACACAAAATAAATTAATAACAAACCCTTATCCAGCGATGATTGAGAACTTCTTGAATGTTGATTCTCTGAGTATGGTCTACAGTCAACATGCGCTGTACCAGATCCTTGGCGGCATCGCTGACGTCATCCCAAAGAGGTGCATCGAACTATCAAAAGAATAACCAAAATATAATTTTACACAATAATACAACACAAAAACAACTCTAAACAGTATTCTCAGTAAACGCATATAACGCCATCTGTCTGATATTTTCGTAAGAACTAGTTGCTTAAATTGACACTAGATGGCGCTTAATTCAAATATTGCTAGTCAAACTAGCCCCCTCTAGGATCAACCCACGAAACCAACCCTGGTAGCACTGCCCGGAATAATACATTCTGTTTACAAAACGAATAGCTTATTGTACCAAAAACAAGTGTTTATGAGTATAACGTTGTTAACTATTTCTGTGTCGACGGGATCCTATAACAAACCACTAGTACCTACACAAATTCGGACCTACTAGAAACAAAACTTGGCATCAACTTACCCTCAAACGTCCACGGCAAATAGCCTCAAACAGCCGTTCCCTAGTCCCAGTGAATGGCAGATACCCGACCAATAAGACATGCAGCAGTATGCCAGCCGCCCATACATCGACAGGCTTGCCGTACAGTTGGCTGGACACCACCTCCGGAGCCATGTAGTGGGGAGTTCCGATGCGACCTACAACATTGGAAGGGTTAAGTTTGGGTTTTTTAGTTGTGTGGTTTAATCTGATGATACCATTTATTTAACGCTCCATCAAAAATTAAATATGTTATAAAATAAAAACCAAATTAAATATACTTTTTTTTAATCAATGGGGTATCAACAGACTATGGAATAACCTATAGCTTTGGTCGTAGCCTGGGTAGAATATTATACATATATATTTATACTGATGTCACAATTAGATACATAGGATGATAATAATTTAGTAACACAACCTTTTTTTGTTAATAATTATGTTTTAACGTATTTTTTACTTTTTTAATATATAACTTGCAACTGCGAAATTAGATGACAGTAGGATGTGAATCATAGTATTAAATATTGAAAACTTTAAAATAACACTACAAAGCAAGAAATTTTGTATAAATAAACTAATAATCGCAGCAGCAAGTTTCCACCAAAAAATTAAGAGACAATAAATTGGCCGACACCAGAGAATATGGCATAGAATTGACAGAAATAAAGGATCATTATTATAATACATTTTCGTGACAAGTGCGTCAATGGTTTTTGTACAGGTTTTTGTGCATAAATTATATGACAGCGTGTTTATTTTCATCATTTAATACTTGTTTAAATTCGCATTTATAATGTAAATTGTATACATTTTATTTTGTTTTTTATCACTGCTTACTACTTTAGCTAGTGTGTTAAGCAAGGATATAAGGGATTGTGACGTCATTTGTCACGTTCATTAGAGATCTACCATAAACTACGTGAAGATGATACAGACGCCAGCACATCGTCCTACCTCAATCTGTCAAATTTCTTCAATAGATTTTCAACCTTATCACAATAGTGGAAGGTTAATGTTCTATTGGTGAAATTTGACAGATTCGGCAAGGTTGACCTACTGACGTCTATACATAAAGCCTTATTGCGATTGCTCGATTTTACGACAAGAGTCCTATTGGAACTGTATTAACTTCAAATTACGGGTCGACAACATCAATGCTAGAACAGGGAACGATGATGAGATATTGTGTTATGAACAAGAGTGTGCCAATACGTAAAATCGGTTAATACTGTGATCGAAAGCGACATGTCTGTCGTACAAGACACATGGTGTTATCACAAAATTAGAAGGTGCAGGCTTGTTTAGAACAATGCGCAATATAATTTTTGCATCTTTTACAAGCTGTATTCATAAGGTCATGTGATATTGGTGGAGTTTATGGACTCTGACCTCATTTAACTCGTAACTAAAATCTTATCTATTCGTCTTTATATTATACACCAAGAAGGGTACAATAGAATTGTTCTAGACTCTAGTCTGGACAATATACTGCTCTCAATCAGGACTTCAATAGATTAACGCTGGTATACTTGTCCCCGAAGAATGGCAGAAAACGGTGGACAATAGGAGGCGACGCTTCTTTAGCCATAGATAATGCTAAGTTGTAAGAAACTTAGCATTATCTATGGTGTTTCGATTTTCGTTTTACTCAAAATGAAAATACATTCAGGTGCACATAGCAAGTTCATGAACTATGTTTTGAATATTTAGTCGCGCATTGTCTAAAAAGCCTAACACCATACTATTCTGCGATGATATGAAGACAGTGCTGATGGCAGAGGCACATGTCCATGCATTAGGGCACTTTCGGTCTCGTCTTACCGTACTCGTCTGATTTGAGATACGCTTGGCCCATTGGACCCATTAGCGGGCGAGTGTCCATCACCAGTTCTGTATAATACAACCTACTGTCATCAATTCGGTAGATAAAATAATTTAAAAAATCTATAGAAGAAAAATGCGTAAGTATATTCGCAGTTTAACTATGGAAAAAAAAACACTGATAAACATTCACTATCTGATAAAATAGTATATTAATTTAGTTCATCTTATTCTTTTAAATTAGACTAGAGTAAGTTTAACTTTAGTAAAGAAAACGTTGCAGGTGCTTATAAAATCACAACAAACTACTTAGGTAAAAAATATTCATAAGCTTTAAAAATCCCCTCTAATATTCTCGCGACACCAATTTAAAATTCTTAGCTAACCCGTTGCCGCATCATGTGAACACACGTAGCAAAATCTATTACCTGACTAAACTATTGTCAACAAGAGATTTTCATGGACTAGCGCGTTCAAAATGCAGCGTAGGTACCTACCTATAAAACTTTTGAAACGTGCTTCCCTTTACGGAAAGTACAAGGAAAGCCAACTTTCCTAAAGTAAGAAAATGTAGATGAATATTTTTTTTGCGAACTTTTCAGGATATAAGGCACCTTCTATCATTGCGGATTTTCAGTTCGATCTTGGAACCTATGTAGTGTGATACCTAACTAAGGTAGTGCACACACTACTATACAGCACGCTCTGGTGGGAAGGTCAACATGGTCAGCTGTTTAGAGAGCTACCAAAATCGGAATAGTTGATGGTCAATGAACTTGTTTAACTGCTTGATATAGGCCTAAATAAGAAGCTTTGGGCTGATATTAAGACGACTTCGTATGGTGTGGAATTAAAGTATCTTTCACACGTCTAACAATCAGGTAGACACGTTCATTTCTAAATAGAAAAACTCGCGCATTACGGTCATAAAAACTAATCAGATCATGAAATTCGCTGCTCGCACTGAAGCGTAGCAGCAAGTTTCTGATTACAATCCGCCAAATATTTCTAGAAGTTTCATACCGGGTGGCGCGCGATGGGCAGTCGGTGTAGGCAACTGAGCAGCTACGCCGAACCCTCCCAGTTTGACTGGAGCGCAGTTATCACGACCGGCGAGTAATACGCAATGAGGTCTGACGTCGCGGTGGACGATGTCATTCTCGTGGCAATAGCGAAGAGCCTCCAGAATCTGGCGCATGTAATGGCTGAAAAAGAATTATGAAGTTTTTATGTCACTATCGCTAGTACTACCTACTATCCAAAAAAGTTTCGTTGATTTATAAAAGGGTCCTCATACAGGTTTATGCTAGTTAAGTATAAGGACTCTGAAGTTTTTGGCATACAGGTGTGACCTATTGATCATCCAGCACGTGTTCATAGAATTCTTATTCTCATTGAGGTGATTGCCATCAAAGTATCAAAATAGTAGGAGGTACTCTTAGCTCCTGCCAGCCACAAAAATAACGGGCTTTTTTCTAGTTTTAGGGACAGAATAAGACCTTACCATGCAACAGCTTCGCTGTAGACAAATCCGGCGGTGGCTCTGCGTACAACTTCAAAGCAGAGATCAGAGCCATCCATGCTGAAAATAATAAAACCACAATCAATAACCCCATTCGAATAGGACCTCTTCAACTGACACTTAAAACACAATCTTAATTCAATGTAGTTAAAGATCAAACTTACTATTCAAAGACCATGTAGAGCATGCCCTCGGAGCTGTATGTCTCCAACAGCTCCACAATATGGGGATGCTTGAGCATGTGACATATTGTTGCTTCACGTTTCAAATCTGGAAGAACAGATGACACACATCAAAATAATAATTAATTAAATCCTGACTTACATACTTTGTCTGCAAGCCTATCATAGGTACCAATTATAATTTTCAAAGGACCGACAAGAAATGTGTAGATTAGACTGACACCATGATGTCTCATTTACATTTACCAAAGAAATATTTAGAGTAAAGGCTGCTAATAAGTTATACCTGATGGGAATAGCTAAATTAAAAATAATAACTAATTCCTTCATAACCCTAACCCATATGTGATTAGTTATTATTATATTTATCACATTAAAGCTTTAGTACCTAGTTAGGGTTCATCAGATCCTTAGCAATTTAAACAAATCTTTACAAACTTACCTGCAGTACTTAGTCCAGGACTAGCTGTGAAGCGGGCCACATCAACAATCTTGACTGCAAACTGTTGGCCGGTCTGCCGGTGCACGCAGCGGCGAACCAGACTGAATGGGCCCCTTAAAAGAATTGATGGATATGCTTTATTTAATGATAGGCAGATAAGCAGTCTCTCCTCAGTAAAATCTCATCCCACACAGCATCTGGTTAGATTGGAAGCGAAACCCCACATTTGGGAAAAGGCTAGGCAGATGAAGATAATTTAGAGACAAGTGCTTAAAAAACATTGATTTTTTTCCATTCAATATTCCTTTGAATGTGGAGTTCCAGTTTATCTTATTGATTACAGTAACCTTCATAACTTCTCACAGACCAATTGATCATAATACAACAATGATATTGTATAACATATAAGTAATTGTTATGACATTGTTACAAATTGTTATGAAATAACACTTGTTTTTTATTTCCTTTTAATAACACAAATAGAGCAACAGACGCAATGTTGATGGCAGTATAACCAATTTTTGTTATTTGTACCGAAAGTACTACACCGATTTGGAAAATTCTTTCTATGTTGGAAAGCTATACTATCCCCAAGTAGCATATTTCATCTGGGTGGAAAAAAGTTCTCCTGGAACAAAGGTAAAACCGCGGGAAAACAGCCAGTCTTTACTTACTAGCTGCGGAAATCAATATTCTGTCTATCTCTGGATTTGCTTACTAGAGAATTTTGACATTGGCCCCATACAAGTAATGTCAAATTCCTATCTCTGGTAAGCAAATCCAGAGTTAGATAGGTTATTGGGAACGGCCGTAATACTATAAAACAGAAGAATTAGTTTGCTACTTGCAGGAACCACTTTCGGTGTAAAATAGCCCACTTATTAAAGCAGAGCGTAGGGTACTTAATTTCTTGGTACAGGATGTAGATGACATGGTTCGCAGATAAAACCGCAGGCAGAAGCTAGTTTCAAAATAAAACCTAAACAGTAAAATATTATCATGACTCATCAATACAAAGACAACCATGTTTAGTGTAACAAGTGTCAAATGACATGTTAATGAATAGTTAAGTAAACAATTTCCATTTGGATACTTTATCATCCATCATAAAGGTAAACATGAAATGATATCAGCTTTGTGCCACATTTCCCAGGAAAATCAACACTGTGTAATTCAATAACCACTTACTTCAGTAAGTAGGTGCCTATTATAGTAGATAATCAAAACCTATATAAGATTTGAAATATCCTTGGTCTATCTATAGCTGAACAATATTCTGAACACAAACAAAAAAAATATAATAAACATTCAAATTGAGAACCTGTTTGGGAAGTCAGTTAAAAAGAACAACTTAAACATAGATAGATAGATATAATCTTTATTATGTACACCAATTGACATAAAATAAAACATGTTAAAAAATTTGGTTTAGGAGACACAATGGCAGTTTTATCGCTAAAAGCAATCTCTTACAAACAACCTTTGGATGGATTGAGTCCCCAAGATACAGGCAGCGCCTAGTTTGGGGACCACAGAACTGATAAAAATATCTCCCGTAGAGTATAGTTACAGTGAACTTTTATACAATTTTTAATATTACTAGATTTCAAAATGTAACTGTGGATCAATAAAGTTTATGATTTATATAGAAACTTGTAGAATCAGTGACAGAAGGCTCAACTCAATTGGAAACAAATTAAGTAACTGGTGATAGCAATTTCCAGTTTAAATCGACATTAATATTCATTGCTTGTGCAAAGAGGTATGCATTAGACCTATTTACAATTTAAGTAGTCCAGCTGAGTGTAAAACACTGTATAGATTAGTAGCTGTTCTTATGGTTCCAATTACATCAAGATAGAAATGGGTGATTCTAAGTTAAGAGGTACTTTCAGTGGCAATGATAAAATTTATTATAAAAATATTGTAATTATTTGAAATAAACCTTTGAGATCTTAAAACTCATTATCTTCTATAACGTCACTGAAATTCATCCGTAAAATGAATTTAATTTAGTTACAAAAGCGACTGAAACATGAAAAATATATCTCCCCTGGTCTGTCCCTTAACCGATTTTGTTAGCCAGTTAACAATTTTAATTAGCTCGAAACTATTTAGTACATTTAATTGCGTTTATTTTAGAAACTAGATAAACTAAATTAATGCAATGTAAGAAAAAATGATACCTTACACCATTGATTAAATGAAAACCCAAGATAGACAGTCTCGAACAAAAGTAACGCACGAAAGTGTCCCCAAACACTGTTTCTGTCTCTTTCTACACATTATTTCTTTCTACAAACATGTGTTATTGCAAGTTCAACTTTACGCCAATCATTTAAAGTCGTTATTACAACGCAGTGCCTAAAGCAATAAAATTTTACGACCGAATTTGGTCGGCTAGGACAAGGCATTGAGTGGAGCCAACATGACTTTATTTTTTCATTATTAGTCAATATTTTAAGTTTGTAGAATTGTGTTAAAAACATATAAAAATACTTTTATTTTTGCATAAATATGGTTTTGGGTAGCCTATGGCTATATATATATAAAAAAACTTTTTACAAAAAAAACAAAACCGACTTCACAAAAAAACACTGAAAGGG
>NWSH02000601.1:10313232-10332571 GCA_002382865.2 Heliothis virescens | reverse complement strand
TTTTTATTTATATAAAGAGCATTACTTTGGAAACTAGGTATGATTATTATTAATAAAAAAATACACACTATTATATTATACAAAACACTATTATATTTTTTAAAAGAGTATCCATGGAGTTTCTTGCCGGTTCTTCTCCATGAGACCCACTTCTTTGAACCGTGCAACTGACGTTTCATAAGAGCTTTTATAGGCCTATTTGAAATAAAAATTTATGATTTTATGATTTTGATTTTAAATAAATGTGATTCTCAAATTAACACTGTTATTTGTTTCATGAACCCACATTAATGTCTCTCCCCTGTTTATATAAAGTATCTACCCTGTACCTCTTGTCCCTCCCCTGTCTTCAGTATCTCCCCTGGTCAGTTATAAAAACATGAAATTTAAAAAAATTGTCTGGCCGCGTTCAGGTTATGAAAATAATTAGTGTTTCGCTTGAAAGATACTGATATCAAGTTAATTTTCTATAATTTTTGTGTTGCCGTCTTCTCTAACAACTGATTACCTCTTAACTTAGAATCACCCAACTACTTCCCGCTATTTTTTCCCACCTACAAGGAGTTCCTCGGGGACACAGGTAGATAGATATATTCTTTATTATGTACACCAATTTACATAAAAAAACATGTTACAAAAAAAAATAAGTTTAGGTGACAAAATGGGCGGTCTTACCGCTAAAAGCGATCTCTTACTTTTGGATGGATTGAGACGAAAGGAATAATAACCATATAGCTGGTGAAACTGTGACAAACAGCTATGTTGGATAAAGCTATGCTATGACAATTATTATTGAATTTCATGATTTAGTACTCATTTGCAGTGTAATAAATTTCTTGTTTTGGAAACAAGTGTCTTTTTACTAAAACCCTGCATGGCAATGTTATTACATTTTTAACTAACACAAAAATAGTGGAGACATGATTCTGGTCTCCCGGTCTTCTCAATAGTGTAGTTTTATTAAAACCAGATTCTAGAGCCAGATTAGAGGTATAAAAAATAGTAAAATTCCAATGTCATCCAAATAAATGCTAAATGACTATTCAATCCCTGCAGAGAATTCCTTAACATTTTTAAAGAAGATTTTATGTTTTATTTAGATGTTCAATTAAGTCTAGTACAATAGTCAAATAAGAATAAAAGTACTATAATAAAATAAATATTAGCTTACTTTTATGAATTAAAGTGAATATGATTTGACTCAATTTTAAATTCCAACAAGAATCTTTTAATGTTCCTGCTGTGTTTAATTTTAACTCTGTGATGAAAATATCGCATGGAAAATGTTATGTTTGCTCCAAGTTGGAAAATTGCATAGTTTCCCAGGTCAAGAGCACTCGAGAGGTAAAAAATAGGCACGGTTCTGTTGCGAGCGCGAATGCACATCATACGACAATTTAATTGCACACGACGTAAAATGCAATATTTACTTACTTGCCAATAATCTCACAGAGCTCGTAGACATCGTCGAAAAGCACTTCGTCCTCAGCCATTTTTCACACAAACACAGTTCACTACTTTTCAGAAAATATTAATAAATATCATTTTAACACAGCCTTCAACCCGCCTGAGCAATGGTTACGCCCTGAGAATATTCGCACGTTTTATTGAAACACTAAATATTAAATGAACACCCAATGATATTTCAGTTGGAAGTCTTGTAAGTACTTGAAACTGTAGCGAGATATTAATATCTGTGCCCAGGCGTAAAATGTTCATTTTACACAGTAAAATGATCTCATTCGCGAAATTTTCCAATAAGACTTGTAAACGACACTATTGAATAACACTAAAGTTGTGAAAGATAGTAAATAATAACACAATAGGTGCAGGTCAGTAAATATTAGCAAAAAGTGTGGTAATTGTAATATATTTAATTTATTTCACAAAATATCCTTTTTATTTACTTTTGACATTCTGAGGGTTGCAAATGTCCTGAGTGAAGCTAGCTACAGAACGAAATATTGTCGATGCAAAATGTTGCCAGGTAATAGAAACGAAATCTACTATTTCTATATAATGGTTTTACAAATGGATTTTTGACCGACATGGATCAAAATTAGTTAGTAGGTAGTGTGTACCTAATAAATTTGTAATTTGAGTATATGAGTATGCTAAATATCATACTTACTAACATATTTATAGGTGCATACTTCCACAATCTAATTTAAGTTTTTTTTTTTCATAATAATATTTTTTTACCTGACATGTTTAATATTTGTATTTGATTTAAATAAAGTAATACTTTACTCTCGAGAAAAAAATATAGGATGCAAAGAAAACGACAAGGAGTATAATATTTAAAATTTTTTCATTATTTTTAATAAATAAAATATTATAGTTTTGTATTTTCCTAATAACATTCAAGAGCTATATGGATAACTTTTTTTAGACAATACTGTACGCCACTTTTAGGTATGAAATTTAATAACTGCTTACATACTTACATCTACTTATAGTAACAGATTTTTCATGTCCAACTTAATACAAAAAATATCGAAATCGAAATTATATTCCAACACGTAGTTATTCTATGTTTTTATGTAGAACAGTACATATAACAATAACTACTATTATTAACTACACATTTCCAACTTAACAGTTTAGTATACTTCAGTCGTTTTTATTATTTGTATAATCAAACAATACAATTAACTGTAGTTGAATTAACTTTCCGTTTGAAATATTCACAAGTGGGAACATTTACAAATAATTCTGAATCAGGAATTTTTACTCGTGGCATTGAATTAACATTCACCTTATAGGTGCATTGATATTCCAGTTCATAAAGTTCGAAGGTTGTTTGCTGAAACAGAAAAAAGATATCTCACAATTTTTTTTTACCTTGACAACACAATATCATAAACATCAACGATAAAGTAGTACGAGCGAGAACGGAGCTATTCCATTTATGGAAAAAAAAATATTTTATCGATGGATTTGAAATTTTTAGAAAATGTATTTTCTGACACACTTGTGTTGTTCTCATTTAAGTACAGACAACAGCACATCAAGTTAGTAGTAACTTGATGTGCTGTTGTCTGTAACAATCTGTCAAATTTCTGCAATCGATTTTCAACCTTATCACAATGGGGGTAGGTTAATGTTTGATTGGTAAAATTTGACAGATTCGTATACATTGACCTGCTGTCGTCTGTACATATACATACAATGTACTTTAAAAAGAAGTGTAGGTAATAAATAAGATTCAAATGAAACTTTATTTGTTACTTTATCCAGTTAATATCTTTTATAAGTTATTCTTGAAACCATTGCACTGTTCAGATATTATTCGTAGGTATTCGATAATGGCGGGGGATACATGCTACATACGCATATCTGTTCTCTGAAGTTTGTTGCGAGGTGCCACTGTCTTTGGCGGGAAGTAGTAGGTAATCGTTAAGTTATGCCGTTTTTTCGATTTAAGTAGCTTTTCTTTTAAGTGGCAACACTAAATTTTGCCGCACTTTTTAACCTGCTGCTACCTTCACAATGTTCCTAATTTAAATTCTAGGAGTTGAAACTATTGATTGAAAGGTTTGAAGTTAATTTAAATAAAAAAAAACGTCAAAAAATACCTCTGTAGTAGCGCTGAGGCCTTCCTTTCGTACTTTCTTGGGATTGCTACATTGGACCGCTCTCCAGTTGACGTAATACCTGGAATTTAATAAAAAAAACATACCTGTGAATAAAATATAAGTAACGTTTAGGCTTTGCGTTTAGGTATAATATTAAATGTATTTTTATTTAATTTTTAGCTAGACAGTAAAAAGATGAACTCTTTATGTTACATACTTTATTATGTAACATCTCCAATTAGGAAATGCAATTTTTTTATGTATTTAACATTTTTATTAAAATTATAGGCAAGTACGTATAATTATTTCACTACTAAGTACCTAAGTACTAACAATTTCACGTAGAAATAGAGGTATGTACATAGAAAATTACCTTCCAGGTTGCTCATAAACGTTAGGAAGGGGCTGCCATCCGATTCTTGCCTTTATTTTGTGGTCGAACCACACAATTTTATGTAGGCTCAACCCTTTTATCTTTTTAGTGTCGCGTCTCTGAAGGGGTTGGGGGGCTGGTTCTGAAAACAAACGAGTTCTTAAATAACTAGGTAGGTACCTACCTGGTTAGTTACATTTATGGTCCGATTTATTTTTCACTTGTTGTTAAGTTACCAACTTATTTGCAAATCTTGCCTGATGTTTTATTCGGGGTACCTATCATGTTTGGATAGGGGTCCACATTGTTGGTCAAGGTCAGAAGATGAGGAGGCAGTTGCTCGATATGCGAAGTCTAAACTGCATAGTTAGGCTAAGCAGATGATGAACTGCAAAAGAATTTGAATTCCCACCCGCACGTGCGAGAAATCACACGTGGTTTTATTGAGCCAGATGTGGAAGAATGTTTGGAGAAAAACATTTGGCAAAGAGAAACCGAAGAGTACATTGTATAGTATCGCTGTTTAATCGTGCCTTAAGGCCTACATTCTCTTAACCCTTTCAATTTGTAATTCAGCGGCGGAATGACTACTTAAATTATTTAGATGGCGCGCCGGAGCACTTCGTTACGTGTAACATCCATTGGAGAATAGAACTAGGTCGCTGCTGCCATGTTCCACGAATCTGGTTGAATTTTTAACTGTTTTGATTGTATTTGAAGGCATTTTGTTTATCAGGTAAGCACTAGTTGGCTTAGGTTTCGACGTCCTGAGGGAACTCTCCACATACCCAAGTAGAACATTTAAGTACGTTAGACATTTCTGTTTAATACAAATAAATTTAAGTACTTAAAGCATGAAGAGATTTCTTCAGGATGTGAAGGGATCTTTAAAATAATTTCTTTGTCTATTTACCACCCCTAGATGTACTTGTGGTGTTGTAGAAAATGGACGCCTTATCGCTGCGAAGTTTTCCCAGACCAAATTGACTGATCGTTTGCACTTGTAGGAAATACATCGAGTTCGGCTGCAAGTCCTTGATTTCTATGAAGTTTTGGTCCTGAAACAAAACGAAGTAACAATGAGTAAGTGGCTAGTATTTTTTTAGGTTCCTTCGAGGACATCTCTTGGTCTTTTTTGCCGTACCTTAGGCACCGTTTGGTGATTAACAAGCACTGAATCCAGCTCTCCCCCTAAGCCCCTAACTCGCCTACTCCAAAACACCTTATACCTCATCACTGGCAAGTCTGAATGCGGTTCCTTCCATTCCAGTCTTACGGTGACAGTGCCTGTAACAAAAGAAGTAAGAAAAATCTGAACTGACTGAAATAGAAAAGAAGCAGTTGTCTCTAGGTACAATGAATAATCCTATCATAAATAAATCCGAAGATATTCCGAGAACAAGATTATTTCCCACTTTCTTATAGGATCTTCAATCTTCAGCGTAAAAGAATTTCGAGAAACCGTAAGTTTCCAGAGATATCTATTTTTATTTACGTGAGTTCAATAGTAGGATAAACTTCACACAATGCCTACACACAATCAAAAAGGCCGGTTTGTCTCAGCCGATGGTTTGGTCAGATCTTGTCCAAATATAGGGTGATCGTGTCGTCGTGTGCGTTGTTCCGGTCTATTAAATATTCACTCTTGCGAAAGGGGTAATCAAAATGCCAATAGTCGATTGGCACGTGAGCATCTACTTTTTCGAGACCCGATTACGTAAATTGGTAGAACTTAGTTTTGACCGACCTAAAATAGCAGAAACGATTTGGTAAACAGTGTCTACCTTATCCTAAACTAAGCTGAAAACTGTAATATAAACAGCAACGCATGTTTTTCTTTTCGATTTTCATCTCCCATTTTACACATTCGTCCAATCTGTTTAGAGATCTATTTATCTATTTTTGTCTATCTTGCAGTTATTTTTCCATAGTCCACGACACCACCTCGACCCAGACCCGATAGTTGAAGATAGTTTGCTTAAAATATTTCAAAGTGGCACTTACCATTGCTTTCTCGTACAGGTCTAACTTTAAGCTTCTTCGGCGACGGTGGCGGGCGAGGACCTCGTCGGGGCGTGAAGGGGGGGCTCGGTGCTGAGAATCCTCGCGTGCCAGAAGAACTGACGGCTGCCACTCGGAACCGGTACCAGCGGCCTGGTTTCAGGGCATTACGAAGAGAAACCTTCGTCCTGTAAGTAGTAAGTAGTTTTGGATCTGTTGATTGGCTGTTTTGTGACCAAGACAAAGAATATAATAAGCGTTGGCGTTCTAAGGAGTCCTCTTGGACAAACGACAAAACGTCAAGCTGTATAAAAAGTTAAGTGCCAAAATGTGTCCATCTCAGGAAACAATGTGCTGTTTGTTACAATGATGTATATGGCATATGTAAGTACCTACAGGACATGCATTGTCAAACCAAGCATAAACTTATATAACTATTTATTGTGAAACCAATAAATTAATTGCGGATACGGCCAAATGTATTGTTATCACATTACAAAGACAAAGCTTCTCTTTTAAAAGAAAACCAAGGAAAATGTACCCTTTACTTTATTCTCATTGTGTATTGTTTGAAATGGTTCCTTGTTCTAACTAATTAACAATATTGTCTAGTTTTTGTAGTCTTAGCACTAAAAGAGCTCACAAAGAGACAAGAAACATTAATTTATTTAAGGTACCTACTCACTTAACGTGAGAACCGCGTAAAATGTGTTTTCACTTTTACGTTTTTAAATTGCTGTAATTTATCGATAAAAATATCGTTGGAAGCACAGAAAATTATTTTTCCAAATACTTTAAAATTAAATGGAGTAGTATATTAGGAATATTATTCTGACTAGTTATTAAGCAGAGGGCCTTTGAGGCCACTTATCACATTAAGTACATTATTATTTTTTCAGACGTGCCAATCGTTTATTTGGGAAAATGCTGAGACTATGAGCATTAATTTGCTCTCTGTACCCTCTATCACCTAATTATCTTTTATTTTATAGACCTTCTCGTAGAAACTTCACCAAATCAAGTAAACAGAAATGGTCTTCGATATCGTAAATTTTTATTACCTATATGTAGTAGTGCAACTCACAGTTAGAGAAAGACAATAATTGGGTGGACACACGAACTTTGTCCGTAACATTTTTATTGTCAAAGTGTTCTTATTCGTTGCATAATTATGTAATATTTCAGTTACGTGTATGTAACGTTTTCGTCTATTAACTAAGTGTGACTTGGTGCTATAAACTAGATTTTGTTCATACATAATAGAGGAGTCGATTACTTTCTACTACGCGCTGGGCGATCGCGTGACATAACGTTATGTATAAGTAATGAAAATTGAAATGGATACCTTGGACACGACCACCGATATTTCTTCCTAACTTGATAATAGTAAATAGATTAGTTACCTACTTTGAAAGAATATGAAATAAAGAATGCTTAGTACAATATGCAAGATATGCATCTTGAGAAGTAGGTAATAGCAGCCTATATTCCTATAGGTAGGTAATGTTTAATCAGACAACCCATTACCTTTTCTAAAATACAATGTCTTCTTTTTAGATTCAACAGATTCTAAGTGAGATTTAATGTCGTATGATAAGCAGCAAAAAACTGCATCTTTTGCCACAATTCTTTATAACTTAGACCGCCAACATCCCTACTAATATTATAAATGCGAAAGTAACTCTGTCTGTCTGTCACGCTTACACGATTTTGATGAAATTTGGTACAGAGATAGAATAGACCCTGAGAAACAACATAAACTTTTTATCCGGGTACAGGAAGTAGTTCCCTCTGGAAGTGGGCGAAGCCGCTGGCAGAAGCTAGTCTAATATAATTTAAATAGGTTGCAATATGCTGCCATTTACTTACTTATTCGTCCTCAGTAACAAATTCCATTCTCCAAGTCTCATTTCCTCATACTTAGGTCCCAGATGGTGTTGTTCCTCTAGCACATAGAAGACAGGACCAGGAACCGCTCTCGCTGCATCTCCAACTCCATCAGACCATCTGATGACTACTGCTCGTTTCTTCTCTTTTGGTTCCTCTATAACTGGCATGGCTGGGAGACCTGGGAAATCATCTAGATTATGTTAGGAATCTTTTGATTTTCCTCTATTAACCTCTTAACCAATTGGAGGCAGGGTAATGTCGGTCCTGCGCCTGATCTCTCTCCGGTCGTGTTGGATTGCCGTCCCATCGAGTTATGAGAGTGAGGCAATAGGGAGTGCACCTATGTCTGCGCAAATGCTTGTGCACTATAATATTTCCTGTGCCGGCTGATCTCCTTATATGAGAACAGCCACCGTGGCCGACAATCGCTATTATAATGGCAACACAAAATCCAACGAGATCTTACAAGATCCTCAGTATGACTTTTTTAGTGCAGTCATATCATTCGTGTTCAAGTGTTCATGTGTCATAATAATTATAATGCAGACTAGATGAGTCCTTAATGTGGGTACTGAAAAAGCCTACATTACTAACGATCTAGATAATGACACTAATATACTTAGAACATTATGAGCCACAAAAACTGGCGCCACTCCATTAACGTTTTTTGTGGCGCCTCTATATTTTTTTAATCTTCATTTGGTAGGCGTTCTGTATTTAGAATGATTTATGATTTCATTACTGAATGAGTGTTTACAACCTATCTTAATAAAAAGATCTAAGGCACGAGAATTACACTTTTTGGTAAAAGTTTATTCATAAGTACCTCATACTCCTTCATTAATGAACATATTCTCTAAGTTTTGAAGAAAGAACAGGAAAGCTATTTGTATCCATATCGTTAGTACTTAACAGTTTTTTAGTTACTTAGTAATTTATTTCTCCGGATAGTTGTTGAAGCTAGGCTTTCAAGATCATTCAAGCATTTGTACCATTACGCTGCTCGTCCACAGAAGTGGAGCGATAAATATAAATCAATAGCATTGTTAGAACCTGACACAATCTCATAAAAATCCTATTAGCTAATAATTCTCGCATTCTCCACACCGCAACCTCGCTACTCTTCTGTTAATAGGCAGCCATAGGGCTACTTCATATATCGCTGTATTTAGGGTATTCCTGCCAGTCCGACAATTTCCTGCTTGTACTCGTATATACCTGATAGTCTATACTAGTGTCATACAGTTCGGCATAAAACTACCTGCACTAGACTTTATAGCCAGTTAAATTACTTTACCGGGTACAGTCAAGAGATCCACAGGTTCGCTGCACGTAGACCCGCAAGAATGGCGGCAGCATCGTTGCGTGCCATCGCACTGCGTGTCAGAGTTGCATGCCTCCACACACGCCGCTTCCCACTTCGGCGTGTCTGACACTGGACACGTTCCCGGCTTCTTCTCGTGTGCCCGGCATTGTGATTTGCACTGCGGAAATAGATTGGTGTAATTCAGTATTTGATTGGTATCTTTTGACAAAATAGGGAGAACACGTTTCAAACTCTTAGATGTTAGGTGAGACTAAGAGCCTCCGCATGTAGCAGGATAAACTATCGGCCGATCGTTGGCCCCGTGGCTTGCTGATTTTTACTTTACTAACGTAAATCTAATTAAACCTTTTACCAGTTTGATTACTGCCAGCACACCTGATCAAACTTTGCAGTGTGAAGGGGCTCTAAACGTGATTGGTCCTCAATTAATATTTAGTGTTGAAATGATTTCATTGAGTGCATTTTATTTTCAAAAGTCAAAACACTTCTAAGCATATCCTATAGAGAGATATTGAACTTGTTTCAAGAGCAGCTAAAGATTTAATGATAGCTGAGGTCAATGCAGTCGCAAGTCATGGTTAAGACAGAAATGAGTTTGCATCAAAATGATGCCATGATATTCTTAGAGCACTTGCACTGTATTCAAAAACTATTTTTAAACCAGACAGTATTGTTTAAAGAAGGAATACGTTTGTTCGGTTTTTTCTGCACTGTCTGGAAGTATTATAATGTTGTTGCAGACAGGTCTTGCCACTTAGTGAATAGGGGCATTCATTTAGCAAAGTTCTGTTACTACAGACTCATTAGTATCTTCAGATGATTAGCGTGCCCACGGTAGTAACAAACTAAGAATTCCATTGAACTGCAGTTATTCACGGTTGGCGTGTTAATTTCATAGTGCGTGTGTTGTTCACTGTACTATGGTGAACTACATTTGACAAACCTTTGTGTGTTTTCAAAACAAAGAGTTTCATGATGCTCTCTAAATAAGAACAGGCAGAGCTTCATTATCTTACTTAGAAAGAGGATGTCATTAGGAAAAATCTCTGAATACTTTCAGAATTCGGAAAGGCGGTAGCTTTATTGTACCTAAATAAACCAGGATGTAGTGATTAAATACCAAAAATAGGTCATGACTCTGATGACATCTTACATTTGTTCACGTTTATGTAGTAGTAGTTTTATGACAGCTCGTCACCAGGTCGGCAAAGCGTATTAAAATTATCTCAGGTCAACTGCGGTTGACTTGTGAAAAAATCTAGCTTAGGATTCAAGCTCGTTAACTCCCGACATACGACGCAATCAGAATGCCAGTCTTTTGTTCTACATCTCGTCGCACACAATTTTTTGCCCTGACTCAAGCCCGTATAATTCCTTTTTGCGGTTCTCGAATTAGCACATTGTGCCCTTTTCAGGCCACAGCCAGTTGTGCTCTGGTTATATAACACTCGAGCATATATTTATTTTTGCTAACTACTCGTTGCAATTTTGATCTTGATTGTATTTTGTTTTACGATCGTTTTCTTTTTTTTCATTGCGTTTATATTTGTTCTGAGAACTTGTTAAATCGTGATCTCAGTGACAGCTATCTTGGCAAACTTTTTTTTACTTTGATTTTGCTCGAAAACCTCGTCGTATGCGTAACGTATTTTTTGTGGATTAACATAAACATGCAATCGTGACTATCTAGAACCACTTGATCACTTGGGCTCATTGAACCTTTAAGTGTGCCTATGACACTTTTGAGCACCTATTTCTTTCGCGGTTTCGAGGCAAACTGGGTTTTCCCTGGCTCGTAAATCATTGTATTGATTGTTTTTTACGATTTCCTTATTGCTGCGTTTGTAGATTGATCTAGATAAGTGCAAATTGAATGTAATATTAATGGGATTAATCAAGCCTGCATACCTATATTTTTAAAAACTTAGAAGTGATATTTAATTAAGGGTATCTAAATGTACGAAGACAACCTTCAACCTCGTTAACTAAATAAATTAATAGTCATGTAAAAAAGCTTATAGAAATTATAGTTGATATTGTTTACTTCGGCTCGTAAACTCTGCAAGTTTAAATCATTAATCAAAGCTTGTATAAACTTTAATTAAGCT
Organism: Heliothis virescens; assembly: GCA_002382865.2. Classification (NCBI taxonomy): domain Eukaryota; kingdom Metazoa; phylum Arthropoda; class Insecta; order Lepidoptera; family Noctuidae; genus Heliothis; species Heliothis virescens. Next base: position 10,321,294 of record NWSH02000601.1, on the reverse strand, counting down.
ACTCAAAAACTAGCCCAAAATGCTTTAAAAATTAGTAAAGAATGTGATTTTATCATGGTTAAAATCAATCTTAATACATTTATTGAAGATCATTAAAAAAAGCTAATTTTTGTCTTATTACCTAGTTTTCTCGAAATTTTGGGTCAATATTAAATCAGGTCTCAGCATATTATTTTCTCTTTCAAACATTTCTGAATTAAAGAATTTCAGCTCATTAATTTCCTTTCTCCTTTCATTCATTAAATCGTATACATCCTCACTTTCAAATTAGTCATATATCAATCTTTATATACATTCACATATATGTAGTTCATCAGTTGTGTTAGCACCCATAACACAAGCTTATTAATAACTTACCATGGGGCTTACCAACCTTGTGTGAAAAGGTGTCCCGATATATCACTATTTTATAATCTTTCTACATACATCTCCTTCTACAAGTCATCTTTCACACTAATGCAAAAAAAAATAATCTGTCTTCACTTACCATCGGCTTTGCCTCCTTAGCTATGTCAATGCACTTGAGATCACATCTGATTTTGTATAATGTGTTTGGTTGCGTTCTTGAATACCGCCTCGTCCGCGATAGAGCCATGGGCAACAGCGACACCGCTATTAACACCACTAACACTTTTGTATACATCTTTACTGTTTTCTATATCACTTTTGTTCATATAAGTACTTTAGTCCATCAAGCGTACATCTGAAAATTTCGATTGTTTATATAACGTTTATCATTTGTTTTTATCAAACGCTCGGTGCTTTGTATTGTTTTTTTCCTATCTATAATTGTATTTTGTTACCAAACGGAATCGATGAATGAAATTAAGTTTTTTTTCGTTCGCCGGAAACTATTAGCTTCTTCGAAATGATTTCGGCAACCGCCAAATTCAAATGGGCTGTTATTAAGTTAACTTTTTCATCGTACTGGGCGTGTAAGATTATTGTTTATAGTTGTGAGTCAAATAAAAGTAAGTCAATGGAATTCTTTATATTTGATTATTTAAACAGTAACAAGAATGCTCTTTTATAAAAAAAGCTTTCGAAAAAGGGGTTATCTCTTTATTGATAACCATTAATTAGATCAACTAACAAAGAACACAAAACAAATGAGCAACTGTTTGTTACTAATTAGGTTCATTAAGTAAACAAAATAATTACGCCACAATAAACCGTGCAATTATATAATAACTTTCCCTACGATAGTTATGTAAAATAATTGTTCTTTACCGTATTTTAATGATCGTGTAAGAATATCTATAACCATTGAACACTATCTGTCGGCCACTGTAAAACTTGAACTAATGGTTTATCTCTCTTTATCTCTCTCTTATATAGAAAAGATCCATCCGCATAATAGTTAATGAAACAAAAACAATGCACCAACTGTTTGACATACAAGTAAAAGTAAATACATTAAACAATTGAGCCGTTCCCATCCCATTACCTTCATTCAAACAAAACAAAACACTAGAATATCGATAACCAACTCAGCAAATCGATCATAAATACGAGAATCGATTAGAACCGTAACATTTCGAGTCCTTCCGAACTTGTGTCATTGACCTGGGTTTTTGGAAAATACATTTGCAGTTCGCGAGTGTATCGTTTGAAATGCGCGGTAATACTGGCCGGCGTGCGCGCACCGACCGATCCGTGCCTCGGCTTCATTAATACACATCGATGATGCTTTCCTGTCTCTACGTCGATGACGGAAGGCTGCTTTTACCGAGCCGGTTTCCTAATTAAAAAAATGTACGTCGTCTTCCTGGAGCACACAGTTTACTATTCGCTGGTCGTCATTAAGTCTGGGTCTGTTTCGTGCATTGTAAACAGTTGTTGTAATTGCACGCCCATCTGATTGTATGTTAAATTGGTCGAGTGATGGGTGCTATTGTCGCCATTAATAGCGTGTATTTTAGGTGTACGATGTTAGGAGAGTTTGTTATTCAGCGATGTTTATGACTGTTTTAATTCAGAATTTTAATTTATTAGCTCTAATTACGCCAAGCTTAAACACGTAATACTATGCTGACCCATTTTAATAGCTCATATCTACACGTGTTCAGTTTAATTACGCAGATCAAAGCCAATTTCGTTCGTACGATTAACATAAATAAAATCCGAAGTCGAACACTGGTTCTTGTGAGACAACCTTAACCCGATAATCTGCGGCTTCTAAGAACACCGTTCACGCGACTTCACCGAATCGAAGCAAAACAATCGATTTAATTAGGCGTTCGTCTTTAAAAAGCTAATAAAACAAAATGGCGAAGATAAATCGTTCACAAAGAAGCTGAGGAATCAACGACCGGTTGATTGCTCTGTGCGTTTGCGCCGGATGCCCTTCAAGAGCTTAATTAGAGTTGCAGTACATATACCTAAGTACCATGTTGGTACCGAGATTAAAAATGTGCTCTCTCTAGATACATGCCCCGCAATTACGTAGGATAACGATGAACAAAAATAGTTCATGGGCCATAAATCATTTGAAGATTTCTATTTCAAGAATAGAGAGAATGGAAGGAAAAATATTTCATGCGATGTTTTGGTTGCTAGTTTAAAATAAATAACCAGCTATGATATGATAAATCGGTTTTTCGTATTTCTAAACTTTTCATGAGAATACTCCGCGTGGAAATAAAACATGGATACTTCATATAATATTTATATGATGGCAGATACACTTCATTTATTATGCTTATTCTTTTATTATACATTTCTCAAAACTCCTTTAAAAAGACAAAATTAAAATTTTTATATCCTTGGCAAAAGGAATTTTTAATTTCAATGGTCTCGATGTTTTTACTACTCCTTACAAACTACCATACAAATGGTTCCTTGCAACTATTGTATTGTAATTAGAACAATAGACTACTAAAACATCGTTTTGTAATTAAGGTAGGATGTATAAGTACTTTACTGCATATGTATGTGTAATTCAATTGCTTTGGACTACTTAATAGATATTAACTAAACTGCTTAAAAAACTGTAATATTTTGCATGTTTTGATTTATATTTCCTTTCCGGCTTCTTGCTCTTGCATCAAAAGAATAATATAAGCTGACAGCTGGAAAATTGGTTACAAAATATGGTCTAAGTCTTGGCTTATAGTTCTCGTGGACTAGCTGCTACCCATGACGGCATTGATCGCGAGAACTCCGAAAGTTCATCAGTGCAGAAACATTTCAGAACATGTTTTTTTCTAAATGGTATACAGAAGCTTAAGTTGTAAGATATAGGTAACACATTTTACATCAAAAATAGATTTTTATACAACCACACTAAAAAAAATCCCAAAGGAAAAACATACGTAAAGGCAAAGTAAAAAAGTACTGAACGGAGTATTGTACTCATATTTCATTGAAAACAAGTTCAAGATAATTAAAATAATTACTGAAACGACTCTCTTGTTAAGTTAACTGACATTAAAAGTACAGGAACATAAATATATTTTTATAGCTAAACGTGCAAATAATGTTCGGTTGCTCAATTTGTACGTGAAAAAGCAATAAAATGCTGATATTTATTTACTGAAACGGAGCTTCGCCATTACTCGGTTAAGATAATGTTACGGCGGCCGTAAACTCACGGGACATAAATATTGAAAGTCTTTAAATCGATTCTCTTTAAAATTATTGCTTGAAAAATTTAATTACGTGATAGTAAACACTTCAATTCTCTTATTGCACGAATTCTAGTCCATAATCTATTGATATACCTGATGCAGCTAATTAAATCCCTAGGAGTTTTGCATATCGCAGTTTTTATTTTCCCAATAATTTATATCCAATCTGAGTAGACATAAACACCCAGAAAAATTCTAAAGAGCCAAAAGACAGAATTTTATAAAAATATGTTCATTTTAATTTAATTGCTCTCCAATATCTTAATTGACTGCTAATTCTAGACTTGCAACGGTCTCAATCAAATATATACCGTATAGATATCGCTTTTATCTAGATGTCAATTAACGGAACGTAGAACTAGGAACATAGCCTCAATTAAAACTCTGTTCAAAATCAGCCTGTCTTACATCATTAGATAAACGAACGTAAGTATTACCAAATAATATTCAGTCAGGTTGAAAAACACTTAAAAACTTGTGTAACTAAACGTATAAGGGCTCTTCCATACTAGATTTTGGCTAACGTAAGCGTTTCATGGATGTGTGTAGATTCCTTTTTCAATTTATTGAACGCTGCGCTACTGCTTTGATGTTACGTAAAAACAAAAACGTAACGCCTGACATCTGAGCTGTGTGCAAGTGGTGCAAGTTTATTGAGAAAAATTCGCCATATACAAGGGGTCTAAAACCCCTTGTATATGGCGAATTTTTAACGCGCTGCCGACGCGTGTTTCAGAAATGCGCATCTTCCGTGCCGTAACTCCTTATTTGTGCATTTTCGCAGCTTCTAAAATCGCGTAAAACGCAATGCAAACGCATTTTCTGAAACATACTAATTTAACGTCTGTATCGCTGTTTCTCGATCGCTCCATGTGCTGAAGTTGAAGCTTGCGTTCAAATCTTGTCTGAAGCTCGTATACCCGCGTCATCTGCGCGTCGATAGGGCTTTTAAAATACGCCAAAGGCCTTACTGCACAACCGCCAGTGTGAATTGAACCTAAAACTGCTAATCTAGTAGTGCATAAGATTTAGTTCTTTCAGTTACGACTATTACGCACGCAACTTATACAATGTGCTTATGAAAGTACAAAAAATGGATTAATAGTTTCAGTTAATTTGTATGAGTTTTTACCAGATTTCCTTATGTGTACTATAAACGTTTAGCGAACCGAATTTTTGTGTTCTGTAATATTGTTCAGTACCTTTTTGTGTGTATTTTTAATTAGCAATTATGTAGTTCAATTGGAATAGGAATAATATATGATTTTGGTACAAAGTAATAAACTATTTTTTAAGTAGGTAATAGCAATTCTTCTCAAGCATTATATTAGAGTTTACAATTGAATGTTATCTTTGGTATTTTCAACTACATACATAAACTATAACATATAAATGCCTATTCAAGTAAAACTTCAGGCCGCACATTAATCATTTAAGTGCTCTGAAAAGCTCTATTACTTCAATTTAAGATATTTGCGAACCGTGGCCACGAAATTTAACAAGAGCTCACTAGAAATTACAAAACTTTGGAACGAAAAGGTACTTACTTATAATGGCCCTTTATTTTGGTAGAAAAGTGTTTTTTTACAGATGAAATTGTATTACATGAAATTGAGTTATTTCACTTAATTTATGAAAGTTTTTAATGTAATTCTATACATACAAAACTCAAATCATAATAAAACAGTAAAAAAACGTGTCTGCTCATTAAATATTTTTACAAAACAAAATATGAAGGGTTATTAAGAATTGAAAAAAGAGTAAAAAAAATGTCTGTTTGTATGTTTCGATGTTTGAAGGTTTGTCCGTTTGCACACGCTAATGTCAGGATCCACTGGGCGGATTTTGATGAAACTTGGCAGACATATAGTTTGTATATCAGAAAAACATACAGGCTACTTTTTATCCGGGTACGGGAAATAGTTCCCTCGGGAAGTCACTGGCAGAAGCTAGTATGACATAATGAGGTGATTCCATATTTTTATTAAACTTAAGTATGTGCTTTGAATTTATGGTTTGTGGTTTAGCTTACGCTGATTTTTGACTTGACAAATAAATCTACTTCCAAACAGAAAGGTCAAGTGTCATTTATTACTCATAATAATCTCTATTGTATTCTATTTCAAGATAAATGTACTCCAGCTGTATTTTTATCCGTGTTCAAAATCCATTCCAATAATTCTTAACGTTTTATTTTTTAACGAGTATATTTAATACTAGCCGTTTTCCCACGGTTTCACTCGCATCCCGTGGGAATTACTGCCCGTACCCGGATAAAATATAGCCTATATCACTCGTGGATAATGTAGCTTTCGAATGGTGAAAGAATTTTTAAAATCGGTCCAGTAGTTTTTGAGCCTATTCATTACAACCAAACAAACAAACAAAGTTTTCCTCTTTATAATATTAGTATAGATGTAATGTCAAAAGATCGATATCAATTAGAATTTATCTTTTAAACTTATGACCAGAATATATTTCTACTTAAGTTCATAATTTTAAAAGTTTCGCAAAGTTAGAAGCCCACTACAAATCAGGAAAGCTTAGGTTAGTTCCATTTGGAGTTGAATTTCGTGGCTTCGCTTCTCCAGCACTCATAACTAAGGCTTACAAACAACATTCAGGGAGTTTTCAAACCACTGAAAAAGGAATAACGACGCGACTGTATGGGCTATTTTCTTAATCTTTTAAAGTCGAATCATTACTTTAAATAGGCCATTATAAAAAAATACGTAAATACTTGGCCGTTCAAAAATTAGCTTCTTTCTTTTTTTTTCAACATTTGTTTGTTTAGTAAAAACTTCGTTAAAAGGCCAGTTTTACCTGGTAATTTTTTGAGGAAACTCGAAATGATTGTAACTTTCGTGTCATGGACACGGTCACCAAACCCGTGAAATTTTCAGGATTTCCGAGGAAATTCCGAGAAAATCTGTTATCTTGTGTTCGCTGATAGGTCGAGCAAGGGCCGTTATTATAAACCCCTAACATATTTTATACATGCGGGTTGATGTTTACACGCAAGGTATTTTGTGTAAATTTTCACACAGACAAACCATTTTTCAACTCTGGAGTTGAAGTCTCAAAATACATTGTCTCAATTTATAGTACAGATACCAATGTTTTCTATAATGATTTCAGCGTTTAATACCGCAAAATTATAACACTATACCAGTTACGAAAATAAAACCTCCTGGACTACTAACTTAAAATATAACACCGCACATTACAACTATCATTCTAAAAATAAATCAGAAGAAAGATGACGTGTATACACCTAATGCACGTCATAACTGATTCATTCAATCGATAAGAGTTCTAGACACTTAAAGATTTATCGATCGAATCAAAACTGTTTGCAAATAAATCTTATACCTGTCCGACACCGCCGGTACGTACATACATATCAACTGTTCAATCCACAAGATAAATGTTCAATAACCCCACAGTACAATGGTATTAAAGTGTTGCAACAGATAAAAAATATGCAGAGATAATTAATTCAAAATAAAGACTCCTTGTTCCCGTAACTGCTTTGTTATCTCTTAACTGTGAAATAAATCATTGAGTGTAGAACACAGAAACCTCGTTACATGTTGAGATAAGTTACTTATTAATTGCTATTAATCATATTACAAAGTGAGATTAGTAAATACAAAGAAACAAAAATGATAGCAAATATTTTAACGAATGTTTAGCTCAATTTGAAACGTATAAATCATAACTAGTATAAAATCTTACTTTGATTCTATAAGTGCAGTTAAGATAAGCCTGACACGAGCTTCGGAATTGGTCGAAAGAGTTACCACAGCCCTTGTACACAAAGAGTTCCGGAAGGAACATGGTGGGTTTTAGTCAGTAACAGTCTGACACTCTCTCACGCTGCACCTACAGTGGAAGGCATCATTGATGATTTTCCATAAAAAAAAGAGAAAAATACAAATAAAAGTAATTACCTTATTGAACCTGTAAAATATGACACTTACTCTTATTAACCTTCCTATACCCGCGCCAATTTTTGTAACACCTATACCCGCGCACGGTCTCACAGACCGATAGTTTTTACCCCTACAACATATTTTTTTACTAAGAAGCCCAAAAACTATTACTATTATTTTAAAATTTAGGATCTAATGAAACGAAATAGTATGAATAATACTTTATTTATTAATTATTTTCCTGACTAATAGTCTATCACGAATGAGTCTTCGAATTTGAAATATTTTTCTTAGGTACTAGGAAAACTAAATTAAACATTTACTTTCTTCTTAAAAACAAAATAAACTTCTGTATAATAATAGTAAACATATCAAAGTATATACTTATCTATGTTTGGCTTAGTTTTGAGCCTCACCAGAACAATTAGGGCATACAGTTACAGCATGTCCTAAACAAAAGTTTTTAGCTACATATGTCTGTGTCTTGCGGTTTTTTTT
>NWSH02000601.1:10292908-10310451 GCA_002382865.2 Heliothis virescens | reverse complement strand
ATATACTATCTATGTTTGGCTTAGTTTTGAGCCTCACCAGAACAATTAGGGGCATACAGTTACAGCATGTCCTAAACAACAATTTTTAGCTACATATGTCTGTGTCTTGCGGTTTTTTTTGTGAGCAGAATCCACAACGACCAACTTTGTTATTGTTAGATGTTGCTAAAGACTCTGGTCCATCTAATTTAGGTATTTCGATGAGCCTAGACATTATGGTTCTCGGCAAGGATGCAATGAAAGCCCTTCGTCTAAGTTGCGGACTGATCTTATCCTATATTAGTAGATATGAAGTATTATCTAAAAAAGAATGATAAATTTGTGAAAATAGAATGTAGACTAACATATCTACCTATGTATTAAGGTACATACATATAATAAAGTATTAAAAGTGAGTAAAAAATATATAAATACACTAAATATATTAGATTAATACGTACACAAAAAGTTGCACCTATACCCGCGTCGGTCTCAGGGACCGATTGGCGCCAAATGCTACAAGACGTGCGATCTTTCCGAACGCACGGCATGCCCTAAAATGAAGCTAGCCACAAATCCGGCAGCTAGCAAGGAACTCAACTTCATAAGTCTCACCTGCATAAAAATATGTACAAAAATGTGTTTCGTCGGTCTCACAGACCAACGCGCGAGTATAGGAAGGTTAAAGCTCCCTTAGCTACGTAAAACAATTGCTAATTAAGGTGCATTCGACCGCTAGAAGCGGGAAATTCAAATATAAAATGTTTTTTTCATGTTTTACCTAAGTTAACATTCAATATGAGGCGTGATTTTATTATTGGCGGTTATAATATCCCACAAAGTAATTTCTGATGTCCTTGTTTAACTCCAAAACTTCTTATTCTTAACTATAAACTGTCGAAACTATGATATTTCGCAATAAAACGTTTTTTACAGTTACATTTAAATTGTAAGAAGTTTCGGAGTTAAACAAGGACATCAGAAATTACTTTGTGGGAAATTATAACCGCCAATCATAAGATCACGCCTCATATTGAATGTTAACTTAGGTAAAACATGAAAAAAACATTTTATATTTTAATTTCCCGCTTCTAGTCGTCGCATTCACCTTAAACCACAAACAATATATTAAAAAAATATTGAACAAAACAAAACAATTGAACTCTCTAACGTTAATTTGTATGACCGTTTTCATGTTTGTCGGTGTTTAGAACCAGGAACAGTTAGAAGTGGGAAAACTGTCTAATTACCAAGTATAACATTATGTTAATGGTAGAATCCTCGCATGACAGCCGTGGGTTACGCAATGCGTGTCTTTAATTCTTCGTTAAAACAGATAATTATAGTTCATCAATCTTTCAGGAGTTCTTGAAATTTAAGTTTTTTGTGATTTAGTTTTTGCTGAATAAATGACGTGTTATTAACTTGCTGTTCCATATATTTCCACTATCTCTAAACTGTATTTTGTATACTAAACTTTATTTACATCGGTTCAGTAGTGTTGGCGTGAAAGTCAAACAAACAGACAGGCAGATTTATTTTTACACTTACAATATAAGTAAGGATTTTTGGCCCTGGAGCAAAAAATCACATATATTAGTAAATTACTTATTATTTTACAGAAGTAGACAAAGTTTTCAGTTTATCGAAAATTAAAATTCGTATGGGCATTCATATTATTCTTAAATTATCAGAATTCTCATTTTTATGGAGCTTTACTATTAGAGATAGTTCTTTTAAAACCGAAAAGAATGCTTTTTCTCTATTATGATTCTAGATCATCATAGGCAAGTTGCTTACGAAATCCAGTTGCATGACATTATGCAATTATTTTCCATCGCCCATCTTTTAAGGTGTCCTTATATCATAATCGATGACCGATCAGCGGCTAATAAGGTTGGGATTATAAAACACAATATTATGCAGTACTAACATAATAACGTATCATTTAGGCTTGAAACGTAATATTGCGTAAGTGTCTATGCTAAGTAGCTCTCTAATACTTGCTTAGAAGGGCACCGTTACTCATTTAATTAGGAGGACCCATCTTTTCTAAAATAAGGATGAAGACTTTGTTTGGTTGAACAGGCTGATGTCACTTATATTTAGGTGATATTTTAGAAATTATATCATTGTTGGATAGCCATCGTCCATTTATTAGAGAAGACGATTATTAACAATTTTTTTATAAGGGTTCCGCGAAGTTTTACGCTACGCAGGCGGTCCTGCCTGCAGAAGCTAGTATGCAAAAATTTCACATGAATGAATATACTAAGTATTCAACTTATATGTCGAATATTCTTAATATCGTCCTCGTTAATAACAAAGGTAGGAATTATGTTTATTTTCTTTGGAACAACAAACAGATATACAATATGTTTTTCTGTAATTGAGTAACAATATTGCATAAAATTACAAACAAAAGCGTAATAACGTAAATAAGTATTAATAACAAAGTTTCCCATGCCGACATATCTCGTTGTGTCGTGTTCAGGATAATACATCAAGTGATTTCACTAAGTGTGTAGGTATCATCGCTTCATCGCTACTTTTTGGGAAACTTAACCTCTCGTTTTTCTTCATTCAGTTTCATTTGGTAAGACCCGGAGAACCTAAAAGATTTACAAAGAGCTCAAGCTTAGAAAATATAAGATTAATATTTTCCTTTATATGTTAGGATTCTACTCTGATACTTACAAAAATAAATTAATGGGTATTGAAATTAAATACGAAACTTACTAACTTTTGCAACACACCATAGGTACTTACTACTGCTTTTAAAGGAAGGTTGAGTTAGAGGTCATATCTATCCCCAATAAACGTCATCATCCAGCTCCTATCCCCATTTCACTCATGATTGTCGCAACAAGTCCTCCTCTTTCATACTTCTTTTTCTGACGTCATCTAAACTTACGAAAGATGTTGATTCTGAAACAGACTGCTTTCCTTTAAATTGAGAAAGTATCAGACTTTGTACCATATATTCCCGTAAATAAACACCATCATTATCCTCTTGCTCTTATCCCCATTTCACTCATGATTGTCGCAGCAAGTTTTCCTCTTCCACACTTCATTGTCTGACGTCACCTAACAAGTATACATTAAATCATAGCGTACAAGACTGGACTATGTTCCTGTACAACAATCAGAGCAGTAGAAACCTGAGAGTTTCGTCATGGTCTCTTGGAAGGTGATCCAGTTTTGACACTTGTGTTACTGGTTAGTTTAATTTGTATGCAGCGGGCGTAATGCGCATGCTATTATTTTGCACTGCACTTCATTTGTGTATTGTAAGTACCTAGATACTGTTATTGTTATGGCTAGATTCCACAAAAAAAAATGGGACAGAAAAAATATAAAGGATGCAATTTTGAGTAGGAAGATAATAAAGTTACTCACATCTAGGAGTCAATATGTTTTATTATGTTCCTACTGTTTTATCATATTGCAATTTATTAATTATCGAATAGCCCATCAATCAATGCTATCGTTAAACCATCACAAAAAGCCACATACTTATCCAACTCATTAGAAGACGCATAAATCACTCGCTGACCTCCCTAAATTAACTCCAAATTCCTGTTAAAATATTCGCGTCGCCATAAGGACATAAACAAAAGCTATCGAATAAAACAAATGCACACAACCTTGACAGTTACTCATCGTAAAATATTTAAGTATTGTGTACTGGAATCAAGCTATTGGTACAGACGACAAGACATCAAGTCACCACAATCTGTTAAATTTCTGCAATCGATTTTCAACCTTATCACAATAGTGGTAAGTTAATGTTTGATTGGTAAAATTTGACAGATGCTGGTACCGTGGCCTGCTATTGTCTGTACCTACAGCAATTCGCCAAGCCACCTGTTCGAAGGTCCTGATATGGCACTTGGTATACGTGACCAGCATTCTAGAGCAGTGGACGCACATTTTTTACTTTGAATAGCCCATGACATAGATACTACGTTGTGGCGGTGTTAAACAATAAATGTATCAATTATTTTAATAATTAGGTACTCAGGTTAGTACCTGCATCTGTTTTGCTAAGAGCGCTTTTCTCTCATAAATGTTTTAATTAACCAGATAGGTGACTTTTTTGTGCGATTTACCTACTCATTCAAGAAGATTAGCTATGACACGATTATCTGTCGACTGCATTTCTACATAAATGGTTGATGATTAAAAATCTAAAGGAGTTTTTAAGTAAAAAGGGTCTTACTATAAAAAAGTAAAACAGGCATTCGTCATATGTTATAGAAGTTTTTGTAGGAGAATTTGCTAAATCACGTGACGAACGTGTGTTTTTCTTTTATGTAGTAAGAACATAAGAATCTACTACTACTATAGGGACTGAGCTAGTGGACACACAATCGGTGAGAAATAGGCATTCTTAACAAATTCCTGAACATTCTTCGTATTGACTACATTCCTCAGTGCACTATAAGTTCTCAGCATTATAATAATCGATTGGAACATAATAAAATACCGAAGCACAGTACGTTCAGATGACCGTGGGAACGCATTTCACTATCTAAACAATCATCGAGGCACCGTATGCAGTAGAATTAATAAGCCAAGGTACAAAGGCACCGCTTATCCACAAGGGAATCTGCAGTTGCATGTAGATTTCTATTGCATGCGCCAGCCTTAGCTTTTCGGTCTGTAATAAATAAAGTCCGAACAAATGTTCTAATTAGAGACAAAAAATTAAGTACTGCAACTATGTTATCGACAGTTCTGTTTGTTGCGATATGAAATGTGGTTTCCTGTGCCAATTTGCCAATGTATTTTGGTGGCAATTATTTCTTTGCTGCATCTAGTTAATTTATGGCAGCAAAATAGCACAACATGCAAATGGTTTGAAATTTAAGTGGCAATCCTTAAGAACGTTATATTACAAACGTTAGTATCACTGGTGTAGTAAGTAGTACCTACAGTAAAAAATCAAAATCACAGTACAGTAAAAAAAAAAGGGTGTAGAACAGAAAAAACTATCATTCATACTAAAAACTAGTCATATTATACGCTTCGATAAAAATGACAGATATTCATCACAGCTGTGAAATTTTTTTTGGAAACCAAAACGTATTTCACAAAATATTGTCCACAAGTGATATCTCTAATTTTGTGACTGATTTTTTTAGTTGACTTTTCATCTTGAATCATTATTAGCAAGGAAGTAAAACAAAGTACGGGGTTAATTTTTACAATCAGTTATCAATTAAAATATTGTTCACAAAACATCCAGGCACAAAATCGAAATATTTCTTCTTATTTCTTTTTATTAAAGTTTTAAAATACTGTTACAGCTACATGCTACATTTAAAATATCTACGTTAACAAACATAAATTATCCTAAGATAACATCATTCCGATTCGATCATTTCATAATTCTTTGAGAGTTCTGTCAGGAGCTGTGAAATCATCGATATAGTATTTGAATACTTGCTATAATAATGCATAATAGTTTAATTTAACTAGAGCTATAATAGCAAGCTTATTACGGATTAATATTTTTTAATTGCATTTTCCAGTTTCAATATTTTTAATAAGTTCAAAATCATCACGTCTGTCTTATATTTTTTCATATTTATTAGTTTCAGCTACTAACTAGCATATTTCTAATATTGCGATATTGTTGCTCTATTAAGTTTATCAAAATAATTTCACATCCCCAACAATATAGACAGCCTCAAAACTTCTACGATAACAAACACCGAATTACCCTTCAATCATCGTAATGACTGAAGCAAATCTTATGAACTAAGAAAGGCACAATCTCGATTAGTAATACAAATCACTTTCTAGCAGCTGGAGCGGCTGTCGTTGCTGCTGCAGTGGTGGCGGCAGGAGTAGCTCCTGGTGCAGCTGTAGTGGCTGATGGGGCTGGGGCTGGGGCTGGAGCAGGAGTAGCGCTAGGAGGTCCCCCGGGACCAGCGGGATTGTAAGGCGAAAAGACGAAGTTCCACAATCCGTTGTTTGCATTTGGCGCCATACTGAAGTTTGCTCCACTTTGAGGAGCTGAAATTGAAGGCATTACAAGTTACTACAAGTACTTTACAAATTATAACAATCTGGTAAATGAAGAATAGTTGAGCCGAACGAACATTTACATGACAATAATACCACGTCCGATCAAATTGTATTTAAAATTTTATGCTTGTCAAATAGTGTGAAAATATGACCAAGGTCAAAAGAAATGAATGTGAAGCGAAATCTTCTTAACTTAGAATATCAGTTTCATAGATTTTGGTATCTATCCCGCTACCACAGCTTTTCCCAAGACTGGAAAAACCCGGGGAAATCTCTAGAGAAGGCGTGGCGCCATTCAACTGTTGCTTGAACTTTTGTTTTGGGAATATGCCAATGACTAACAATAGGTTTATAACACACGCTCACGCTTTTGTAGTAAAATAGATGGAAATGGAGGGAGGTGGGTAAACCTCCCTAGAGGTGGTTATAGGGTTATGAGTGAAACCGTGAAAAACAGCTAATGATCACTTTTATCTTAAAGTCTTAAACTCCAGGAAAGATGTGTGAAAACTAGTAGTGGGTAGGTGGACCTTTTTTGGACATTTAACGGTGAATCTGCTTAGGTTAAGCTACTGAGTTCATTGTCATCATCGAAAATTAGCCGAATTAACTAAATAAGTTATTTATGTATGTACTTCAGTTTTATTTTATAGTTCCAATGTATTCAATAATTAAAAGGAAATGCCTTAAGTATTCATTTCGTTTGAAACACGAACGTTCAAACGAGTATAGGCAATTGCCGACAGCTATGTGTAACGTGTGTTACAAACTATCCATCAATCACTCACGCTTGATGATTTTTATACAGGTGCTAAACGTAATACGCCTTGTTTAGAATTTCAGATATACGAATGAACAGTCTTATTACGGAGCTAACTGACTTGTTGAATAAAATCTCCTACTACAAATAGTACAATTTCATATCACGATGATGACAGGATCGTGAATAAATAATCTGCTCTTATTTAAAGTCAGTATTATAAGAAACTGCATAAGCATCACATTGAGGGTAGTTTTGTTTCAAGAGTCAGTACGCTTAGCTTGGTAGATGTAAATACAGTCAGCGAAGAAATTGATCGTAATAGTATTATAAATTGTCTAATCACCCATTTCTAATCTAGAAGCTACAGAAGGTCTATAAGTATTGGTTTTAATAAACTTTCTTGGTCATCAGGCTCTTTGAGAATTTCGTGATACCTAAACCTACATTGAAGAACGGAAAAGGGTATGAAACCCAAATACTTAAGTATTAAATACTTACGAATCACGAAATAATTAACAGGTCCCTGATTTCCTGGACCAACCGGCATTCCTGGGCCGCCTGGCATCCATACATTTGCAGGAATTGGTGGCATCCTTGTAGTTGGAGGTCTCGGTCGTCGAGTTGGGGGACAGTCAGCACAGAAGGCATCCAAGTAGTCTTCGGAACTGGCCGTGGTGGTTGAGGTTGAGACATTGTCGTCGTCATCACAGAAAACATCGCACCAGAATCTGGTGCCGAAGAAGGGCTGAAAAGAATATTCATAATTGATGACCTTCCAGCAAAAGAGAGGCAAGTCCAAATATAAAAATGAGGATTAAATCGTTTTTTTTGGAAATTATAAGTGATAAAATTGAATCAGCCTCTCTTTAGCCGGAAGGTCCTCAATTTTCTTAATGAATGCATGCTTTGGAGGAAATCCATGTCACTGTCTACTATCCTATCGTCATGAAAAATCTTTCATTCATAGAAAGTTGCAAACTGGATTTGGATAGCTCTAATGAACTGTACACATTTTACACTGATGTAATAGGTGGATGAATTTCATCAGATATTGGTAGATACGAATAAGTATACTACAGCTTGAAAGATATCATCTAAAGCTGAAGAAATGTTTCATAGATAAATGATTAATACGAACCTTCGCAACAGAAATTTGGAAGCACAGGAGGATCACAGAAAAATAAAGACACGCTCGCACCTCACTCATGTTTGTGATGTTGTCATGAAAAAAACGTGCGCTCAGTTCCTTTCATACTTATAACGAAGCCTTTTGCGCAAGACGCCTGAATTACTAATACATTGCCACAGAATATATCCATTATTTTCAGTGGATATGCTTTAACGAAGATACTTACTTCAGGGTCGATAAGGTTTTTGTCATTGTTTTCATACTTTGTGTTAAGTTTCGTGTTTTTCTGTTTCGAACATCCTGCTGTAATGTGATTGATTTAAAGATTGTATTATTTAATTCTTACTAATATAATTAAATAAAGAGGATATCTGAAGATTAATCAGCTGATCAAACTGTCTGTGTTTCTGCAAGTGGTTTTTCAATCCCTCTTTTAATTTCTAACGCCAGCAAAGAGCGTTGCTGCGTTTAGAATTTAGGTTACAATATTTTCACCACTATCCCTAGAATGGCAACGCGTTGGTAATGTGCTTAGACGCTGGTGCTTATTGGGGATGTGCGTCGATCAAAGTGATCAATGATACATATTATAAAAGTTCATCATTACTTCTGATAAAATGAACGCCTAATAAGATCACAACGGCAATCATCATTCTCTAGCAGCTCAGGTAATAGCACGGTATCTTCTATGAACTTATTTTATAAAGTTCTGCTAGGTTAAGTTCTAAAGTTCTATTAAGATTAATGAGCCCTGAAATTATTATTTATAATTTGCTATAATCTTGATCTTCCTCTTTAAATCCACAATTGTGCAGTTCTCTACATTTTGGTATATTCTCAGCACTAAATAAACATCTCAATATACAATTTAATTGCTCTTTTATTAAATCTACTTAATCTGGAATTATCATATTTTGTAATCACTTCACGATAATTATTTTAGGAATATCAATGTCATTTCCTAAATGGGACTACATTTTTATCTCCTAATTGCGAATATTGCTATAAAATTTAATCTTTCCTATCCATCAGTGGGAATTCTACTTTAACGATAAAACAATGACGGTCTCGTATTTTAATTTTCCTTGGGTATTATCGGGTCCATTAGACACGGTCAACTTTGAATGTCATAACATAAGTATGGTCGTTTATTGTCCTGTGTATAGACGTCGACTCTTGCGCATACTAATCGTGCGTCGGAACAATGCATGCCCTATCAGTTCTCTGAAGGTATTCTTAACATTGAATTTGCAATAATCATTGAACTGTGAAACTATAATCAATTCCGTTGGTCATTGAAATATTAAGGGTCAGTTTTAGAGGTTCTAGATAAGGTACTAGATAGCTATCTGACAGATAATGCCATAGAAATGTTTTTAATTTTGACTAATTTTCTATGGCACTATCTATTAGATAATATATATCTAGAACTTTATCTGGCACCTCTGTAACTGGCCCTAAATTCTATTGACTGTAGGATAAGGTGCTCTACTTTGCGTTGTTGTTCGTGTCATGGTCAGATTTATTTTCATAACAATCCTTCTTTAAAATTATTAATGGTTTTGGGTACATTGACGCAACTTTGTCCCATACCATGATAAACTAATAGGGTCGAGGATTCAAGACAAACCGACTAATTTGTTATGACAAGCAATGCATTAGACATGCTTATTAGTGAAGACTATATTGAATAGAATTGTCAAACATTGAACCAGGTGCTGGGAGTAAAGAAAAAACCCATGTTCAAAAAGATGTTTTATTGTTTCATCATGTTAAAACCTTGCTTTACTATAAACAGCATTTAATATATTCAAATTCTCAACGCACACTTTATTAACCTATGTCTTAATGCAGCTTTCAAAGGCATGCTATGGTCACACATATTTATTCTGGATTCTAATTTTAGCATCACATGATTATTTTTGATGATATTAACCGTTCGTTTACTACAACTGCCAGTAAAGAAAAAAACATATATAAAGGCCCATTTACACATTGTTATTTCATTGCCCGTTGCTTGCCATTTTATTGCAGGAATATTTGACAGGCGACCATTTATTTACCTATTGCAANGTGATAAAATTGAATCAGCCTCTCTTTAGCCGGAAGGTCCTCAATTTTCTTAATGAATGCATGCTTTGGAGGAAATCCATGTCACTGTCTACTATCCTATCGTCATGAAAAATCTTTCATTCATAGAAAGTTGCAAACTGGATTTGGATAGCTCTAATGAACTGTACACATTTTACACTGATGTAATAGGTGGATGAATTTCATCAGATATTGGTAGATACGAATAAGTATACTACAGCTTGAAAGATATCATCTAAAGCTGAAGAAATGTTTCATAGATAAATGATTAATACGAACCTTCGCAACAGAAATTTGGAAGCACAGGAGGATCACAGAAAAATAAAGACACGCTCGCACCTCACTCATGTTTGTGATGTTGTCATGAAAAAAACGTGCGCTCAGTTCCTTTCATACTTATAACGAAGCCTTTTGCGCAAGACGCCTGAATTACTAATACATTGCCACAGAATATATCCATTATTTTCAGTGGATATGCTTTAACGAAGATACTTACTTCAGGGTCGATAAGGTTTTTGTCATTGTTTTCATACTTTGTGTTAAGTTTCGTGTTTTTCTGTTTCGAACATCCTGCTGTAATGTGATTGATTTAAAGATTGTATTATTTAATTCTTACTAATATAATTAAATAAAGAGGATATCTGAAGATTAATCAGCTGATCAAACTGTCTGTGTTTCTGCAAGTGGTTTTTCAATCCCTCTTTTAATTTCTAACGCCAGCAAAGAGCGTTGCTGCGTTTAGAATTTAGGTTACAATATTTTCACCACTATCCCTAGAATGGCAACGCGTTGGTAATGTGCTTAGACGCTGGTGCTTATTGGGGATGTGCGTCGATCAAAGTGATCAATGATACATATTATAAAAGTTCATCATTACTTCTGATAAAATGAACGCCTAATAAGATCACAACGGCAATCATCATTCTCTAGCAGCTCAGGTAATAGCACGGTATCTTCTATGAACTTATTTTATAAAGTTCTGCTAGGTTAAGTTCTAAAGTTCTATTAAGATTAATGAGCCCTGAAATTATTATTTATAATTTGCTATAATCTTGATCTTCCTCTTTAAATCCACAATTGTGCAGTTCTCTACATTTTGGTATATTCTCAGCACTAAATAAACATCTCAATATACAATTTAATTGCTCTTTTATTAAATCTACTTAATCTGGAATTATCATATTTTGTAATCACTTCACGATAATTATTTTAGGAATATCAATGTCATTTCCTAAATGGGACTACATTTTTATCTCCTAATTGCGAATATTGCTATAAAATTTAATCTTTCCTATCCATCAGTGGGAATTCTACTTTAACGATAAAACAATGACGGTCTCGTATTTTAATTTTCCTTGGGTATTATCGGGTCCATTAGACACGGTCAACTTTGAATGTCATAACATAAGTATGGTCGTTTATTGTCCTGTGTATAGACGTCGACTCTTGCGCATACTAATCGTGCGTCGGAACAATGCATGCCCTATCAGTTCTCTGAAGGTATTCTTAACATTGAATTTGCAATAATCATTGAACTGTGAAACTATAATCAATTCCGTTGGTCATTGAAATATTAAGGGTCAGTTTTAGAGGTTCTAGATAAGGTACTAGATAGCTATCTGACAGATAATGCCATAGAAATGTTTTTAATTTTGACTAATTTTCTATGGCACTATCTATTAGATAATATATATCTAGAACTTTATCTGGCACCTCTGTAACTGGCCCTAAATTCTATTGACTGTAGGATAAGGTGCTCTACTTTGCGTTGTTGTTCGTGTCATGGTCAGATTTATTTTCATAACAATCCTTCTTTAAAATTATTAATGGTTTTGGGTACATTGACGCAACTTTGTCCCATACCATGATAAACTAATAGGGTCGAGGATTCAAGACAAACCGACTAATTTGTTATGACAAGCAATGCATTAGACATGCTTATTAGTGAAGACTATATTGAATAGAATTGTCAAACATTGAACCAGGTGCTGGGAGTAAAGAAAAAACCCATGTTCAAAAAGATGTTTTATTGTTTCATCATGTTAAAACCTTGCTTTACTATAAACAGCATTTAATATATTCAAATTCTCAACGCACACTTTATTAACCTATGTCTTAATGCAGCTTTCAAAGGCATGCTATGGTCACACATATTTATTCTGGATTCTAATTTTAGCATCACATGATTATTTTTGATGATATTAACCGTTCGTTTACTACAACTGCCAGTAAAGAAAAAAACATATATAAAGGCCCATTTACACATTGTTATTTCATTGCCCGTTGCTTGCCATTTTATTGCAGGAATATTTGACAGGCGACCATTTATTTACCTATTGCAAGATTACGTTTACACAGTACAAGTAGCATCTTGCTGCAATAAAATGGCAAGCAACGGGCAATGAAATAGCAATGTGTAAATGTGCCTTAAATTAGACAAAAGAACTGTCTTTCCTTATCATCTGTACTTATTCAAATCTTAACGCTTAGTGGCCAAAAGCTACTTTGTAGGAGACTCCTGGCCGCTTGGGCACCTTGCTGCCGACTTCCACCAGGATTGGTGAGTAGTCAAACCTGGGAGGCGTGGTGGAACAATCCTTGTGAGGAATCGGGAATACATAGTTGATGTCCACATCGTATCTGTAATTGAAAAAATTGATTTTATTGATTCCTTCTTCTTGAAATCTATCTATCTTCTATACTTATAATAAATCTGTAGAGAGGTCAATTCTGTACATTAAATATATATCCAAAATAACTGTCAGGGGGTGATTAGGGATCGATACTGATGCCAAAAATGCAATCAGTAGATTTTTTGTCTGTCTGTCTGTATAACCGTTATAGAAACAAAAACAACTGGACGGATTTTAACGAAACTTGGTACAATTATTACTGTTACTCCTGAGGTGGTTATAGTATACTTTTCATCACGCTACAATCAAAAGGAGCAGAGCAGTGAAGGGAAATGTTGGGAAAACGCATTGTCGCTGCCATAAGCGACATGATCCGCGAACGAAGTCGCTGGCAGAAGCTAGTTAATTATATTATAAAATTACGTCTATATGATACTGATGTTTATATATTTTTTTGTTTCCTTCTTCTATATATAGATGCTTATTATTTATTCACATAACTAGTATGCTAAAGACACCAAATAAGCTCAGTTTTTTCTAATTAAAAAACAAGGCAAGCGCAAGATATTAGTTACAGTATCACAGAAAATTTGAATTAACTTGTACCTATTCTCATCCTAGTTAACTAAGGCCAATAAACACCAAGTTAAAACCAGGTAAGTTAAGCTGTCGTGTTAACTGTTACACGTATTTACATGTTGTACCGCTGCATCGTGGGAAGGCATCTGATGAAAGTAAGACCTTGTGCTAGGAATTGCTGATTGTCACACGAAGCGATTGATAAAAATATGTTATTCTATAGCTGTGATAATAATCCTGCTCCATAATCATGTATTGTAGTACACTCTAGAAATTCCTGGCTGTTACTCGTGGTTCATCCCGTGTCCTGAAGAAATTACTAACAACAGCAACGGGATAAAAAGAGGCCTAGATGTCCTTTTTCAGACTTTAACTATACAAAACATGCGCTAATTTTCACTTCAATCAGTGTTTTTGGCGTGGAAGACAGACAGATAGACTTTCGCAATTTATAATACATACGGCCAGTTTTATAGGTTCCAGATAAAGTTCTAGATACCTAGCTATCTGACAGATCATACCGTAGAAAAGTTGTCAAAATTAAAAACATTTCTATGACACTATGTGACAGATAGCTTTATCTTGAACCTGTGAAACTGACCGTTATTGTTTTTGTTGTAATATCTACCACAAAAACAGTAACGTAGTAAACAATTAGTTAGTAATTAAGTAGTTACTGTTAGTGTGTTAGTGTATTTATTTGTTAGGTTTATCAACATACATTTACACAAGTTCTGATACAATTATAAAAACAACTAAGCAAAATTGGCAAGTGCGATATACAATTAAAGATAAACACATCATGCATAAAAATTAAATTAAACTAAAATTGAATTAAGATTGAAGGGAAGAGCCCTTTAATGTGTTATTTTTAGTTTTGAAATGAAATGAAAAAATACTTCGTGTGCGATATTCGAAGAAAAATAAAAAAGAAAAACCTTTGCAAGGACTCGACCTAGAAACTAAGTTTTTCCGTACGTGAGATTAAAGAGCTTCTTCTAAAAGTTCTAACTTTCCGACGTATAACTTATAGCTCAGGATAAGAACTACTTAAGTACCCAATACTATTAATTTAAAAGTATCTCTTTGGAAACTAGGACGTTACGGTCAATAAATAAAGTTAACGGAATAAAATGGATATGCTGGCCATTTCCTATATCCTACTGAATGAAGATTGAATAGCATTTAACACTATGCACCGAGAAACTGAGGCAGAACTGAGGAAATATTATAAATGCGAGAGTCTGTCTGCTGAAACTACAGGATCGATTTGAACGCCATTTCATACACAGGTAGTCTAGAAACAGAGAAGGATGTAATAATGCTACATTTTATTCAGATGCGAGAAGTAATTCCTACGGGATGTGGGTGGGGTTCTCGGTGAGGGATGTAGTTCCCTCGGTGGAAAGGAAGGAATAGCTTGTGTTCTATTATGCTACATTGCTTTACTTTAAAACATTGTTAATTTTTTTGCACCCAAAAAAGAACTCATAAAATTCAACATTCACCGTCTGCTCCGCACAATGGAGGAGGACGACCCAAGTCTTGTACTCCGAGGGAATTAGTTCCCCCGGGTGGAAACGCAGGGAACAGCCAGTATACTACTAAGCTACATTGCTTTACTTTTGATCATTGTATATTTTTTTTGCACCCAAAAAATCTCATAAAATTTATTATTCCCCAAAACCTAACCATCCCCTTACCTCGGCAACTTATCCCGTAAGTAAGCCATTACGTTCTTAGGCAGCGTGGTGGTCCGCGAGAGGACAAACGCGCTCAAGTAGCGCGCGCCCTCCGTCTGCTCGGCACAATGGAGAAGGAGGGCCCAAGTCTTGTACTCCGTGTCTAACACGTACGTGTTGTATATGCCGTCGTCTGGAAAACAAACAGTAGATTTTATTAGTGGGTCTTTTGAGTGTGGACCTAAGTAAAAATATTTTAAGATCTCAAAGGAAAACTAATACATTTTCAATTAAAAGTTTATTTTCTTGAAATTCGCTTTGACGTCAGAGTATACATTAAAGCTAATACCTACATAGCGTATCTACGTTCCCCAAAGGCTGCATCTACATCTATACATATAATAAAATGATAGGAAAGTCAAAACTGTACATTGAATTTTTTTTAAAAAGAATACTTGCAGTGTGATCTATAATCAATACTGAACCCAAAAATATAGTTTTTAGNTATACATATAATAAAATGATAGGAAAGTCAAAACTGTACATTGAATATTTTTTTAAAAGAATACTTGCAGTGTGATCTATAATCGATACTGAACCCAAAAATATAGTTTTTAGAATTTTTGTCTGTGCGTCTGTTTGTCTGTTTGTCTGTAGGTATGTCCGGGGTAAACTCAAAAAGTACTGCATGGATTTACTTCAAATTTTGCATGAATGTTACTAAGAAGTCGGGTCAGGACATAGGCTACATATTTTCACGCTATCACCTGCAGGGGGTGAGCAATGAACCATTATTTCTGTTAACCTTTCTACAACAGCGACTGAAATAGCAGCTCATATCTAAATGTTGCGTATTCGTTGATAAGGCTATTATCAATCTTTGACAAAAAAATCACACCTGTTCTATAAGTAACTTGGGCAGAAAATATTTTTTTTAAATACTGTATTTAGCCAAGGTTAAGGTGGCTCCATCTATGATTTATAGAATTCAACAAAATTGTCAATGCTGGTGGGATTGGTACCTACCATACAAATTCGTAAATGAAGATGTGCATTTTTTGTAATTAATCATATTGTTGTGNCCGGGGTAAACTCAAAAAGTACTGCATGGATTTACTTCAAATTTTGCATGAATGTTACTAAGAAGTCGGGTCAGGACATAGGCTACATATTTTCACGCTATCACCTGCAGGGGGTGAGCAATGAACCATTATTTCTGTTAACCTTTCTACAACAGCGACTGAAATAGCAGCTCATATCTAAATGTTGCGTATTCGTTGATAAGGCTATTATCAATCTTTGACAAAAAAATCATACCTGTTCTATAAGTAACTTGGGCAGAAAATAAAATTTTTAAATACTGTATTTAGCCAAGGTTAAGGTGGCTCCATCTATGATTTATACAATTCAACAAAATTGACAATGCTGGTGGGATTGGTAAAATGACCTACCATAAAATTCGTAAATGAAAATGTGCAATTTTTTGTAA
The DNA here is from genome assembly GCA_002382865.2 of Heliothis virescens. Lineage (NCBI taxonomy): Eukaryota > Metazoa > Arthropoda > Insecta > Lepidoptera > Noctuidae > Heliothis > Heliothis virescens. The sequence goes on along the minus strand of NWSH02000601.1, from coordinate 10,294,070 downwards.
ATATTGCTGTGTTATTATGTGTATTTTTTTGATAAATACCTACCTATTTAAATATTGTTTATCATTTGCCGTGCCATGAAAAAAAAAAACCCGCTATAGCCAAATTTGAAAATACTCCATCTAGATCGTTTTTCGAATACTAACGTCAAATTGGCGAATATTAGCGGAATAAGTATTTATCATTTATAATCATAGATGGAGTTGTGCATATTTTTCTTAAATCGGGCTGGGGTTTTGTTTCTGTTAGTGGTGGCACAAACGTTACATTTTGTGCAAGATGTAACGTTTATGACCCTACAAGAAAAGAGTAAAATCGATCGATCGATCGATCTTGAGGCAAGGATGGATCCTATTTATGCATTATGGAAATTATAGGAGTCCTACAGTTTGAGAAACAGGNCCCGCTATAGCCAAATTTGAAAATACTCCATCTAGATCGTTTTTCGAATACTAACGTCAAATTGGCGAATATTAGCGGAATAAGTATTTATCATTTATAATCATAGATGGAGTTGTGCATATTTTTCTTAAATCGGGCTGGGGTTTTGTCTCTCAGTTCAGTGGTGGCACAAACGTTACATTTTGTGCAAGATGTAACGTTTATGACCCTACAAGAAAAGAGTATAATCAATCGATCGATCGTGAGGCAAGGATAGATTCTATTTATGCATTATGAAAACTGTAGGAGTCCTACAGTTTGAGAAACAGGCCTAGACGCAAACTGAATGGTATGGCGAGCTTCTGCAATTTAATCTGTTAGATTGCTATCTAGAACTTTATCTGGAACCTACGAAACTAGCACTTGATATCATTCTGTTAGACGGACAGAATAAAAAGAACAAACGGTTTTTTGCGCAATGTGCTAATATTTTTACAAATATACATTCCCAACTTAGACTCTCGCGGTCTTCTCTGTGCATTACCAGCTTTAATCCAGTCAGTGTCTTAGGACCTGTCCAACCACTTAAAGTATGTTTCCATTGCTGCCTATGCTGGCATGAAAGATATTTTTTGAATCAAATATAATCAAAAAATATCGTTCATGCTAACTTCAGGTAAACTTTCTTACCCAGTGTCTGGTAGAATAAGGACCATAATCAAGTCAAACTTATGCTTGAGAACTACACCCATGCCACGTAACTGTTGCAAATTTCCAACACTT
>NWSH02000601.1:10266055-10287187 GCA_002382865.2 Heliothis virescens | reverse complement strand
CGCCAGGCACCAGTTCTTCTCTATGCAACCTTTTCATAACTCTCATGGGAGTTTAGTGCAGTGCATGTACATTACACACACACATGTAAGGGCAGACGCTTTCGTAAGACCTATACAATCATTGGTTTATGTTTTTCAGGAATTGAACAGAAGGTCAGAAATAATAAAGTGTAACTTTGCAAATATAAAGAAATCGTCGACACAATCACCCTATAACATTTTCTTTTGTGCCCTAAAATATTGGAGGTCATGTTTGCCTTTAACTCCCTTTTCCTCTACATTAGGAACACCTTTACCTTATTTTATTTGTTGAGAAAAAGGTACAAAAACCAGATTATTTTCCGAAATTCTCTTTTGCTTACTCTGATGAATATCCCTCTTAAAACTAAAGAGCCTTTTCACGTCAACTTCACGACCTCTTAAACAACTCCTTCATTAGGAAACCATTATTTAGTTTGCTTGAAATAAATAATACGAAGTCTAATCCGGCTTTATTAAGGAGAATTAATCTACACAAATAAAGAAAAAGAAAGATTTTTAGTTTGCATTGAATATGTAGCGAAACTATTGAATCGACGTTAAAAATTCGTTGACTGTTGGACACCTATTCCTGGTAGGAGGCAGAATTTCATTCTTTAAACAAGTCTTCTTGTTCTTATCGAGTGAACTGCAGGTTTAATCACCTAAACAAGCCCTAGTGTCAGAGCTTTCTCAAATTCGCCTAACAGCCTCTGACGTGGACTTATATACGACTGCTACTGGGGGGCATTCGAGGACGCTTTACGTGCCCTCCCAGGCACGGGGGTGTAACACTGTCAACTTCCAAACTCCAGGCTGCTTTGTGAAACTTTCTAAAACCCATNAGCCTCTGACGTGGACTTATATACGACTGCTACTGGGGGGCATTCGAGGACGCTTTACGTGCCCTCCCAGGCACGGGGGTGTAACACTGTCAACTTCCAAACTCCAGGCTGCTTTGTGAAACTTTCTAAAACCCATAAAGCGATTTCGGCCTGGCCCGGGAATCGAACCCGAGACCTGTGATCGACAGTCGCGCTATGCGACCACTAGACTAACGAGGCAGTTTAACCAAGTGCGGGCAGCGGATTCCAAAACGTGTATGAATCTGTAGGAAACAACTAATGTATGATAATAATATGGTTTGCGTAGTGTTAGAAATCTGTTACGTTTTTATTATTGTTGACTCTGAAAGTGGATATAATCAGCTGAATAAATAAATTATTATTATGTTGCATCAGAATAAAACTCTTTAGTCCTCTCAATTCAAGTGGAAACAAAATGATAATAATAAAATGTTTTTGTATTTAATATTTAAAAATATAATTTATATGTGTATTGATAAATAAATGGACTAAATGTTGATATAGAAAGTCAGAATTTACATAAACATTTAGGAGTTCATAGCAATACAATATTTACTGGAGCATAAATCACAGATGAATAAACACTAACTGCGGAAATCAATATTCTGTCTATCTCTGGATTTGCTTACTAGTGATAGAATTTTGACATTAGCCCCATACAAGTAATGTCAAATTCCTATCTCTGGTAAGCCAATCCAGAGTTAGATAGGTTATTGGGAACGGCCGTAAATAAAGCCAAACATACCAAACCATACATAGCAGGATAATAATCCTATATGGTTTCACGAGTCCATGGAATTCCTCATAAAATGTGTTCAGATTATACTTTATTTAGTATTAGCTTCAGCCCGTAGTTTCACCCGCATCATGAGATAACCACGTTACACATGGATAAAAAGTAGCCTCTGTGTTATTCTGATATAATATTATAAGTAGGTGATCTACATATATTACTGCGAAGTTGAACCAAAATTCATCCAGTACCTTTAGCATGAGAGAGTTACAAAATGTGTACATCCATATATTCGTATTACTGTGGTATTACTTAACGTACAGAATTATTAATACAAAGTAACTTTGCTGCATTGCCCGTCCTAACCAAATTGAGACATTGAAATTGGTGTACAGGGACATTGACACCTAAGTCATAAGTCACACACCTACTTTGTAACTTCCCTAAGAAACTGCTTCACTGTAACCCTAACTGCCTCGTTGGTCTAGTGGTCGCACAGCGCGACTGCCGTGCCACGGATCTTGGGTTCGATTCCCGAGCTCGGCCGAAATCGCTTTGTGGGTTTTAGAAGCTTTCACAAAAGCAGCCTGGAGTTTGGAAGTTGGCGGTGTTACAACCCCGTGCCTGGGAAGGCACGTAAAGCCGTCGTCCTCGATTGTTACTCAGTAGCAATCGTAGTTATAATTCCACGTCAGAGGCCGTCAGGCGGATTTGAGAAAACTCTGACACTAGGGCTTGTCCGGTGTTTAAACCTGCAGCTCACTCGATAAGAAGAAGACTGTAGCCATGTAAAACAGCTAAAATTCAATTATTTAGTGATTCCAGTGAGTAATTGAGTAAATTAACGGCGTTTGTTTATCAGCCCGCGTCCGCTGCCCACGCAATTCGTGCGGACTTTACCTACCATATCGCACCATGATTGTACGGAAATATTGTTAATTATACGTCTTTTGTACAGACGACAGCAGGTCAACGTATACGAATCTGTCAAATGTTACCATTCGAATATTATCCTTCTACTTTTGTAATAAGGTTGAAAATCTATTGCAAAAATTTGACAGATTGTGGTACTTAACTTGATGTGCTGTTGTCTGTACATTGACATTGTACTTTAATAAATATTATGGAAATTGAATAATTATGGTGAAATTAAAGCTAAAATGAATTAGATAATATGCGCGCTTTATGAGTGAATAAAAATATTCCTAAAACAGAAACTGAAAAGTATTTACATAATTACTCAAATGTGTTAATTCACAGACAAAAAGTCCAATAGTGCCTCTCATTTGTATTTATTCAATGCTAAATTCCTTTAGCAAATATTTTCCTAACGCACCTTTTAAGTATTCTTCTTTGATCCTTAATAATTGATTCATCAAGTCTTATCTGAGAGAAACGCCTTTGTTCTTAGGCATAGGGGCTTCTAATCAATCATCTTTGCACAAAAGCATAAATTTGTTCTCATACACCAAGAATTTTCCCATTAAATTATAACCTTCGTAACCAACTATACTTTCGAACCGTTTAGGGTTGAAACCCTCGGGTCGTGGGGTCTGACTGCCCACATTATATTTAAAGAACTTTCTAGGCGGCTGGTTGACGCTACCCGTGACGAAAGGGCTGGCTCAAAAATTAAGCATTGCCATTCAGCGTGGCAATGCTGCCAGCCTTTTGCGCACGCTCCCAGTCGGCAGCGAGGGGGAGGAATTTTTCGACGCCTTTTAGTATTAGTTTTTAGTTTTAAGCTTTTTTTTATTTATCTGTTATAATTATGTATATAGATAGATTGTGTACAAATAAATAAAAACTCAATGTCAATGTCACATAATTCCAAATTGACACACGTTCAAAATGTAACTCATTAGGTTACCTACCAACCTAGCAAATGCTTAACCTTAACTTTAAAACAACGAGCATCATTTTACTTTACTTTCGAACTAAAAGCAAAACAAAGTTTCTTAAAGATCCGGTTTTCACTTCAATTTTCATGAAAACCAACTCCAGCTTATTACTCTTTACGGGCAGCACAATAACTACGTTAGGTATAACTTTCTTTAATTTAAATTGAAGTTTATTCCTTGTTCCTTGTTCCTAAGTTTTTGTAAGTGCAAACATTTAAAACTGCTATGGTGATTTAGGGTTGGCCTACATCTGGCAGCACGGAATCGCCTTTTTCCTTCGCCCCTTTTTCCGTCGCCCCGCCGCATTATGTTTTCTGTCTCGGTCTAGCAAATGGCAGTTCTAAGCGACAGAAAGAGAAAGGGCGACGGAAAAAGGCGATTCCGTGCTGCCAGATGTAGGCCAACCCTTATGAGCTTACATTTGATTAGCATCTTTAGTAGTCAAAAATGAAGCAAGTATTTTACTAACAGTAGGAATTAAATTCGCTTCACTGTATCATAAAAAGCTACTGGTTTAATCTTAAGTCCTATTATGATTTTGTAAACGATAAAGCTTGCTTTTTATCTGCAATTATTCTATAATCTTCATGTTTTTGGTGTATCAGGCGCAGGATCGATATTAATATGCTTAATCAATACAGTTATGATAAATACAAAAGCTTACCACTTAAACAATGGGGTGCAATTAAAAGTTTTTATTACAATAGTTGTAAACCTACTCTATGTAAAACTTGCTATAGCGAAAATTATTGAAGCGAATTAGGGACTAACATGTATGCTGTGAAACGTATAAGGTATGTGTATGTATATATGTACTTTGAGATTATACAACTAGATTGTAATAGAATATGTCTGACATTGAAACAGTAATAAGTGGTCATTAATTTAAAAATAAATAGTTAAACTACACATAAAGATGCTCAGTAATTGTCCATGAGATTCAGAAACGTTTATGTACCTAAGTATGCATTGATTGTTTATAACTTTAAAATTTAATACTAGCTATTCCTCGTGGTTTACCCGAGCGTATCTGGGAAGTCTTTCTTGTACCCTATCCAAAATATAACCTACTAGCTTCCGCCAGCAGTTTCACCCGCTTTCTCGTGGGAACTACTGAGCGCACCCGGATAAAGTAGCTTATAGCCTTCCTCGATAAATGGGCTATCTAACACTGAAATAACTTTTCAAATCGGACCAGTAACAAACAAATTCTTCAGCTTTATAATATTAGTATAGATGATACTCGGGTATAGTCTAGCTTCCAAACGGGGAAAGAATCTTTCAAATTGGTAGTTTTTAAGCCACAAACAAACAAATATGTTTACTCTTTATTATATATCTAATACAAACCCGAGGCAGATCGAAATGTGGCACCGCCCTCACTTCAGGACATTTCCTTTTATCCACATACTTCGCTGAACTCATATGCACCAGTATCGAGCACAACACGAAATACAACACTTTTGCCATTTTATTTTAAAAAATTTAAAACAAAAATGAAGAATTTAGCACACTTCTTCACTATTTATTGAACAGTTCTAATAATTTATTGACTTATTTTATTTATTGAAAGTTTAAAATTGTTTTAAACGTTTTAGTATGGCGACAGTCAGTTACGCACTAACAAAAAGGGAATTGTTATCATTTTGTATGGGACACAAGTAAATGGGTATGCTGGCAGCATACCATTATCGGTATGACTCATTTATTGTTTAGTTTAATGGTCACTTTTGAGAATTTTTGAAGGGTTAATGGGTAGATAATGTTTGGAATGTTGTTCGTTAGATAGATTCGGAATTACTATTAACGAACATTTTAATTGGTTGTGTTTGTTTGTTGTTGACTGATTGTCGAAAATTATTGTTATTTCATTAATAAGCGATATAATTTGCTAGAATCATGGAAGCATGGTGTATTGCAATGAATTGTTAAGACCCAATAGTAGATAGGATCTAGCAAAAACAAAGTGATATTCTAGTGCTTATTAAAATAATTATTGATATTCTAATATTGTTGATAATCTATATAATATTGTTAGATTTTAAGTAAAACCAGACATCAAAATGATTGAGAATTAAAAAAAACGTGTCAATATTGCTATTTTTTATAAACTCTGAGCGCCATAGATCACAATATTTTAAAGAAAATAAATGCGCTTGAATGTAAAATGTCAAATAAAACATAAAACCATTTATCTGTCTGTTATAACTACTTAATATGGAAATCGTCACCTAGGAAACAAACCTAGATTTTTGTATAATTTGGAATCTAGACTAAAAGTCTGGGTGTCTGGTATTTTTGATTTAAAATCTAGACTTTATACTGAATTCTAAAAAATGTCATCTGATCTTTGCCTGGCTCTCTATTATCATATTTTATCTTCTGCTATATTATGTACTAGCTTCTGCCAGCGGCTTCGTCTGCTTGCCAAGGGAACTATTTCCCGTACCCGGATAAAAACTAGCCTATTTGTTATTCTGATATATTATATAAGCTATATATCTGCCAAGTTTCATAAAACTCCATCAAGTGGATCCTGAGAACTGGTTCAGTAGTTTCGGAGCTTTTAGGGTAGAAACAAACAAAACAAAATGTTGCCTAATTTTTATGTGAGTAGGTACTTACTTACATATTTCAGAAACAATCCTATTTGTAACTTTAGCTATTTATTCCAATAATATTTTAAACTCGATGATTATGCAGAAAGTAATTAGATAATTACTCTAACTAATAGATTCAAAGATCATGGCGACTTTTTATCCGGGTACGGAAAATAGTTCCCTCGGGAAGCGGACGAAGCCGCTGGTAGAAGCTAGTAAGCCATATTTTGGGAAACGGGACGGGAAGAAGTTGCTCCGGAACGCAGGTCAAAACGCGGAAACCAGCTCTATAATATTTGTATATGCAAAACTATTTTTCACCACAAGGGTATATTAAAATGTAAGTATTTTGTAGATAACAAGAATCAAATTCAACCTATTGTTAAGCATTTGCACCCATTTACTTGTAACAAGTATTTTTATTTCAATTTCTTGAAAAATCCGGGCTAAAAATTTTAAGAAAGCGTGGCCCAGAGGGTTATATGTAGCCAACATTCCTATAGTAGGCGTTAATATCGCTCACCTTAGACCTTCGAAAGTAGAGCTGCACCATTATCGACTGCCAGACATATCGAATTTCAGTTTATTGTCAATTTCAACAATATACCCTTAGGCTATTTACTGCTCATTATAATGATTGAGGTAATCGTTGCAATTAAATAGAGTATTATTTTGTCAATCTACTATAAGACTTATAGTAAATACCTATATACTTAGTTATAAGTATTTACTAAGTTAATACAGGCAGTCTAGACCACCTAGAGGCGTTCCCACATCGACAAGAAAATTACTTATACATAAACACCATTTTCCACCATGATTGATGAACCAAATTAACGGCCAATAAGAAAAGTGTTCCATTTTTAAACCAAACTATGTCAGGCGGTACTAGTACTCCGCTTTACTTGAAACTTCGTGTCGTTTTAATACATAGGTACATGGATAATGATATATAGAACCCAAAAAACATGTTTTAATTATTTATTTGAGCTACATTGTACAGGTGTGACTTAAGACTGGTTATTTATAGGTATTAGCGAAATTCGGACCGTTATAACAACCTGTAACTTGTTTCTGGTTTCTAATAACCGAGATTTGATTCATCGTTTACTTTGTCGTGTTTTGTAGATTTGAGGTTAATAGTTAAGTAGGCGAAGGACAGTGTATGCATGTTTTGGGTAAACACAAATTTTCTTTATCAGAAAACTAGCCGTTTTCCCGCGGTTTCACTCGCGTCCCGTGGGAAATGCTGCCCGTACCCGGATAAAGTATAGCCTGTAGCACTCACGAATAATGTAGCTTTCTACCAGTGAAACAATTTTTTAAATTGGTTCATTACTTCCAGAGATTACGCCCTACAAACAAACTTATAAATTTAAAAACAATTTTACCTCTTTATAATATAAAGTATAGATAAAATGTTCCTAACTTGGAACACCCCAGTGGACCATATATGGAACAAATTCTGACGTCTCTTGTGACTCATGTATTGAAGTTAGGTAAATGGAAAGAGGTCGTAAAACCAGTGGCCAAATCTTGGGGTCCATTCTTAATATAAAGACAAGAAACACCAATCGTTTGGACTTTGGACCCTTTTATGGCGAGAGTTTTTGTGAGACTATGTCTTAAGGCGGTTTTTTGGTCGATGACTATAAACGGAGATTCTCTACCTTAAAAGGTCATTCTAGGAATGTTATTTAAGAAATACACTCTCACTATTTATTTAACATTATTTCCATTTAAAGATCCAAAGTTTATTTCGGCATTTTTCTCTCACAGTATGTTACTTAGGATTGAATTGGCTTGAAAATAGCCCTTGACTAGATTAACTGCAAGAAATTGCCAATTTGAAACAGGTATATACCAACTTTATAAATGAAACAGAAACCTCAAAATATTATAAGGCTATAATTTCAATTGTAAGTACCTTCTTACTTAATATGTAAATTTTCAGCGGAAGTTTATAGACCGCTTCCGTTCTCAGGCCGCCATCGGGGTTCCGTAGACGCCGGAAAATTTCGCATGACCCCTATTAAATATTCATTAACTTGCCTCATTTGTTTACGCACATTTGAATCAATTAATAACAATCGCAATAAAACACAGCCATTCCAAATGCTTTATTGTTTTTTTTAGTAAATTAATTGATTAATATTGATATTATTGACTGAAAAGAATTGCTACACGTTAATAAAAATATTCAAAATCAAAAAGCATTTATTCAAAGTAGGCTGTAAATCAGCGCATTTTGAAGGTCAAGTTTACAAAAGACAGCCCCAGAAATGCCCGCCCTTCACCACTTCCTATATGTTTTGGCTGGGAAGAAATGGTGGAACAAACTCCTCAGCAAAAATATTTGCCTGTATATAACTGCTATTAAAGTCCTTTGAATGCATCCTATAAAATGCACGGTTCGCGTTCCAAATTAGGAACGAACCAATATTTTATAGAACATCGCCTAATTAAAAACCGTTTACAGTGACATGTGACATTGAAAAGTGATTTATGTATTTATCAAATAGTTAATGACCGGTTATATGTAGGTTGTATGCAAATCTACTCACTATGTGTGCCAATGAGTTCATATTTTTAGTATATAATTAAGTTTATTCACCTTCAAATAGTTTTATAGAAAGGTAAGAGTTGTGATGAGGCTAGATGAAGTTAAGAAATATTATGCTTAGGTTTTCCTCATTATACCTTGTCTATTTCTAAGCATATGGGAGTCCAGTATAATCGAATGCAGCTTGGTTCCTACCTTTTTTGAGAAAGTATGCATATGTATTTACTAGCTCGCCAGCTGTTTCAGCCATTTCTCAGGTGAACAAGTTCCCGTACCCGGAAAAATATAGTAAAAAGTAAGTAGGGAATATAATAAGTACTTCCCTAAAATTATACAAATTTGGTTGAACAAAGCTACAGCATTCATTTATCTATACTAATATTATAAAACTGAAGACTTTGTTTGTTTGTTTGTTTGAACGCGCTAATCTCAGGAACTACTGGTCCGATCTGAAAAATTCTTTCAGTGTTAGATAGCCCATCTATCGAGGAAGGCTATAGGCTCCTTTTTATCCGGATTGCACCGAGTAGTTCCCACGGGACGCGGGTGAAACCGCTGGCAGAAGCTAGTAATAAATATTATGATGATATAAAATAGGTCCCGATTTAAGATTTATATGGTCCCAACCTACATAGATTTATGGATACACGTACAGAATGGAGTCACATTAAAACTATTTTAAGAGGTTTATTTCGAAGTCTAAACGCAGTTCACTTCGAAGAAATACTAAAGTTTGTGACTAGATTTTTGATTGCTGTACTTAAAGAAGGGATTGAATTTTAATACTTACTTAAATGTTTCTATAGGGAAGTAAAATTGGATGAATGAAATAGGCAATAAATATTATAGAAAGTGGAATATGTCCCTTCAGTTATTTAGGTAAGTATTCACTTAGGTACTACACTTACACTCACGGTTTCACCCGCATCCAGGTGAACTTTCAACTGAGATAAAAAATTGTTTATGTACTTTCTCAGAATCTAGATTACCTGTGTACCAAATTTCATTTAAATCAGTTCAGTAGTTTTGGGATAAAAAATCCACAGGCAGACAAAGCCATTTTTGCATTTGTAATGTTAGTAAGGACTTTGGAATTCACATAGGTTGGTTCTGTAGTATGTACTACAAGATGATAGAAAACTTAGTATGATAGGTGCGATTTATAGGCATTAGGGTATGTGGCCAATAAACGTGACTGCCATAGGAGAGTTAGCTTAACGTGGTGGACATTCGAAATAGGCAGATTCCATCATTAGCCCCTTTGCCTCTTTACCTTAATAGTACCAAATTCAATAGGTATAAAGACTATTCAAAACACTGATTCCAATTAACAATATTCTTGCCGGGGTTGTGGGATTGTTCGAAAGAGTTACCGGAGCTCGGTACACAAAGGGCTCCAGAAGAAAGGAGTAGGTTTTAGTAAGTAAACACCTGCGGTTTGATTTTTTGGATAACCAACAAAAAAATTCAATTTTGTCATTATATTACACAATTTTTTAATTTTCTCTGATTTACCTGTGATTAAATGTGTCATGTACACTTAGCCATGTGCTAATGTGTCATGTCAGCTTATAAAACCCACAATGTGACTCACGAGTTCTTCAGCCAAACCCATAGTTACTTGGCATTCCACACATACCTTTATCGCAAAAATCTATGACTGTTTATGTTTTCAAAGACTGCAAAGACTTTCTATTTCTTCTATTTCTATTTTTTTCTGTAAATAGGTTAGGTTTATTACCTACTTCAATTTTTAAATAGAAATTAATATAAAATTGTTTTATGATATAGAATTAGATAACATTATTCTTATTTTTTAAATCCGCTCTGTAAAATATAATTAAAAAAAATTTATACTAAATAAATAAATTGTCATTTAAATATAAGGAGAATAATAATAATTAATTCTAACGATAGAAAGTACACGATTTTCGTTACGATTTGGAAAACTACTCTTATAGTAAGTACGTTTTGACGACAAAACCTCTAAATTATAAAAGTATTAGTAAACAAAATGAGATATGCCAGTGAATTTTCCTGTTAGCTATCAACGTGACGCTCGTTTATCTTTCTCAATGGCATAACTCCGGACGTATTTCATGTACCGTCACAGAATCCGGAAAGCAGCGGCCTACTAAATATACGTGTAGGCATATACAGAAAGTGTTTTTACTTTTCTCGGTCATTGTACAAGTTTTCACCGATTTGTCTCCTTATCACAAAGCGGTCAGGAGACCGATTTTGTTATTCACGATGTTACTTTAACATGCACACTGGTACTTGCCGCCATCTTTATAGGCCTATGTACGGTTTAGAACGGGCAATGTTTATCCTAAAACTACTGTTGCCGATTAATGTGATTCTCGACTTAATCCAAGCGTGAACGATGAATGAACAGTTACTACGGTATTTTGATTGTTTTTCGTTGATTATAATAGACGCATATTTTATGCTCTTTATGTGTCTGTCACAGTTTCTTATGTTGCTTTGTAGCAAGCGAACACGAGCACAATGCGTTTGCAACGTCACGTTCGATGAAATAAAAAATACATAAATATTGTAACGCGGATACTGGATTTTATAAATGTCACTAGAAATACTGTGGAATATGACATACATTCACACTTTAACATTACGAAAAAGTACTAAGTGATTCACATAAAAATGTTAATTGATTTATTTCACGATTTCGTTAGCCTAAATAAAAACTATATTTTGTACCAAAACACGTGCAACACGTGTTTTAGAAAATTTTGTACCTACTATTTTTCTAAAACAACAGACCCATACAAATTATCAAGACAACCCGCCGGCTCTACACCGACATACTCTAGAATCAACACCGCGGCAGAATCTCCGTCGAATCTAAATTAGTTTGCGCACAAGGAATCACAATTGCTAAGTTTTTGTACCTTCATCCAACCAGATCACGTCCAGGGGTTACTTGCACACTTTCCTAGCATTCTTGCAATACGTGAGACGTACCTCTTTAGGTGTTTTCGATACTAAGGAATTGCTATTTGACTTATTTATTAGCTGTGATTGATAATTCGTTTTTAAGAGGAATTTGGGAATCTGATCCATTACTTTAGAAGGTCGTCGGTAGGAATTTCGTAGAGGTACTTAATCTCCTAATGCTTTATAGATACTCTGGATATGGATAGCTGGAGAGGTGTTATTAAATGGAAACACGTGTAAACCAGGTTATTGAGTCTTTAAGGATCTTTTGTAGATGAAATCGGTGAAGCTGATGGTAAATGAGTAGTTTTTACTTGTTGTTTGGTTTACAGATATTATTACTTAGTGTCTTCAATCGTTCTTTGAGTAAAAGGTTTTTCACTGTTTGCAGAATTGCTTAAAGTGTCGGTTGGGACTCGATTGGAAAATCGATTTGTTATTAGCTNAGGTTAATAGTTAAGTAGGCGAAGGACAGTGTATGCATGTTTTGGGTAAACACAAATTTTCTTTATCAGAAAACTAGCCGTTTTCCCGCGGTTTCACTCGCGTCCCGTGGGAAATGCTGCCCGTACCCGGATAAAGTATAGCCTGTAGCACTCACGAATAATGTAGCTTTCTACCAGTGAAACAATTTTTTAAATTGGTTCATTACTTCCAGAGATTACGCCCTACAAACAAACTTATAAATTTAAAAACAATTTTACCTCTTTATAATATAAAGTATAGATAAAATGTTCCTAACTTGGAACACCCCAGTGGACCATATATGGAACAAATTCTGACGTCTCTTGTGACTCATGTATTGAAGTTAGGTAAATGGAAAGAGGTCGTAAAACCAGTGGCCAAATCTTGGGGTCCATTCTTAATATAAAGACAAGAAACACCAATCGTTTGGACTTTGGACCCTTTTATGGCGAGAGTTTTTGTGAGACTATGTCTTAAGGCGGTTTTTTGGTCGATGACTATAAACGGAGATTCTCTACCTTAAAAGGTCATTCTAGGAATGTTATTTAAGAAATACACTCTCACTATTTATTTAACATTATTTCCATTTAAAGATCCAAAGTTTATTTCGGCATTTTTCTCTCACAGTATGTTACTTAGGATTGAATTGGCTTGAAAATAGCCCTTGACTAGATTAACTGCAAGAAATTGCCAATTTGAAACAGGTATATACCAACTTTATAAATGAAACAGAAACCTCAAAATATTATAAGGCTATAATTTCAATTGTAAGTACCTTCTTACTTAATATGTAAATTTTCAGCGGAAGTTTATAGACCGCTTCCGTTCTCAGGCCGCCATCGGGGTTCCGTAGACGCCGGAAAATTTCGCATGACCCCTATTAAATATTCATTAACTTGCCTCATTTGTTTACGCACATTTGAATCAATTAATAACAATCGCAATAAAACACAGCCATTCCAAATGCTTTATTGTTTTTTTTAGTAAATTAATTGATTAATATTGATATTATTGACTGAAAAGAATTGCTACACGTTAATAAAAATATTCAAAATCAAAAAGCATTTATTCAAAGTAGGCTGTAAATCAGCGCATTTTGAAGGTCAAGTTTACAAAAGACAGCCCCAGAAATGCCCGCCCTTCACCACTTCCTATATGTTTTGGCTGGGAAGAAATGGTGGAACAAACTCCTCAGCAAAAATATTTGCCTGTATATAACTGCTATTAAAGTCCTTTGAATGCATCCTATAAAATGCACGGTTCGCGTTCCAAATTAGGAACGAACCAATATTTTATAGAACATCGCCTAATTAAAAACCGTTTACAGTGACATGTGACATTGAAAAGTGATTTATGTATTTATCAAATAGTTAATGACCGGTTATATGTAGGTTGTATGCAAATCTACTCACTATGTGTGCCAATGAGTTCATATTTTTAGTATATAATTAAGTTTATTCACCTTCAAATAGTTTTATAGAAAGGTAAGAGTTGTGATGAGGCTAGATGAAGTTAAGAAATATTATGCTTAGGTTTTCCTCATTATACCTTGTCTATTTCTAAGCATATGGGAGTCCAGTATAATCGAATGCAGCTTGGTTCCTACCTTTTTTGAGAAAGTATGCATATGTATTTACTAGCTCGCCAGCTGTTTCAGCCATTTCTCAGGTGAACAAGTTCCCGTACCCGGAAAAATATAGTAAAAAGTAAGTAGGGAATATAATAAGTACTTCCCTAAAATTATACAAATTTGGTTGAACAAAGCTACAGCATTCATTTATCTATACTAATATTATAAAACTGAAGACTTTGTTTGTTTGTTTGTTTGAACGCGCTAATCTCAGGAACTACTGGTCCGATCTGAAAAATTCTTTCAGT
Organism: Heliothis virescens; assembly: GCA_002382865.2. NCBI lineage: Eukaryota > Metazoa > Arthropoda > Insecta > Lepidoptera > Noctuidae > Heliothis > Heliothis virescens. The sequence goes on along the minus strand of NWSH02000601.1, from coordinate 10,273,205 downwards.
GTTAGATAGCCCATCTATCGAGGAAGGCTATAGGCTCCTTTTTATCCGGATTGCACCGAGTAGTTCCCACGGGACGCGGGTGAAACCGCTGGCAGAAGCTAGTAATAAATATTATGATGATATAAAATAGGTCCCGATTTAAGATTTATATGGTCCCAACCTACATAGATTTATGGATACACGTACAGAATGGAGTCACATTAAAACTATTTTAAGAGGTTTATTTCGAAGTCTAAACGCAGTTCACTTCGAAGAAATACTAAAGTTTGTGACTAGATTTTTGATTGCTGTACTTAAAGAAGGGATTGAATTTTAATACTTACTTAAATGTTTCTATAGGGAAGTAAAATTGGATGAATGAAATAGGCAATAAATATTATAGAAAGTGGAATATGTCCCTTCAGTTATTTAGGTAAGTATTCACTTAGGTACTACACTTACACTCACGGTTTCACCCGCATCCAGGTGAACTTTCAACTGAGATAAAAAATTGTTTATGTACTTTCTCAGAATCTAGATTACCTGTGTACCAAATTTCATTTAAATCAGTTCAGTAGTTTTGGGATAAAAAATCCACAGGCAGACAAAGCCATTTTTGCATTTGTAATGTTAGTAAGGACTTTGGAATTCACATAGGTTGGTTCTGTAGTATGTACTACAAGATGATAGAAAACTTAGTATGATAGGTGCGATTTATAGGCATTAGGGTATGTGGCCAATAAACGTGACTGCCATAGGAGAGTTAGCTTAACGTGGTGGACATTCGAAATAGGCAGATTCCATCATTAGCCCCTTTGCCTCTTTACCTTAATAGTACCAAATTCAATAGGTATAAAGACTATTCAAAACACTGATTCCAATTAACAATATTCTTGCCGGGGTTGTGGGATTGTTCGAAAGAGTTACCGGAGCTCGGTACACAAAGGGCTCCAGAAGAAAGGAGTAGGTTTTAGTAAGTAAACACCTGCGGTTTGATTTTTTGGATAACCAACAAAAAAATTCAATTTTGTCATTATATTACACAATTTTTTAATTTTCTCTGATTTACCTGTGATTAAATGTGTCATGTACACTTAGCCATGTGCTAATGTGTCATGTCAGCTTATAAAACCCACAATGTGACTCACGAGTTCTTCAGCCAAACCCATAGTTACTTGGCATTCCACACATACCTTTATCGCAAAAATCTATGACTGTTTATGTTTTCAAAGACTGCAAAGACTTTCTATTTCTTCTATTTCTATTTTTTTCTGTAAATAGGTTAGGTTTATTACCTACTTCAATTTTTAAATAGAAATTAATATAAAATTGTTTTATGATATAGAATTAGATAACATTATTCTTATTTTTTAAATCCGCTCTGTAAAATATAATTAAAAAAAATTTATACTAAATAAATAAATTGTCATTTAAATATAAGGAGAATAATAATAATTAATTCTAACGATAGAAAGTACACGATTTTCGTTACGATTTGGAAAACTACTCTTATAGTAAGTACGTTTTGACGACAAAACCTCTAAATTATAAAAGTATTAGTAAACAAAATGAGATATGCCAGTGAATTTTCCTGTTAGCTATCAACGTGACGCTCGTTTATCTTTCTCAATGGCATAACTCCGGACGTATTTCATGTACCGTCACAGAATCCGGAAAGCAGCGGCCTACTAAATATACGTGTAGGCATATACAGAAAGTGTTTTTACTTTTCTCGGTCATTGTACAAGTTTTCACCGATTTGTCTCCTTATCACAAAGCGGTCAGGAGACCGATTTTGTTATTCACGATGTTACTTTAACATGCACACTGGTACTTGCCGCCATCTTTATAGGCCTATGTACGGTTTAGAACGGGCAATGTTTATCCTAAAACTACTGTTGCCGATTAATGTGATTCTCGACTTAATCCAAGCGTGAACGATGAATGAACAGTTACTACGGTATTTTGATTGTTTTTCGTTGATTATAATAGACGCATATTTTATGCTCTTTATGTGTCTGTCACAGTTTCTTATGTTGCTTTGTAGCAAGCGAACACGAGCACAATGCGTTTGCAACGTCACGTTCGATGAAATAAAAAATACATAAATATTGTAACGCGGATACTGGATTTTATAAATGTCACTAGAAATACTGTGGAATATGACATACATTCACACTTTAACATTACGAAAAAGTACTAAGTGATTCACATAAAAATGTTAATTGATTTATTTCACGATTTCGTTAGCCTAAATAAAAACTATATTTTGTACCAAAACACGTGCAACACGTGTTTTAGAAAATTTTGTACCTACTATTTTTCTAAAACAACAGACCCATACAAATTATCAAGACAACCCGCCGGCTCTACACCGACATACTCTAGAATCAACACCGCGGCAGAATCTCCGTCGAATCTAAATTAGTTTGCGCACAAGGAATCACAATTGCTAAGTTTTTGTACCTTCATCCAACCAGATCACGTCCAGGGGTTACTTGCACACTTTCCTAGCATTCTTGCAATACGTGAGACGTACCTCTTTAGGTGTTTTCGATACTAAGGAATTGCTATTTGACTTATTTATTAGCTGTGATTGATAATTCGTTTTTAAGAGGAATTTGGGAATCTGATCCATTACTTTAGAAGGTCGTCGGTAGGAATTTCGTAGAGGTACTTAATCTCCTAATGCTTTATAGATACTCTGGATATGGATAGCTGGAGAGGTGTTATTAAATGGAAACACGTGTAAACCAGGTTATTGAGTCTTTAAGGATCTTTTGTAGATGAAATCGGTGAAGCTGATGGTAAATGAGTAGTTTTTACTTGTTGTTTGGTTTACAGATATTATTACTTAGTGTCTTCAATCGTTCTTTGAGTAAAAGGTTTTTCACTGTTTGCAGAATTGCTTAAAGTGTCGGTTGGGACTCGATTGGAAAATCGATTTGTTATTAGCTTAAGGTAGTGGTCGCAGGTTTAAAATATTACCATTGTTATGTTTTGCTTGTGTTACACAATGTAAGCAATTATTAAACTGTTATAAAGACTCATCTAATTTGAATTCAAAACGATGATATTTGATAAGCGGTATTCTGAGTTCAAAATTGAGAACCAAACTGTTTCAAAGATGATAAAATAACAGTACAAAACATAGAAACATTTTGGGAAGTCGGTTCAAAAGACACGAAAACTTTTAAGTAAATACATACCAAATCCAGCCAAATCAATTACAAACATTAGAAAGAATTCATAAAATTAGTTTAAATAATAAACGAAAGTATTTTTAAAGCCAAACCAACCAGTTCAATGATTTAATTTGTTTCCTCTGTATAAAAAGTAGAGTGTTAGCATATAAACGATCTCATACATTGAAAATTCAAACTGTTAGGTCGAGAGCGAATTCAAAATTTGTATTGCATGGCCACATGCATGACATATTAGGACTATTTATTAGGAATTCTGAATTTGGTTAGAATTTTAAAAGGTGTTCTCGTGATTGATGTAGTCCAAATGAGTGACAATTAATTAAGTAATATATTAAGTGGGATATGTAAATAATATAAAATGGTCGTAAAACGATTTCCGTGTTGGTCTTTAGGATGAGAATATTTTCATGTCCAAATAAATCCATTATCCTATCATGCTCTTCAATGTGATGCTAATCCTGATCTTTGTATGAAAGTTAGGGTGTTTCATTTTTCCAAAGTTGTGATTTTCACATGACTTTGCTTTTCCCCTGAGTCTCAGTGTTACCAAAGATACGTGTGCAAAATTTCATTAAGATTGGACAATATTTAAAGGTTGCACACATTGATCACTTTTACCAAAATCAATGTTTTTTACATAGGCACTTCTATTATTCTACTGTAAGTTATTTTTCCCGTAGTTTTTAAAATATATGTACTTTTATTGATTATTTACAATATATATATCTTCTATACTTATAATAAATCTGTAGAGAAGTCAATTCTGTACATTAAATATATTTCCAAAATAACTATCAGGGGGTGATTAGGGATAGATACTGATGCCAAAAATGCAATCAGTAGAATTTTTGTCTGTCTGTCTGTATAACCGTTATAAAAACAAAAACTACTCGAAGGATTTTAATGAAACTTGGTTCAATTGTTATTTATACTCCTGAAATGGTTATAGTATACTTTTCATCACGCTACAATCAATAGGAGCAGAGCATTGAAGGGAAATGTTGGCAAAACGGGAGAAGTTACTTCATTTTTTAAACTTCCGTCGCGTGTGCAGCCTTTAAGGTTAAAGCTACACAGAAATTATGTATGATGAAAATGTTCTTTTTAAAATTATATAAAAAAAATACCCTACAACATCTTAGGTTTATATTTTATGGTTTACTCACAATAATACGAGTAACTCCCGACAGCTTAACAGTTCGAAGCTTTCTGATTATATTTTTACGTATAAAAAACTCTGAGAACTCGTGCACGAAAGTTTCCATATGAAAAATGAACACATCTATTACCTACAAATAGCCAAAATCCAAAACATGGTATTATTAGAATTTGACATCAGATGTTTCAGATCTTTGATTACGACGACCGGTTGTCGCTGGCATAAGCGACATGATCCGCGAGCGAAGTCGCTGGCAGAAGCTAGTAAACAATAAATAGACCACACAATAAAATTAACAAATCGGTTCAACATTAAATATTTAACATTTTTATATTGCATGTGTTCTACATGCTATTTTTTATTTATCGGTGACCCCAACAAAGTGATATGTGTCATTCACTAGCAGCTGCAGCTTGAACATGACGTCAGTTCGTCATATTCAAGATAAATATTTCGTTTGAAAATGGGATCTAAGAGAGGTATTTGGTTATTAGAGAAATTACCCAGTGATGAGTTTTTAGGAGCTCGGCTTCCTTCAAAACAGCAGGTACTTTTAGTGTTTATATTTGGGAATGGTGATATATGCCAGCGACTTCGTTCGCGGATCATGTCGCTTATGCCAGCGACAACCGGTTGCCATAAACAAAGATCTGAAATGTCTGATGTCAAATTCTAATAATACCATGTTTTGGATTTTGACTATTTTTAGGCAATAGATGTTAAATTAACTTTATTATTTATTAAATTTATTTTAAGGTTGTGCTTGTCAGTTTTTCCAATACATATTATTAACTTTGAAAATTCGTAGTTTTTTCGAAAACGATCAAAGTGTGCAACCTCTAAATATTATCCAATTGTCACGAAATTTGGTAATTATGACTTTTAGCTTACTTAGATTCAGGGGGCGATCAAAGTTTGGAAAAAAAATGAAAATTTTTTTTTTGCCTACAAAATGAAACACCCTAATGAAAGTATACAAAATTTCTTTATTTATATATATTTACAACACTACCTATAAATTACATTTAAACTACAAACTATCCTTGTAAAAAAGTTAAAGCTAAAACCAAAAAAACATAAAAAAAATCCTCCCGATTGCTGTCGGGAACGTGCCCAAAAGGCTGACAGCATTGCCTCGCTGGATGGCAATGCTTATTCTTTGACTAAGGTAACAGTCAGCCTTTTCGTCACAGCATGCAAAATTAAGTTAAAACCTAATATATAAAACACAGAATAAAAAACAATTGAGGCTCACAACCACACAGATACATGACCACCATCCACATAAGTAGCATCCGGGCAACCAGCCACCAAGTTAATTCAGGTTAAGAAGACAACCAGGGTAACTTGACCCTTCAAGTAAAACCATCTCTTCTCACACACAGGTCTTCATAAAGTGGTAATCTGATTGATTTTATGTTAACGATGTTGTCCTGCGCTTTGTTGGAACTCTAAATGCTACTAGACCCGCTAAATGGCCACGATGAATAATTATCATTTTAGTAGTTCTTAATACAACAAAAAATAATAATATCGGAACACCTTTCCACACACGGTCGGCTAGCCCCATGGTTAAGCTATTAATTAGCTTGTGCTATGGGTGCTAAGACAACTGATAATTACGTATATATTTTTATAAATAGATGCATATTATTTCACCCAGACCACAGCCAAGACACATGCTCATCACACAAATATTGACAGTACCGGGGATTGAACTAGGGACCATCATCAGTTCGGCAGTCCAGCATGGTAACCATTGCACCAACGAGGTCGTCAATAATAAAACAAAGGAATGGCGTTTTGACGATAGCAATAACAAGCAAAAGAAAGTCTCTCAGTTATTGAGAGGTAATTAGCTAATATTGAATGGACAATTACTCAATATTGTGTTCATGAATATGTATGGGGTAGTGCATGAATGGCGTTGTTTATTGGCCATGTTCTTGGTTCTTCAATGGCGGGTTTCCAGGGAATAACAATGAGAGTCATAAGATATTTTTAAGAGCGTATAGAGCATAAAATTTGTCTAAGATAAGAAATAGCTGCTTAAGTGCTCATGCACTAATATACAATACTAGCTTCTGCCAGCGGCTTCGCCCGCGTAAAATTTAAAATCCAATTTTTCCCGTTCCCGTGGGAATTTTGGGAAATCCTTTCTTATCTAGCGTGAGCGTCTTAAGATGAACATCTATGTAAAATTTCAGCTTTATAGGTTCACGGGTTTGGGCACTTTGTTGATGAGTCAGGCTCTGATTTTTATATTATTGTATAGAAGGAAAAGATGAAGTTCCATTCACACCAAGCAAATACAGGGCATAACCAGATACCTAATATAACAGTACCTACTTTTTAATGGTATTTATAATATAACCTTTTATTCCTTTAATTACACAGCCCACTAATTTAAACTCGTTTAGCCGACAGGAGCAGAGGCATATTTCACTTTGTAGCTGAAATTGCAAGCGTGTCTAAAATGCTAATTGCTGATCGACCTTTCGGCCATGGTCCATTACTTGATAATTAGCTGGCTGATGGATATTACGCTGATATTCGCCTTTTAGACTTACAGGTAAGAACTGTGAATTTTATTAACACGCGTTAAATACAAATTATAATGGCGTCCTAGCCGATTATCGGCCACGGCGGCTGTTCTCATATAAGAAGATCAGCCAGCTGCGCAGGACATATTATAGTGCACAAGCATTTGCGCAGACACAGGTGCACCCCCTATTCCCTCACTCACATAATCCGATGGGACGGCAATCCGACACGACCGGTGAGAGATCAGGCGCAGGACCGACAT
>NWSH02000601.1:10254349-10266030 GCA_002382865.2 Heliothis virescens | reverse complement strand
TAACTTTGAAAATTCGTAGTTTTTTCGAAAACGATCAAAGTGTGCAACCTCTAAATATTATCCAATTGTCACGAAATTTGGTAATTATGACTTTTAGCTTACTTAGATTCAGGGGGCGATCAAAGTTTGGAAAAAAAATGAAAATTTTTTTTTTGCCTACAAAATGAAACACCCTAATGAAAGTATACAAAATTTCTTTATTTATATATATTTACAACACTACCTATAAATTACATTTAAACTACAAACTATCCTTGTAAAAAAGTTAAAGCTAAAACCAAAAAAACATAAAAAAAATCCTCCCGATTGCTGTCGGGAACGTGCCCAAAAGGCTGACAGCATTGCCTCGCTGGATGGCAATGCTTATTCTTTGACTAAGGTAACAGTCAGCCTTTTCGTCACAGCATGCAAAATTAAGTTAAAACCTAATATATAAAACACAGAATAAAAAACAATTGAGGCTCACAACCACACAGATACATGACCACCATCCACATAAGTAGCATCCGGGCAACCAGCCACCAAGTTAATTCAGGTTAAGAAGACAACCAGGGTAACTTGACCCTTCAAGTAAAACCATCTCTTCTCACACACAGGTCTTCATAAAGTGGTAATCTGATTGATTTTATGTTAACGATGTTGTCCTGCGCTTTGTTGGAACTCTAAATGCTACTAGACCCGCTAAATGGCCACGATGAATAATTATCATTTTAGTAGTTCTTAATACAACAAAAAATAATAATATCGGAACACCTTTCCACACACGGTCGGCTAGCCCCATGGTTAAGCTATTAATTAGCTTGTGCTATGGGTGCTAAGACAACTGATAATTACGTATATATTTTTATAAATAGATGCATATTATTTCACCCAGACCACAGCCAAGACACATGCTCATCACACAAATATTGACAGTACCGGGGATTGAACTAGGGACCATCATCAGTTCGGCAGTCCAGCATGGTAACCATTGCACCAACGAGGTCGTCAATAATAAAACAAAGGAATGGCGTTTTGACGATAGCAATAACAAGCAAAAGAAAGTCTCTCAGTTATTGAGAGGTAATTAGCTAATATTGAATGGACAATTACTCAATATTGTGTTCATGAATATGTATGGGGTAGTGCATGAATGGCGTTGTTTATTGGCCATGTTCTTGGTTCTTCAATGGCGGGTTTCCAGGGAATAACAATGAGAGTCATAAGATATTTTTAAGAGCGTATAGAGCATAAAATTTGTCTAAGATAAGAAATAGCTGCTTAAGTGCTCATGCACTAATATACAATACTAGCTTCTGCCAGCGGCTTCGCCCGCGTAAAATTTAAAATCCAATTTTTCCCGTTCCCGTGGGAATTTTGGGAAATCCTTTCTTATCTAGCGTGAGCGTCTTAAGATGAACATCTATGTAAAATTTCAGCTTTATAGGTTCACGGGTTTGGGCACTTTGTTGATGAGTCAGGCTCTGATTTTTATATTATTGTATAGAAGGAAAAGATGAAGTTCCATTCACACCAAGCAAATACAGGGCATAACCAGATACCTAATATAACAGTACCTACTTTTTAATGGTATTTATAATATAACCTTTTATTCCTTTAATTACACAGCCCACTAATTTAAACTCGTTTAGCCGACAGGAGCAGAGGCATATTTCACTTTGTAGCTGAAATTGCAAGCGTGTCTAAAATGCTAATTGCTGATCGACCTTTCGGCCATGGTCCATTACTTGATAATTAGCTGGCTGATGGATATTACGCTGATATTCGCCTTTTAGACTTACAGGTAAGAACTGTGAATTTTATTAACACGCGTTAAATACAAATTATAATGGCGTCCTAGCCGATTATCGGCCACGGCGGCTGTTCTCATATAAGAAGATCAGCCAGCTGCGCAGGACATATTATAGTGCACAAGCATTTGCGCAGACACAGGTGCACCCCCTATTCCCTCACTCTCATAACCCGATGGGACGGCAATCCGACACGACCGGTGAGAGATCAGGCGCAGGACCGACATTAACGTGCTCTCCGATGCACAGGTGTATCAATCACCAACTTCCAACTCCGGGCTGCTTTGTGAAAGTTTCTAAAACCCACAAAGCGATTTCGGCCCGCCCCGGGAATCGAACCCGTCTCGGGTTTCGTGGGTTTCGTGCTCAGCAGTCGGCTATGCAACAACTAGACCAACGAGGCAGTATACAAATTAAAGATGCAATAAATACGCATTAAGTACTTACATGGGATAAACGCTTTAAAATTTTACGCTTAGGTAAATTATTTTCAAGAGATAATATTATTAGTTGTTATTTATTGGTCCTACAATAAATATTTTTTTAAATTAAAGCACCCTCAAAATAATTTAAGTAAAATATAGGTTTTAAGTTGATTAACTAATGTTAATTAAGTAGGTATTATTTATTTATATATAAAATATAAATTTTAAGTAAGTAAAAGTTATGAGGTATCAAATAAGCTTATAAAATATATTTTTTTATAATCTTATAATATTTTTCTTTCATAAACCTTTCATAAGTCATCGACAAAATGAATATATATATTCTGATTGCAAAAGATTAGTTGTAATGCCTATCTTTACTTATCTTAGGTGCTGAATGTGATTTTTTTTCTTAATTGAATTAACCATGTCAATGGGACGCAGCAAACGAACTTGACCAACTGCCCACATAAAGTATTTCTGTACACTGCTGGACAAAATAAGGGACTCACATCATTTTGTTGAAATTAAAGGTTGAATTAAAGTTTACACAACGCGTTAGAGCATAATTACATCTACAATAGATTTTCTAAAAACCGGTTTTAAACATGAGATAATACTGAGAAACTTATTCAGACAAAGTAAAACCATGTCTATCATAGAATATCAGTCCGCCATTCATTACTATACAAACAAAACTGTACCACCTGTTTGAACGTTCAAATTATCGCGTAACAATACAATTCCCACACTACAATGGAGATTGAACATTTTACCGTCGATCTTTGCCAATAATCTTGTAACTCTGATTGATGATAACATCAATTTTGACGGAACAAAGACCTCGATACAACAAAAGCTTTTAGACAGGTGATAATGTTACCACAAATACAATAATTACACTATCGTTTTCATTTCAAATTTGATTTGATACCTAACGAATTTGATGTAAGATAAATAGCCAGTAACCATTATACGAAATAATGAAAGCCATTTGTTACGCAGCTTCGAAGGCAGGTTCCATAATTAATTTATCGTGGGCAATGGACTGAGAAAGATAATAACATAGACGCGTCGATTCCTTAAGATAGTTATAATGTTGTGGTTGAACAAACTCAAGCCCACCTAGTCTAGCAAGGAAAAAAAATATAAAAAGGAGGAAATAATAAAATATAGTAATAAAATAAATCTCGGCGTTAAATGAAATTAAGAAGAATTAAGCTGACCCGTTTTACTCGGCCAGCACTGTACAAATGAAAAACACGATTGACACTAGGGCGAAGTTGGCATGCGTGCAAGAGAGTTTAATTAGCATTCCCCAGCCGGTTAGTAATTATGTTTTGGACAAGCGTGGGCGGGCCCTTCGGCTTCTTTCCGCTTTCCTATCTCAGGTTTTTACAAAAATCTCGGTCCACGATAAGGTTTTGTCAGCATTTTTATGCCAGAAATAATTGGATGAAGAGGTGCTCTTATTTTTCTTTTACATCCTTGGTCTAATAAGCTAATTTATTTTTAGGTTGGTCGAGGTAAGTCTCAGGTTTTTGGTGAGATGCCTCAAAATCTAGCTCAAAAGAATGACTACAATATTTTACTAGCTGAACTAGATTATTGTAACGTATAAGTTCTATCAATATAAAATTATTAAAAGTATGATAGCAATAAACTATACTTCTAATCATTAGAACATGAATAAACTTAGCGGAACAAAAATCAAAAAGCTACAAACCACGCAGTATATTACGCAAAATATCAAAGATACTGCAGAAGCAAACATAATTCTCTCGCGCGCCCAGCTGGCACGACCACTAACGTCAATATTGTCTCGGGAGAGTCCGACCTACTTCATACCCATTTATTTGTAGTTAGAAATTAAAACAAACTAGAAAACTGCTCAAACATACCAATAGAAAGTCTTCGTCAAGACATTTTTAATTGGTATGTACCACAGCTGGGTTTTGACTTAGTACTATCTACTGGCGCTTCATTTGCATGAATTTAATTTTCACAGTGAGCTTCGTCTGTCTCGTTGACCATGACAGTAGTTGGTTTCCCTCATTTTACTATGAACTTACTCAGAATTACAAGTACTTTCGACTTTTGCTAAGGGTTTTTAATGCATTCTTAAGACCTTACATCATCAACCAACAACTCATGATAAATTATTTCAGTCAGCTTTGTAGAGAACTTCTTCTGAATGAAGATGTGTATGCATAAATATCATTATCCTATGACTGCTCACTGCTTCAAGCGTCTGCGAATCCAGAGATTACGAAATAATGTAAAGTACCAATAAAGTATATAATAAAGGTATTATAACGTTAACTACCTACGCAACTGTTTCACTTTTTCCTTCAATTCAACACGATTAATTTCACCGAAGCACCGGTGCAGCTCTAAAAACGTAACGCTATCGATAAATCAAAATTATGATTACCACCCAATTCTAAAATACGATAGGTACAACTATAGAGAGATTTTCTAAGAGAAAGTGAATGATTTTGTTGTTAATACCTTCGAACTGGTTATGTGTAATGGGATCGCAATTTTTACTGGCTGATACATTTCATTAAAGTACTGATTACGTTGTGGCACGTTTAAAATGATTAGTAGTTACTAACTTTTATTGCTCATAAATACTCTGAATAAAGGCTATAATAACATGATGCTAATTGTCGTACATTAAGTTCATTGTAGAGGTGCTATAGTTGCATAATATTGTTGTAAAATTGATTGCCAAACCATTGCAAATTTTAAGTAGCTTTATTTTTATTTCATGACGATTTTGAAGAGAATAATAAATATATAATGTTGAATCGATTACTATACGCATAGCAATATAAAGAAATTAATTGGTACGATGTAGGATATATGTAAATGTCTACATTACAACTTGTTTATCAATTAATTGGAGCCTCGATACTGTTAGGTTATAATTCTTTCTAGTTAAATTCAGGTGAATGAGGTGTGTCAAACCACGCCCAAGCATGAAACAAAATAAATTCAATCAACATTAGACGACCACACAGTAAGCCGTATAAAACTAGAATCAATACTAATAACAATAAATCTTAAGAAGGTTGAGAGTAAAAAGGTCTTCAATAACGTTTAATAATGTTTGGTTCATAAAAAAGACGTTGAACGAAACGTCGATCGTGAAAAGTGCGTTGAATTTTCTGTGCAAAACATCATCCCGAAAATATCCAATATTCAACATATCGAACAAGAACCGCCCTCGTTAACTGATTCATGTTTGCTTCTATATTGCTTGGTCTATCTGGGAAGTTGATTTATGATTCATTGGTTTTTAGTTCAGAATTTGAATTCAGAACATTATGGTTAGAGAGCTATCAAGCTTTAGAACCATTGACCCATTTTCGCAATGGAATCTGGATGTCGTTGAATTATAGACCACCATTAGAAATAAGATGATGCAAAAATCCGCTTAAATTGTTTACTCAAACGTGACGAAAATGATTGATTAAAACGTGCCAAACGACAAATAAATAAGGAAAATTAAAAAAATAATACTAATCATCGATTTTATTGCAGCGATCAAAAAGATTTAGAATAAGTGCTAGATTTTTGAGATTTATTAAAAAAAACGGTACTACTAGATCCTAATAAAACAGATGATATTCAATGAATTTATGTCGTCAAACAGTTTCCTAAGCAACAGGTTCGGCGATTCGTTATTCATCAGATGGAGCTAATCTTTGGACGACGACCGGCGAATGCTTAAATACGTGTAAATAAATAAAATTGCGCGCGGCTACAAAAATGTGTGTCAGTGTGTTGAGTGCAAGCGTCGTCCGGCTTCGAAGGTACTAGGGTTGCTTGGACAACAATTATTTCAAACTCGTCTTTTGCCTCTACTTAGTTGATCTCAGTACTGTTTTTGATGATTTTGTCACATTTATTATCATGTCTTCAAATTCGATTATTACGCGTTCATAAATTGTTGGTCGTTTTACTGCATTTATGAGTGTTATTCAATAAATCTTATTAATCTATATCTCGCGTGTGACGTTCAATTACAACAGAACGGATACACGACAGCAAAAAGAATATAGATGCATGACTACTTGGCAAAGAAAACAAATTAATTGCTAATTTTATACAGAGCATTGGAGCGGATAATGAAATGACGGATCATTTGGTTAATGATGAAGAAGAATAAGTCAAGTGGTAGCCCTACAATGAGCCCTACTCTGTGAACAGATGTTTAGGAGTCTTTTGATTCTCACTTGTTATTTGAACTTTTACAAAATTATCCGTTGTAAACATTTAAGCAGCTTAACCAACTGAACGAAAATTCAACGTCATTTTTAAAGGACGTAAGTTCTTGTGTGGTAAAGGCAGGGATTAAAACCGTAATGACGGTAATCCGTACCCGTTTTGTTCACACATTAATGTCACTTAAGCTATACAATTATGACATGAAATGTAGGCGTCGGATTAGGATAATGACGACCCATATTATTAAAAGGGTTAGGTGTTCTAACGTGTGCTGTTTTGTTACACAATAACGTTACTTTAGGATTTTTAGGTACTCGAGGACTGTTTAATTTTAAATATGTTTCAGTAGCAATCAATATATTTTAAGGACCAAGGCATAAACATGACCTTCTGACTCAGCATGACCTAAAAAAATTATCTGCGTCACAAAAATTTACAAAATGTTCAATCAATGGCACTTCACGTCCTCTCGTGTTGCCGAACCGCCATTAGCCGACACAGCATAAGTTTTCCCTTCAGTACCATTCTCCGAAGCCATATACTCTCATATATCTCGAATATCATGACCGGCTCTCAATTTTAAATGTCAATTAACGTCGTAAATTTTTATCTTTCGTTCTTTGGATGCTGATTCAATTTCAGATAGCCATACATCTTTATATTTTTTAATTCGTATATTGACGCTTGTTGAATGAGAAAATTGTTTTTAATTATTGCTATTGGCTTTACGAACTGTGAAATGAAAGTGTATTATATTTATTGGAAATTATATTTTGTTTTCGCAACGCTTATTATTATCGCTGTGTGGTCGATTGAGAGTACTTGATTAAAGGGCAGGCTTTTACAAGCAATTTGGTAGCTTCAAGGTTAAATCTCTTTTCATGGAATGATACATTAAATAAAGTGTTCAGAATGGGTAATTATTTCTAAGTAATGGTGTAATCTTGGGAGAACTAGTGCGTGTTATTAATTGTTAACTGATTTATTTGAGTTAAAAGCATGTCTGACATTCTTTACTAAGTAAAATCTCACTTTTTACACATTTCTACCAGTACATTGTCACAAATGTGTGCAAGGAACCGTTGCAGCTCTTCATATTGCGTGAGAACAAGAACGGTTGAGACACCCATTTGTACACATTTATCTATCTCGATCTTCATCATTCATCTACCTTGATACCATCAAGAAAAGATGCTGATTCTCTACGTACAAACAAATTCAAGTTCGATTTCGTTCGCGCTAAGAAAAACGGTGATAGAACATTTTTGGGAGTGCCCTTGAGAGAAGGTACGCACAAATTAACACATATATCGAAAGTACCGCGTCATAAGTTATATCAAAAAGAGCCCAGAAAAAAGAATGTTCAAATAAGCAAAACAAACAAAACACGCGTTTCGGTCACAGATAGCGAAAGCTCTTATTGACACGTTGGAAAGTAGCCGCACTTGGGAGACCTTACATTTTTTAAAGTTGTTCCGCCAATCAACTTTGTCCCTTATTCTTTCGATGATAAAGTCTTCGATGTTGGTAAAGCAAAATTTGGAGCTCAGCATCAGCCTGTAGGCGGACCTTATCGCCTATTGGACATTTAGGTTGAGTGCTCGTCAATAAAATTCCACGTACTTCTTCAGGTGCATCAATCTTTTTGTAAATCATTGAAGTTCCGACTCTTTTCGGTATTACTTTTGCCATTTGGAAAATCCATAATCTTGATCTTAATATAATTATCTTCTTGATTTTAAATGTTTTATTTATATCAGGCTACAGCTTTATGGAACTGTGCTAACAGTTTGTGCAAAGGTTTCTATTGTTTATTATCATTTACGATTTCAGAACACAGCATAATTTTCCTATCCTATTGCATTCATAAACACACAATTTCTATTTGTCAAAGCGACATTTTCATGCAAAATCAATGCGTACATTAGCCCTCGTTGGCACATTCGCAACTGCAATAACTCAAACGTTTAGTTGTCATATTGTAGCATCTATTGTAACGGAGTTATAGTTACCGCAAAATCTATTTTCTTTAGTGCACTTACAACTTATTTTCGCACAAACATTACAACAACTTCAGCCTTTGGAACATCACTTGAATAATCACGACTTGTTTTGCCAAAATGCTTCTTATTTCTTCCTTGCTTGGGTAGACATTGCGTTGGCTGTTTTCAATTTGTTAAGGCATGTGATATCTATCTAACACTTAGACTCGGCCACGAGGCATGTACTAAAACAAAGTTGGTCGCATCGACGTCGTGAACAAACCGGATCCCAGGTGGAGATTCACTGACAAATCACTTCGAATCAGTTCGTTTTATGGTTGATTTGACATGACGTTTAATGAATTGCTATTAGGAAATGAAATCAACAACAGTGGAAAGTTTTAATTAATGCTGTTGCACATTGATCTAATTCTTCTTAAATTAACTTGATCACTTATGATTTAGTAGCCCCTATTCGTCATACTTATGATAACAATTTATACAAGGATCATCTAAGCAAAATTAGACCTCATAAAAATATTAATTCCATTTTCGTATACATGGAAATAATTGGCATCCCCAATGCAGACCATCCCTATTTATTACAGATCTATGCAATCTTAGACTAAGGATAAGTAATTCATTATTGCTACATTCGAGAAAGACACAACATGTCTAGTACTAGACATTTGATGGCAAACTATAAGTGAATAGCCAACGCTTCAATAAATCCATATATCCAAGATACATTGTCGTGTCTGTGTAGATACAGCAAAGTTCACAGGATTCATTTAAGTTCAGCAACTTTATCAATTAACAAGTTTTCAGCCAGTTCTCATTGCTTACCTATTGATTAAGAAACTTTCAGTGTCTGCCTAAAAGTTTATCAATACTTACAAATGCTTGGATCTTATGGACGGCACTGTCAGTTTAACAAAAGTACCTATTTACTACATCCAGAAATCATTTATTTTATTTAAGTAGATACCAGAAATTATATACTTGCTTTATATCTTGCCTTCTATCATAAGGTTCAAAGTCTTGATAGTAGGGACCCGAGTTCTTTGTTCAATTATACATTTTCCGCTATCTATCGTTCGGCTAAAAAGAAATACATCGAATTCAATAGGGGTTTCCTTCCATGGGGATTTTGGTGGTATAAAAGCACTTGGGTACTTAAATCATTAACGTTTTCTCTTTGATATGACAATACATATGCTCAACGTTAGATACTAGCATACCTACTAAGTAAAAAGTCTTACTTTGAAAAATTTAACAATAATATTCGTAATTATTTTTTTCTAACTGCGGAATTCAATAATCTGTCTATCTCTGAATCTGGTTACTAGAGATAGAATTTTGACATTAGCCCCACACAAGCTCCTATAACTAGCAAACTCCTATATCTAGTAAGCAAATCGACAGATAGATAGGATACTGGGAGCGGCCGTAAGTGTGTAAGTGAAGTTCACTCAAGCGTACGCAAGGTGTGGCATACCTCAACCATCAAAATGCCGACGGATTACAGGAAGCTTCGTAATCTGTCAGTAATCATACATTTTAACATTATTTGAAACAGTAGTATAAAAAGTTGAGTTTTCGGCAAAAACAATAGCTTTACCCATTCACGATTAATAGTTTCGATTCGGTACATTAATGCTACCGTTGGTCAAGATTTTTTCAGTTATGTGAAGCAATTTGGTTTGGATTACACGGGGCCGCTTAAAAAAATTATACAATTATTACATTTCCAAGGTCTTTGAATATTGCTACTTTTAATAAAATAATTTTCTATATGATACAATTCAATTTACATCAATTTATTTTCTCTAGATCAAATCTTGCGACTTGCGCAAGCCCAAAATATTGGCACTCGAAATTCTTTCGCTCTTACACGTGGGAATTAAATTAAGATCCGCAAACTTTCCAAATAATATTACGTATTCAAATGGTAAACTGAGAAGAACCATCTTTATTCAACCATACAGTCAATGATACTTAGGACTCGTGTTTGCAATATGCAGAGAATCAGAGAAAAGGTCTACTTGGGTAAAATATCCTGTTTTCATTTGTTTCTTTTTTTCGGACTAATTTATTAGGAATCCAAGTAGTAACTACCTAACTAAAAGTGGTGAAGATTGGCAGATGGCCAAAATTAAGCTCCACTATCTGTAGTCAGTCTTTGGATGAGAGACTTTAAACAAACTAGTGGCTGAATGTAAACAAGGATAATTTGATTTGTTTGGCAGATTTCTCTCCAAATGAGAAGAACGTTCTCAAAAAAACTACAGGGAAAGAATGCGTCAAAATCACTTTTCTACTAAGTAATATACTTAGCGCAGGTTCTGGCCCATCAAATCAGTCTACTTACATTATTTGTTCTGAAGAACTTTAATTTCCTCTCAAAGGAGTAAACCTTTTGTAATTCACTGTCGAGTTCCTCTATTGTGTGGCTTTACTATTCACTCGACTTTGCTCACTTACGATAAGTGTATTACAAGCTTTATGCTTACAATAGCGTAATCTGTAGTATCTAACATGTCAGCAGGGGTTAAGTGAAAATGGTTTGCAGATAGGTCAATGTAGGACATCAATCTTTATGGTGTATCTTTTAGGATAAGTTATGCTTTTTCCACCAATCAGCTTCCAGTAAGTTTTACTTTGTAAGAAAAAATTAAGATTTTGGGTCGATGATCCAAAAGAGGGTTCTGATACAGCCTTCCTGGACTAATATGTAATAGTCTATGCAGTTTATTGAAGAAAGACGAAAAATAAACATAGAAGAGACATGTGTAATTGTGAATACTAACTGTAAATTATTCGAATACGGATCCAATAAGGTAGAACTCATTCGAGAGCAATGAAGTGTAATAGATCGATTTCTGATACTTTCATCACGACGCTCACTTCATTGCGCCATATTTACGAATGAATTTGCATGTAAGCTTAATAGACCAGTGCTAATCCCTTTCATCTTACTCAAACTTATTCCCAAAGGAAGAGAATATGATAAAAATGGAAGAAAAAATAAATTCCACTCCATTCGTGGTCGGGAAGGGGGAGGGGGGGAGCTTTTAAGGGTAAAAATTGGTTTATCGCGATTTTCGGCGAAACTACAAGTCCTATGGAAAAAAGTTGAATGACGAAGTTGTAGGTAATAAAAAGATCTACAACTTTTGTTTTTCAACTTTTTTCACATACCTCATAATTTTTGTAGAAAATTCAAAAAACTAAGTTTTTGGTTTTTT
>NWSH02000601.1:10221993-10241126 GCA_002382865.2 Heliothis virescens | reverse complement strand
ACCATCATGGTATGGGCGGGTATTTGGATCGGCGGAAGAACTGAGTTGATTTGGATCAGAGGCCACCTCAACGCTCAAATTTATGCTGAGACGATTGTATCAGACGTCATCGTTCCTCTACAAGTGCAAATCGGTCCCTTATTTCAGTTAATGCATGATAATGCACGACCGCACACCGCAAGAGTTGTAAGACAGACTCTCGCCGCAGCTAACATCAATGTCCTGCCCTGGCCTGCTCAGTCGCCAGACTTGAACCCGATTGAGCATGCATGGGATATGCTACAGAGAAGAGCTCTGCCGAATATGGAGGGTATCCAGTCGCAAGAAGACCTTTTTTTGTTGTTGCAACGAACATGGGCGGCCATTCCACAGCGTGATTTGGATGAACTCATTTTGAGTATGCCAAACCGATGTTCTTGTGTTGTTAGTGTTCGCGGTAGAAACACGGATTATTAATTGTTTAAGTTACCCAATAAAATTTTAAAGAAAACTGTTATTTCAGTCTTTTTTTCAAACTTTTGTGTTAGTGGTTCAAATGTCAAAAATCCCTTTATTAGGAAAATGGCAAATTTCTTTATTAATGCAAAGGTGACTTGGTTTATCGTTACTGTGACAAACGAAAACACTTTATTTGATGAATCCTTAAAGAAAATTTTAATTAATATCAATCAGGAGAAAAGTTATTGCAAAAATATATGTTGATCCCTAGACACTTTTGATGTGTGTATATGGAATTTCTTAGAGGAAAGTTAGGATCTATAGGAGCTGCTTGTTCTTCTTCTTGACGAGACGATAGTAAATCAATCTTAAAATTTTAGGAAGTTTGCCATGCACACAGTCTTTTACTGCACGTATTTTTGGCAAAAACACCAATAGAACCTACTTATCTTTTTCTACTGAAAACTATCTATTAGCTGTTTTCCCTGCACAAATAAAAAATTGCCTTTCTCTGGAAATGGGATATTTAACACTTATCAAAATGTTTCAAATCATACCAGTTCCTAGTGTAAGCGCGTTCAATCTAACGAGCAAACTCTTCATAATATTAGTATTGAAATCGACCTCCATACAAAGTTTCAGGAAGTTTTTTATTATTGATACAATAGTATTCAAACCAATAAAGAAACTTACGGTCGCATTGTTAATAATAACGATAGTATTTTTCCTTAAACTCGTAACATGATACGATGATAGATTATACGGTATATTATTTGTTTAAAAGCTTTGTTTTAGGTCAACATTTAATTGTTTGAGACAAGTTTCCTGAGAACTTTTGCTCGCTTCACGTCATCAGTTGTTATAAAGCAAAGTAGTTAAACAATATTAGTTAAAATATAGTAACGTATTTTCAGAATAGAATATTGACTAAAAGGAATGAGGATCAAACAAAATGTTCTTATAAAAATTATACCCAGTTTGGAAGAGGTTCTCAATAGTTTGTGTTTTGTTTTTATTTAAGTTTTCATGAAAAAATTAAACGTAAACATTTGCGAAAGACAAGGTACTTGAAATGGTTAAATTAAATATATCATATTATGATAAGTGATCAGTAAACAACTTTACAAGGGCTATCACTTTATAAGAAGACTTTTCCCATACGCAACAGCATATTTACGGCACCAATAACAGTTTATACCTTTAGATATTATTTTAATGTAGCACATTATAATATCTATTAAAAGATAAATCCCATACACGAGTACTTACGAGTGGTTTAAGAGAAAGTAGTGCTTAAGGTTACGACTCTCGATCCTTTGAACTCCAGTGCAGTAGTAACCTGCGTGTGGAATATCCGATCTTGTTTTAATTGGCCAAGAAAATTACTAATGAGTAATGAAAATATTAATTAATATCATGCTTGTGAACGTTATTTTATTATTTGTTTTCAAGGTAAAAGAGTTCTAATTGAAGCGACGCATTTATACGGGATGGTTACAGGCATTTGTTGGGAAAGCGAAGTAGAAGAAGAGGGAGATTGAGATGCAAAAATCTACGTTAAACACTAGTGGTGATTAAAATTAATTTAGTTTAAAACTAGGTTAGAGTAAAATTTCTTATTATTAGCCTTTTTAAGTAGGCTAGATTGTAATTAATTAATAATAAAAAAACTAGTGGTGATTAGAGTTGAGAGTTATCTTAATAGGTTCCTTGTCCCATGAATATACACACCAATTGTTTAACGTTTGTGTCTAAAAGTTTGGGTCTTCTAAACGTTTTAATACAGCCTTCTTTGTTTAATAACAGAGAAGGCAATCAGAATAATAAAGCAAGCTTGATCAAAGACAAGAAAAATTATGGAATTTAACACGGAAAATGTTCTTATTAGGAATGAACGGAAATTCGACAAACTCTTGGGTAATGTGAAACTTTAACAAAGTTTGACTGAACTTCGGTTTTCGCACATACTTTTGCTCAAACTTGAGAACAAGGCCAACTATATTATATTTATACGGGCTATTTCTTTTTTTGCAAGTTTTCTTCTTTGTTATTTATTTGGGACTTAAGGTCAATATTTTACAAGTTACAACTGGGTGATACCGTTATTCTGATCTAAGATTAGTTAATTTTTCGTTTGTATTTTGGGTAAGAGGGATGAGACACACCTACCTTTTTAAATCAAACTTAATCTTGACATCGATCAACTTAGCTGTACTTAGCCAAGAACCACTCCTATATGCCTACCATAAAGTCCAAAAAAAATACAAAACAATATAAAGAAAGTGAAAACAGCAACCATAGATCAAGATAACAATCAAACATGATGTTAAGTTACATCAATATCTAATAAGCATTGTTAAATTTTATGCCGCATTCCTGCATAATACCGTCCATATAACCTAAAAACTTGATGGCGAACAAAAGAAAATCATGAGATGTATTATTTATTTATGACAAGACCAATATTAATTTACATAATTTTCTAAAAATACTGTTTTTATTTTATTGTTTGATTGTATCGTTTTATTGTGTTTTACAAGCTTTTCTTTGAGTTGCCTCATTTGTCAAACTCTAGTGTATGATGTGGTGTCACTTAATTTAATGTCAATAATAATTAGCATGTCGATTTACACCTAAGGAGGCTCTCGTTAGACGGTTGAATCAAGCGCTTGATGCAGAAAGCTGTACTTCTGGACACGGCACGCATCGTCAGGAGGTTTCTCTCTATGGAGCTCTGACTGCCGGTAGCTTGGACCATGTTCCCGATGCCGCCGGTGGGACACTATTTTGATATTTTTAAATGTTTTGTTTTTTTTTGCACCATTGCCATTCAGCGTGGCAATGCTGCCAGCCTTTTGGGCACGCTCCCGGTCGGCAGCGATGAGGAGGAATTTTTCGACGACTTTTAGTATTAGTTTTTTTTGTTTTTATAAAATATATAAGTATAATTATACATATGTTAAATAAAGCATTACAAAAAAAGCATGTCGCTGAGATATGGTGGATTGAGTTCGAACCCCAGGCTGAGCAAAGTGGTCTCAGAAGAAAACTCTCTTTAACAGTAGATACAGGTGCAGTAATAAATTCAGATTCATCCATTATCGCAATACTTACACTAAATGCTAGTTTTACAGGTTCCAGATAAGGTTCTAGATAGCTATCTGACAGATCATGCCATAGAAAGGTTGTCAAAATAAAAATGTTTGGCATCATCTGTAAGCTGGCCGTAAAACCCATAACTTTACTTAAACAGAAGTTAGTAAAGCTGTAACACTTAAACACAATTACAACAACTGTTTCATTAAAACCTAATTTCTGACCAATAAAACTCACATCAATTCTCCCAAAGAAAGTCCGAAACAAAATTAAACGAATTAATTTCTCTTACAAAAGTTTGTTTTGGATTTAATTAATTAGACACCCACTTATGAGATTATCGTGTCTAGTAGTAATGCTAGCTTAGATAGTTTGAGTGATAACTATATCATACATAAGTATCTTGTCATAGTGATCGATCGCCTTTTGTTACGGTTAAGTAATTGTGTCATATGTTTTGGTCGTTAGGACTATTAAGTTGACAATGAATTTAGATTATTTGATAACGATTTATTTATATACTAGCTTCTGCCTGTGGTTTCACCCACGTCCCTTGGGAACTACTCAGCGCACCCGGATAAAAATTAACCTATAGCCTTTCTCAATAAATGGGCTATCTAACACTGAAATATTTTTTTAAATCGGAACAGAAGTTCCTGAGATTAGCGCGTTCAAACAAACTCTTCAGCTTTATAATATTAGTATAGATATAAGACTTGTGGCAGTTCCACAGGTTCCAAATAATTTCTAGATAGCTATGTGACAGGTGATGCTATAGAAAATCAGTCAAAATTAAAAAAAAAACTATGGCTTTATCTGTCAGATAGCCATCTAGAAGTGCATTTGGAACCACTAACACTGCATAGTCTTTAGAATAGGCATGACGACAGGGTAAAAAATAAGCAAATCCATTTAGTTCGTAATTTATATTATCGCAAAATATTGGACACGTATTTTTTGTTTTTGAAAATCTATCAATAATAACAAAGATAATGAGTATTAAAATTCGGGAGTGGGGGTCCTGACGTCACGCCTATGTCAAAATCGTACGTAGGCGTGACGTCACGCGCAATTTCCACAGTCTATAGCTTCGTAATTATTTGTTAAGATGAAAAACGAAAAATACGTATGCAATATTTTTTTAAAATCTAAAACACGGACTAATTAGTTTTTTTTAGTAGTCATGCCTATTGTGATTGCATTATCGCAGCTGTCCTGTACTACTTACTTATGCTGTAATAGCAAAGCAAGGACAATACTTTTTCCATACTAAAAGACCGACCTAGTCATAAAATAGCTACGAAGATGATACATTCATAATTTTGTAAAAAGGCATTTGTCATCATGAGCGTAGATTTAAGATAAAGACATTTTTTTTACATTCAAATCTTATCAATACATCTTAATTTATTCACAAGACATTATGATATTAACGATCTTTTAAGCATACGATAAATACTTTTTCAACTTGTCAGAGGTTATAAACAATTGATTAATTTTTAGGCATTGTCCACGATTACTTGGCAGTGAATGGTTTTCAATTGTTATTTTATTGAATTGAAAAAACAAATAGGACATCTTTGTATAAGTACGTTCTTTTGTTTTTTTTTAAGTGGTAAAAATTATACAGATGACAGCACACCAAGTTACCACAATCTGACAAATTTCTGTAAATAATAAATTTTCAACCTCATCACAATAGTGGAAGGTTCGATTGGTAAAATTTGACAGATTCGTGTAGGTTGACCTGCTGTCGTCTGTACTTATACAAACGTTGACAGTAGGGTTGGTATAGAAAACCGCACGAGTCGATTAGTTAATTTCAACTAATTGCAATCTCTGTTTCATCCAGTCTAAGGTACAGGCCTTACTTAATTAATACAGATTTAATATAAACATACGGTTAACTTAAACATTTACGGCATCTATCTATCATCTAAAAGGTCTTTACTGTTCAAATTAACCGCATGATTGTATTAAATAAGATGTTTGTATTAATCTCCGGGGCTGCTGGTTGTTCGAAAGAGTTACCGCGGCCCTGGCGCACAAAGGGCTCCCGAAAGAACACGGTGAGTTTTAGTCAGTAAAAGTCTGACACTCCCTCACGCTGTCACCCACATTGGGAGGGGTCAGACTGATAACTTCAAATCGTTAAAAAAATGTTGTTTGTATTAATGAATGCAAAGTCTCCAAAAAAATTACACCATACCTATTAAGAAAATGAGACCTAAGCTCTACTATAAACATCACACATTATTCTATCACTTAACCTTACTTCGCTCACTCCAACATTTACGACGTAAATCAAAATATTAGCCACGGTTTTAGTAATTAACGCGTTAGTATTACATCGTTAGCAAGAGATGCAAGGAAAATGGATGGCGAATGATATTTTACTGCGTGGTTATAATCCGAAGATATGGAGATAATACTTCAAGTGCTAAGTATCTAAGCGATTAGCAGAAGGCTTGTGAAGTTTTTATTACACCTTTGAATTACTTGGTCATAGTTTTAGGATAGTTGTACAGGCAGTTATATTATTGTGACTGCTGCATTATGCTCGTCGATGTAACTGTTGTCTTATTTAATCTATACTAATGTTTTAAAGTTGAAGATTTTATTTGTTTGAACGTGCTAATATCAGAATCTACAGGACCGATTTAAAAAACTATTTCAGTGCTGGATAGCCTATTTATCCAGAAAGGCTATAGGATACTTTTTGTGATTGATCTGGATGCACCGAGAAGTTTGCAAGGGGTGCGGGGGAAACTGTAGATATGAAGTTTGTGCTAATGCAATATTTGACATCTATGCAGGGTGGAGATTTCAAGAGTATTTTAGAAATTCAAAAGAAACAGATTAATTTGTAAAAAAAAATTACCTAAGAAAGGTTGTCTAATTGATACTTCCTCCTACAAAATCCGGCGACGCGTTGTTACACCTCCGGTTGCAAATGTCAACGACCAATGATAATCGCTTTACATCAGAATCAGAAGATATGTATGTCCGTTTGCCCTCGAGTACCTACCTATGTAACGATTATTATTTATTAAATTTATAATTACTCTTTATTCATAGTTTCTAAATAAACTTTCCGCAAATTGCTAATCAAAACGTGTGTCCACGCGCCGTAATAACAGCAACGGAAAGGGGTAGTAATGCCAGCAGGAGACGGGTTTTCAACCTGTCAATGCTTAATAAAATAATGAACACGAATACAGAATTGAAATAGGGTCTGGTTATGATAATATTACTGAATACGAATATGTATTCAGTAAGCATACAAGTTGTTAATATATGCGGTATTAAAGAACTGCTAATTGTATAAATGAACTTAACATTTGATACTTTCACACATATGAACTGAATCGTGAGCTAAAATTATAAAACGGGTTAAATGTATTCGTTGATGTGTGTGTGGGAGGAATATCTTAACTTGCTAAACATCCAAGAATTTATTATAGTTATTAAAAAGCATTAAGTCTAAGTAAGAAAGTCTAGGTTTCATGTAGTTAAAACATTTAACAGTGCCATTGATCATTTATTTATATGTGTTAATTAACATTTACAATTATGATTTGTTACAACGGAGACAGTAAGATAAATGAAAATTTTATACGGTCTAATGAAAATTGAAATGCAATTTCCGAAGTGAGCAACACACTCAAACAAGATGGATGTAGTATAAAATTCAGTGACGCATACCGATTAGACGAAACACCCCGAGATAAAGCGATCCCACACGATGACCTTCCACACATTTCATTCATCATCTCGGTACCAAGTTAATTCAGTCAGCTCAATCGGTTCGAAAATTTGGTATGTATGTAGGCAGACTTTCTCCGGGTGAAATGGGTGTGAAGAGAGGGGGACGCGACCTTGTTAGAAGGGAGGTTGGCTTGGCACCTGCGCAGTATCCACTTGTCACTCTCCCACCGCCGCGTGCGCACCGCCGCGTCCGAACAAACACGCGACTCCCGCGCACGTGCGCTTTACTTTTACAACTTTTTTTTTTCCGAAAAAATCTGTGGAACGTTTTGTGTGCGAACTGTGTTGTGTTTGGAACATTGCTTGAATTTTCGACTGCTGTTCGCTGATTCTGTGTTTTGAAGATTACGGTATGTTAATTGATTATGTTATAATTAAAATAGTTACATCAGGACACATGTATGCAGATAAAAGAAGAAGTAGCACCTATCAAGGATTCGATAATTACACTTTGTAAAATTGGGTCAAACGTGACAACATATTTCGAGATGCAGATTTTGATGTATTCCTATACATAAATTTGCGTTTGCCTGGACTTATGAAAGCTATAAGAAAGGTATGAGACAAAGACAGTATGAAATAAGCGAACAATGTGAAGTAGTTTGGCGTTGATGGCCTATGCTCAAATACTATGCAAATGACCATAACTCGAAGCTCTAAGTTCATCACAAAATATTTATGAGATGCCAGACAAAGCCTATTAAAGGGCATCGTATGTATGGCGGTGAACGAAAGCAATAAAAGTTTTACTCCATCAACACCTCCCGTAGTTGTTAAGTAATTTGACGCTATCACTGTTAAATGAAGATGTCATGATAAAAGCTTGGCTGGTTAATTATGTAGTAATATGTTCTATCGCAATTAATTTACGACGATGATAATTATCGTCATAAATTGCAACTTAATAAAATAATTGTCTGTTGTTAAGAATATCTACCTAATGCTATTTTTATGACAGCGAATATTATTGCATACGATCCTTACATTATTGCTCATGATAATGAAATTACATAAAATGTTTGGAAAGAGTACGCTGAACCAATCTTAGAGATAAATAAAATTCTTTCGCTCGGGTGAAATCCGGACGTTTCGTAGAATCTTCTGAGTCGTAAATTGCACTCATCTTTAAAAGGAAATTTGTTCGTTCACTTACTGGAAATGACATCCTTCTCATAGAGAGGTTTCATTTGTTAAGTGACCTATTTCGTGAAATGTGTGTAGGTACTTTATTTACTTCAGAAGATTAAAAACCTATTTAAAAGTTTTTGATTTCATTGAAGATTTTGTTAGCTTGAGTCATGTGAAAGTTAGCTGGTCTTATGAAATAAAAAATACAATATTTAAATCAGAATTCACGCTGCATATAAATCATACTTATTTAAGTTTGTGATCTGATCACAGTAAAATTCGATGCGAACATCGATAGATTGTAAAACTATTCATTACCATTACACTAAAATCTCTTAATCAATTTTAATTAATCATGTAGTACTTTTAATTCTACACAAGCAGTCTAAAATACAGAAAAGAAACCAGTAAAACACACACCATGTTACAAAACAAATGTTTACACTTGCAAAGTGATTGACAGAAATGACACTGCTATCAAACCTAAGGCACCATTGCATTAGAAAATGGGAAAATATAATAAAACACATGCCATAGAAACAAAACATAGTGTTACGATAATCGTAGACAGAGTCGAACTAGTCGGAACTGTAGTATTCAGAGCGGAGCGGCGATGTGGGCCGGTCAGGTGCCCTGGTGACGGAAGTCTGAGATTCTATGCTATATGTTGTAGTAGAAAACTTGTATGGTTCTGTATTTTTTTTTCATGTTTGTTTTTTTAGGTTAATGAAAGTTGTGAATTGTCGAATATTGTCATTGTTAATATGATTATAGAATATTTTTTTCGCCGTGAGCTTACAATCTACAATATGTAAAGAAAACCCCGTCTGTCCCATGAAGGTATTGTTCCTGACCCAGATACGATTCCATTTATGGCTACCTCATCCATACACTAGTAAACAAAAATTACCCCTCAAAAAACTTTAAAAATAATTCATAAAATTACAAAAATCATATGGCAATACGGTTCAAGGGTCATCGTCTTCCGGGTAATGACTTCGTAAGGTCATGAACCCAAATAAATTTAAAATACAATAGCCGGCGGTGCCTTTGACTAGAGAGTAGAGACGTAACTCTTTAAATATTATTCAAAAATTGTCGATGTCGATATCGATTGAAGTAAANAAATGACGAAAATCATATGGCAATACGGTTCAAGGGTCATCGTCTTCCGGGTAATGACTTCGTAAGGTCATGAACCCAAATAAATTTAAAATACAATAGCCGGCGGTGCCTTTGACTAGAGAGTAGAGACGTAACTCTTTAAATATTATTCAAAAATTGTCGATGTCGATATCGATTGAAGTAAAAAATATTTCGTATCATAGGTGTGATTGTCAAATTATTATTAATTTAACAGTGCCAACGAATTGTTAAACTAATAATTAAATAATTAGTACGATAACGATGTGTCTACTGTGTAATATTAATTCGTGTTTAACACTTTTTGGATAAGTTTATTTTTGCCGGGATTGTATCAATTTCACCAACTTCGTATCATAAGCCAGTTCGTTATTATGTGTAATTACTCTACTTCATGTAAACTATTCAAGTCAACATTCAACACAATAATGATACATATCGATAATAAAATCGATATATCGCAAAAAAGTGCGTCTCTAGTAAATTGTCTACTGATTTATGATACACGTGCGGCGGGCGGCGGCGCGCCTTTGAGGACGCGCGGTGCGCCTTTGAGAAGGCTGTCGGCATACCTCAAAGTTAAAAACACAATAACTGCTACACTAATAAATCAAATACCACAGAAATCGGTGATGTCGCTTTTTTAAAATTTGCCTTATTTAGGGGAAATTGTAGCACATTTGGGGCAAAAAATAGGTTTTTCAAAATTCATTATTGGTGTTGCTATGACGAATCTATAAAGTTTTCAAATTTATTTGTTCTTGTGATTGCTTAACCTAAATTACCCTTATGAGTCCGACGGGGTAAACATAACATATTGTATACATGATGTATTTATTCTTGCAACGCACCAAAAGACAAACATATCAATTTTAAGTTTACAGCTGTCACAAATTGAGAGCTCAGTAGATGTTATGAGTTTTCCTCCGTTTCTTATGTAGGTACTCTTCTCACAAGAGTATTTTTATAAAACTTAAGAAAAACGATTTTCTTACCTTATTCCTTACCAGTAGGTACATTTTCCAGCAGTCTCAATTTTTGTAAAATTACTTATCTCAATAACATATAAAGATTCCGAACTCAAAATCAAAATGTAGGCCAAACATAAACAAAAGAATCAAATAAAGAACAAAAACAAATGAATTCACAAACCGTATTAATGGCTGCAGTCGCATAATTTATTAGTTAAGCCGTCAACGGTACAGCACGGCTCCGTTCCGCGCATGCGCGTTGCGTAAACCGCGCAGACGCAGACGGTAACAACGCGACCTTGACATTGACCAGTAAAGCGTTTAGTCCAAAAAGTCTTGAGTCATTATTTTGTCTTTTGTTTAATATTGAATAGAGAACCAATTTTGGAATGTAGGGTAATACTTTCTTCTTATAGATGCAGATCCAATGATGGATATCAAAGTAAGTAGGTTAGCAATAATTAATGAATAATTCACAACAATACCTACTTAGAGATATAAATCGGCAACTGTAAAGCGAATTAAGGTGCAATATAGATGTTAATGAGGTAGTAGATGATCAGGTTTACTAGGAGTCGGCTTATAATTATTGTCAATGTGGCAAATCACGGTGATTTGTAAAATTGTGTCGACTTTTATATTGTCATGATCATTGTAACATTGTAATCTGCCCCGGCTACGCTCGTAGTCATAAAACGCTCTATGTACTTGTTCATGAAATCCGCATGATAATACTTGAAGTAGTTCTTGAGTTTATCGCGAACAGACACTAATTTTCATTTATCTGTACTTATATTTTAAAGACTATAGGAAGGATTTGTATGGTATATTTGTAACCAATGGGCTAAAAAGTACTGGAGTGATTTCAAAAATTCGAGTGACATAGGCTTATATTCCCTTGGGACACGGGTGAAATAGCTAGTATTCTATAAAAATCAAATTCTATAATTTATTATTTTATACGTTTTGCAAGATTACATCATCCCTTTAACCAAATCAAACAAACAAACAGCATCTCAATTCAATGTGAATGCC
Source organism: Heliothis virescens (assembly GCA_002382865.2). NCBI lineage: Eukaryota > Metazoa > Arthropoda > Insecta > Lepidoptera > Noctuidae > Heliothis > Heliothis virescens. The sequence goes on along the minus strand of NWSH02000601.1, from coordinate 10,229,547 downwards.
ACGGTCGGTTTCACAGGTGCAATAGTTCGATACCAGTTCAATGAACATTTACTACGGCCTTCAATCAATTGGCTATAAGTGGGTGTGACGAATCATTTAACTCAGTTTTGTAGTCATTTATTTTCAATGTTAATGATATTTAATAGGGCTTAAGTATTTGAATACGGGTAGATATTAATATCTAGTAATATAGTAAAAACTCTTGTTTTTGTCTTTAAGGACTGAATCAGGCTCCAAAGCCACCGAACCTATCACTGTTGGGAACCTACATTATCCCTAGGTAATATGGGCTATTTTTTATCCGTGTACGGGAAGAGGTTACCTGCTGTTACCTCGGCATGCAGGTGAAACCCCGGTAAACAGCTAGTACCTACATAAAATTACATCGCTTCCTTCTGCTATCTACTAAATTCGATAGGAATTTAGAATGTCCCATATAAGATCTAGTATATTCTGAAATAAAGACTCCTTCATTAAAACCTTCTACATACTTTAAATATAAAAAGTTCTTAATTGCACGAGATAAAATTATAATTCATAGAAGCACACATTTTAACGTACAAAGGAACGTTAAGTTCTAGCGCGCATATTAAATAAGTACGCAAGTTTTATTACGCTTTAAAATACTTGACTTCTTTCACAGAACATTCACTACACCATACTTCACGACAACTTAGTGAAACAATGGGATATTAAACCATCGCATTATATACAGAGAAAGTTGTTTTCAAAATGTCGGCTGAAAGCGTTCGTGAAAAATATGTATTTTAAAGCAAATTGTGAAGTGAACGGATTCAAGATGGGACAACACTTAAACTGATTTAAATATTAATGAAGTTCCAGTTTTTTTTTTTAAATTGACTGGTTTTTATCTAATGAAATTTCCTAATTACACTAACCTTCCCTCAAGATACAGTACAAACTCAACGAGTTCTAACAATCTCAAAGTTTGATACTGCAGCCTTTAGACTTTTAAAATCTATTTATACTCTATATATAAAGTATATTTATACTTATATTTTAAAGTAGTTTCAACAGGTTGTAGGTCTTCTTCTTATCGAGTGAGCTGCAGGTTTAATCACCTAACAAGCCCTAGTGTTTGATTTATATACGACTGCTACTGAGTAGCATTCGAGGACGCCGGCTTCACGTGTCCTCTCAGGCACGGGGGTGTAACACCGCCAACTTCCAAACTCCAGACTGCTTTGTGAAAATTANTAATTATTGTCAATGTGGCAAATCACGGTGATTTGTAAAATTGTGTCGACTTTTATATTGTCATGATCATTGTAACATTGTAATCTGCCCCGGCTACGCTCGTAGTCATAAAACGCTCTATGTACTTGTTCATGAAATCCGCATGATAATACTTGAAGTAGTTCTTGAGTTTATCGCGAACAGACACTAATTTTCATTTATCTGTACTTATATTTTAAAGACTATAGGAAGGATTTGTATGGTATATTTGTAACCAATGGGCTAAAAAGTACTGGAGTGATTTCAAAAATTCGAGTGACATAGGCTTATATTCCCTTGGGACACGGGTGAAATAGCTAGTATTCTATAAAAATCAAATTCTATAATTTATTATTTTATACGTTTTGCAAGATTACATCATCCCTTTAACCAAATCAAACAAACAAACAGCATCTCAATTCAATGTGAATGCCACGGTCGGTTTCACAGGTGCAATAGTTCGATACCAGTTCAATGAACATTTACTACGGCCTTCAATCAATTGGCTATAAGTGGGTGTGACGAATCATTTAACTCAGTTTTGTAGTCATTTATTTTCAATGTTAATGATATTTAATAGGGCTTAAGTATTTGAATACGGGTAGATATTAATATCTAGTAATATAGTAAAAACTCTTGTTTTTGTCTTTAAGGACTGAATCAGGCTCCAAAGCCACCGAACCTATCACTGTTGGGAACCTACATTATCCCTAGGTAATATGGGCTATTTTTTATCCGTGTACGGGAAGAGGTTACCTGCTGTTACCTCGGCATGCAGGTGAAACCCCGGTAAACAGCTAGTACCTACATAAAATTACATCGCTTCCTTCTGCTATCTACTAAATTCGATAGGAATTTAGAATGTCCCATATAAGATCTAGTATATTCTGAAATAAAGACTCCTTCATTAAAACCTTCTACATACTTTAAATATAAAAAGTTCTTAATTGCACGAGATAAAATTATAATTCATAGAAGCACACATTTTAACGTACAAAGGAACGTTAAGTTCTAGCGCGCATATTAAATAAGTACGCAAGTTTTATTACGCTTTAAAATACTTGACTTCTTTCACAGAACATTCACTACACCATACTTCACGACAACTTAGTGAAACAATGGGATATTAAACCATCGCATTATATACAGAGAAAGTTGTTTTCAAAATGTCGGCTGAAAGCGTTCGTGAAAAATATGTATTTTAAAGCAAATTGTGAAGTGAACGGATTCAAGATGGGACAACACTTAAACTGATTTAAATATTAATGAAGTTCCAGTTTTTTTTTTTAAATTGACTGGTTTTTATCTAATGAAATTTCCTAATTACACTAACCTTCCCTCAAGATACAGTACAAACTCAACGAGTTCTAACAATCTCAAAGTTTGATACTGCAGCCTTTAGACTTTTAAAATCTATTTATACTCTATATATAAAGTATATTTATACTTATATTTTAAAGTAGTTTCAACAGGTTGTAGGTCTTCTTCTTATCGAGTGAGCTGCAGGTTTAATCACCTAACAAGCCCTAGTGTTTGATTTATATACGACTGCTACTGAGTAGCATTCGAGGACGCCGGCTTCACGTGTCCTCTCAGGCACGGGGGTGTAACACCGCCAACTTCCAAACTCCAGACTGCTTTGTGAAAATTATCTAAAACCCACAAAGCGATTTCGGCCTGGCCCGGGAATCGAACCCGAGACCTGTGATCGGCAGTCGCGCTATGCGACCACTAGACCAACGAGGCAGTCAGGTCGTAGGTGAAACCACTAGAAATGGCCGAGTGATAAAACCTAATTATCATCTCTAATGAACATACTGAAAAGGGTTGTAATTTCCTTTACAAACTTTCAACACTTTATGGCTACACCTAATGTGTTTACAGTGATTCATTCATTCCCTTGCGTAAATCGGATCGGATTTTAATCGAGTATGTTCGCTAAAGGCTCTCGTACCATATCGTGGTTCACCTATATTAGCTGTGAGGGAACTTATAACGAGCTTAGGGAATATAGGTAAGCAGGTTAGGAGTGCCGTAGACACGTGTTACTGGAAGATATGTTATTGCAGAGCTTTTACTTTGAAAAATTGTTGATATGGTTCTAATATTATAAAGCTCAAGAGTTTGTTTGTGTGTGTTGCTTAAACAGTAACTACTCAAACGATTTGAAAAAATATTTAGTGTAAGATAGCTCATTTATTGAGGACGACTAAAGAGTAATTTTTATCTGGGTAGGCGAAATAGTTCCCACGGGATGCGGTCGAAAACACTGACGGAAGCTAGTACTAAAATAGTGTCATCTAATACAATGAAGACCTCTTTAAAGTTTATTTTAAAAACATTTCTAATCCAAGATAAGATATAATGGATGTCTTAATAGACCAAAGAACTCCAACGCTCCAGCTTAAATAGAGCGTAAAGTACAACCAAAGACTGACGAACGAGATCGTATCTCAACGGCCAGATGAAACCTTCAAACGAAACTTAACACCAGTTAACCAGTAATTACAATAAGGCACAGGTTCTAATTAAGTAAACAGGAAACGTCTCGTGCGTCGGTATTCGTTTAATCACAGTTTAATAGTTACGGTAATAGGTGAAACTCATCTCCGAGCCGACCCATCTGTTTTTGTTGTTCGTCCGTCCGCACTTTCCCCGTTTAGATATATTAATTGGATACGATTTAAGTTGGATTACGTTTGTCGTGATCTTTGAGGGTAAGAAATTGTGGATGGGGCACGATTGTGATTGTATAGACTTGTGAGATGCTTTCGTCAAGCTAGATAATGATAGCTTTATCTATACTAATATTGTAAAGTTGAGGTATGTTTGTATGCTCGAATCTCTTGAACGCTCTAATTTCCAGAATTACTGGACTGATGTGAAAAATTATTTCAGTCTTAGATAGCCTACTTTCATATTATGTGTGCGGTGTAGGTACTGCCCGCGGGCGAGGCGGGTGAAACTATTATTTGCATAGGGTGAAGTTTCTGACTAAGTAAATGTATTGTAGTAGCTGTATAGCCATAATATGATTTTATTTGCATGCGCGAAGCTTATGTGTGGGAAAGAAATAAACATCTGGATCTTTCGAACGATGACTATGTTTTTGAAAATACACACATAATTCCTCAAGCGTTAGTCCGCTTACCCTTATTTTAAGTGCCGTTATTTGAAAAAAATATGGTAATACCAAAGCTTTGAGAGTAAACAATGCAGAAGCTTAAAGCAAATCGTCAACTCTATAGTAGATCAATGAAAGATAACAAAACAATGGAAATGATAATATCAGATGTTGATATATTGAAACTACGGTGTGGATTCTACACAAAGTTATTGATAGCCGTGATGACAATTACCAATGCGTCAAACGATAGATTAATTCCATTTAGTTTTTGAAAGCTTATGACAATATGAGGAAAATAAACGATTTTGTTATGTTTGAGAAAGAAAAAGACATATAAATACAATTACGAACTTTAGCTTTTGTTTTTATGTATAACTTCTTCTTCAACCATTCTGAAAAAAAAACTAATTTTACATGTCCTGCGATGTGCAGAATTTCGGCAATAGATTTTCAACTTTATTACTAAGTATATTGGATGGAAGGTTAAAATTTAACAGATTCGGATAGGTACCTGATGTCGTCTGAACATACATAATATTACGTTAAATAAGTGCATGGACGAGGTCCTCTATTAGGTCGTGTGGCAGACGGCGCTAGCTTTTTTGACGACACTCTCTTGCATACAAATGAAGTCATTTACCTACGTTTGACACAGAGGGCTTCAAGACCTATTAAATTTAAAAACGTGAAGGTAACACTGCAAGTGGACTGAAATATTATGCTGGTAGGTATATAGAAAATAACAAATAATGTTTTGCAAAATTCGATGATGAAAGCCAATTACGATTTGCCGGGGTTCCATGCACTTGATTAATGCTAAATTTTATGCTAAATATCTCTATTAGTCTACCTACATTAAATTGCTTGGTATTAAATTCATTATCATGACACCCATTAGCATATAACTCAATCAATTTATTCCAATCGTCTGTTACTTACAAAGTCTTGTGGACATTAACGATCTAAGTATACATAATCTTTATATACAATTCAACCAAACTTTCTCTTGTTAAGGAATGATTAATTGAATACAATTACTCGATTTTTATTTCGTCGTTATCTAACTAAAGGGTCTGTTGCTCGAAGTGTCGTGTAATCGAATAATTATATCGATTAGTCGGTGAAATATTTTATCGATTAAGGAAACAAGCCAGTCTTGATCTGTTATTTGACAAATTAAGCAGTATGTTTTTTTCTAATACAATATGATAAGGAAATACAAAATTCATTTTGAAACCTTAATTAAAATCGAAATAAAATTTAACGTTTTACACAATTTTACGTCAACGTCTAGTCTTTTATCAACTATTCAGTCTATAAAAGCCTCAAAAAGAACAAGATACAAAAAGACCTTGATGAAACCTGTTACATCATTCCACGAATCCCGAACTAATCGGATTAATGGAGAAACTACAAAACTTTCGTCTTCATAGTGGGAACATTCATAGAACTTTTTGCTGCCGTGGGAACACAGTTTTAAATTAATTTCTATTTAGCGTTGGGAGCCGACTTTGTATTATATTTGTGAGTAGTAAAATGGAAAGTTGTAGAGCAACTATTTAAGTTATTGATCTACAAAGCAATTAAGTTATTTTTTTATTTCTTCACGCTCGTTTTCCTTGTGAATAATTATGGTAACACTAAGTGGTTAGAGCTTAGGTTGTATACCCAGTACTTAAATGCAAATTATTTCTTGTTGTGGGGTTATTATACCATTTTAACATATCTAGTATTTAGTGTAGCTATCGTGTGGCCACGCGTAGCTATCTCTTGTTCTTTGGCGTAGTCTTAACTAATTTTGATACGAGATTAAACTAGTGTTGATACGAGTTTCAGTTATCTAAGTTATGCTAAGCGGTTTAATCGATTTATTAATCGGTTGTCTATTGACAGTCTGACAATCGATTGCATATATATGAATGCAAACAATGATCGATGATTTTAGTGTATGCAAGGCATTCCGTTTTATTACTCGATTCAAAACATTAAATTCTTTGCCTTCACCATTTATTGTTTTCTAACGGGCTAATACAATATTCTAATCGATGTTTTACCAATAAAATAACCTATAAATTAAAATAAAACCTTAATTCCTACTCACCCACATATTTACTAACATTTATACAGTATAATATACAAATATTGTCCCACTACTCTCTTTGCATAATTTAATACATTCTTTCAAGCTTTTCATAAACTAAATTGTAAGCTTGATCTCTTTTGGTGCAGCGTGAGTAAGCGTTTTGAGCGCCCCAGGCAATTAATGAGTAACCGCGTTGAAAAATATTCATTATCATCCAACGTACCGGTGAATAATTATTTTTGTAATAATTCTACAGGCTGTTGGAAAAGTGAAGGTTATAAGACAGACAGTGGAACAAAAATGTATAAAACAGGGATTTTTGGAATAACCCTTGCCCAGACAATAAGTGAAAAAATACTGTGTAAAAGTTGTTTTAGGATGTTTAAAGATAAAAAGAAAACGCAAGGAGATGGAATTTAGTGTCCGGAAGATGACATTAAAAATAATATAAGCTACTTTAATCCCTAAAGAAAATAATATTATGATCCATTTCCTGCATTCATCAAATGGGTGTGTAGCAGAGGAAATTCGTAACAATTTTCTAACAGTTTATGTGTTAATAGCTATTAATAGAATGTCAATGTCAACATAGTCAGTAATTTTTTTTTGAAGTGAAAACTTCTTTAGCGGCGTTGAGCACTTTTTGTATGGGGAAAAATATATAAACTCGCGACAGGTATCACGTGACCGAAATGTGAAACCCGAAATCGTGAAACCTAAAATCGTGATACCCGAAATCGTGAAACCCGAAATTCTATAGAAATTCCGTAAGTACAGGTCGGTAAGATATTTTATGACGTTTCAAACATGTGAAATTTGACAATAGTGTCAGGCTTAGTAATTATCATTTAAAATCATAGATGGAGTTTGGGTTTTTATTTTTATAAAATGAAATGGTGCCGGAGTATCTTTAGGTTAGCATCCAGCCCACAGCAATAAACTCAAAATATATATTTAAATAATTTTAGCCCAACCAGAACCCTCAAAATCGAGGAAAGACATGTGAGAAAAAATGTGTTGCGCCATCTATAATTTTTCAAAGTCAAGTAGTTAGTCAAGTATGAAAGTACGAGTATAGTTTTTATTCTTCAAAATCATAGATGGAGTC
>NWSH02000601.1:10195264-10211651 GCA_002382865.2 Heliothis virescens | reverse complement strand
CTCGAGAAAACATCTTAACATAGTGTCTCAAATAACATATATAAAATTCAGCTTTTATAAAATGACGAAAGTAGAACTACAAATTATCATAGTTTAGGGGTGTCTGGCAGGGGGTTGCAACCATACGAAGTGTCTGGCAATGAATAAGGTGAATTCTGATATTATCACGAATAAAATATCCAAAAATTAAGTTTTATAAAATAACGAATTTGAGATGGAATTTTATACACCTTTGTTACCTGTTATCTGCTAAAGCAACCACTACCCAGGTATCATGTGTGGGGATTGTTAGTATCTATACTAGAGGCACGTATGGGAGAAATTTCAGCTTTTATAAAATCACGAAGGTCTGGCAGCCACTGGCTCTTGGGCCACAAGTTGCTTACTATGTACTGAGCGCCAATCGTCACTATTATATTTTTTCCAATTAAAATCTTCTCTATACAATCCAAACAGAAAGAGGCAATTCACGACACTTCATCATCACTAACGAGAAATATTTTGATCCAACAGTTCATAAAACAAATTGTGTGTTAAACAAACAGCTTGAAAGATCGTGATTGATCATATAACTGTATACATAAGTGTGATAAAAAGTCGATGAATAACAATAATTAAAGAGTCGACGAAATATAACCAAAACGATCGTCAAGTTGATTAGTCAGTATGGATATGGTTGTGGCTTTAAGAACGGCGAATGAGCCTCGAAATATGTAAAAAAATGTTTATTATAATTAAGTGTTGAATTCCTTTTGATGGTTAAGTACTAATTTTTTGAAAAAGCAATTAAATTCCTTATTTATTTTTTTATAACTGGTGAGATTATTCGAATGATCGGTAGTGGAAACGAAATAGGGATGCTTTTGATCAGCAGTAAAACAATGCGGGTTAGCTAAAAAAGAAAAAATCATTTGATCAGTACATCAAAGGATTTTTTCACCTATAACTATCATTGCTCAACTATTTCTTTTTTGTGCATTTTCAATAATATAAAAAGCTTTAAAAGCTTACACTCAATACGTAAGGAATTTAGACACGATTACCACGTTCTCAAATTCCTTTAAAACAACCTCAAATATGTTCACACTTGCATAAAACAAACTCGTCTCTGTTTTTATAGTTCGCCCGCTTATTCTAAGGCCTAACAGTGGTGTCGACCTCTCGCTATGTGTGCCATCGGGTCTCCAATGTAGGTTTATGATGCAGCCCCGCAGGTTCCCATACCTGGGTGCTTCATTGTATGGGACAATTAACTCTAACTGTCAACATTTCCTAGGATTCCATGAGAAAACTTCGTCAATAGGGATTGTTGTATTTTAATTATTATAATTGATTCTCGTTTGTTGGTTGTGATAAGAACTGTATCTTGTTTGAATGTTTGAAGATGGGAGATTGTAATATGTACCAAGATATTTTTTTGTGGTTTGAGGAAAAAGGACTTACCAATAAAGTGGCTTAAGTACCTAAAATACGGTAGAAAAGAAACAAACACAAATTAATTACAGAATGATGAAAGCTCGACATACACGGTCAAGTACGTTACTTGCTTTAATATTTCCTACTTTGTATTAATTTATTGTTTTCATCAGACGAAACGACTCAGTTGGTTCAAAGCAACGTAATTCAATAACCTCAAACTCAAAAGCACTCAAGCTTTTACGAAGCAACAACGTAAAACTTGATAGATTTAACGGAAATAATATTATCATAGAATAGGTATTTTATTTTATGCTAAAAGTACTTACTTTCTACATTTATTATTTAATGAAATTTCAATGTATATAAATTATGAATTCACATCATATAATGATTTCCGTCTGCCATAAACTTCAGTGTGGCAAAACTCAATAACACAAAAGTAAAGAATGTGAATAGCCTTACAAAAGTAAAATCTCTTGAGAAACTTGTGTGCCCGATAGTACTGGAATCTTAGTCACGTAGGTAAATATTGATAACTTTCGAGGCAAATATTTAGTTTGCCTTAGCACACTTACTCAATATAACATGGCAGCGCTAATATGCCAATTAAAATACTCCATGATAAGTCTGGTTTTAGCGAAAGCAAAAGTCCGAGACGGATGTCGTTGACCGCTAAGATTTGACCGGCGAAATTGTCACTGAAAACGTAACATATAACCGTTATTGTCGCACGCATGATAGACGTATAAGCCTGTCTCTTTTTAAATCGTGACACGTGTGACAGGTTGTCATGAGATCCTCGAAATCCTAGAAGTGTCGGCGCCGGAGAAAGTTTAAATAAACAGTTGAGTGCGTTTTGTTAGTTCTAGAAATAATTCAATTTGTTTTTCTTGTTTGCAGGGGAACGCTACATTTTCGTGATCTATGTTCGAAGGTTCTAAAAGTTCATTAAATTCCCTAATAAGTTTTTCACGCCTCGCTTCCTTCAAAGTCGTGACGAAGCGTCAGATCTTTGGCTCTGTCTGACTTACGCTATTCATCAAATTAGATTATACGCCAAACTTCCAGATTTACGGAGATTAAGGTCACTACAATATCGGTTATTCTAAGTTAGATAACTAAGTAACAGTAGATTGTAAGCTTAGAAACTCGTCATGTCATCTCAACTTCAACATTGATAAGTTCATGAACTAAGTTTTATGAGATAGTGTCGAAATGGGAACATTCTGCTAACAATCTTAACTTTGCCATTAAGTACATAGTATCTTTGAAATTGTGTACTTGATTATAATATTATCATAAAATATATAATTTTAATTAGGTATAAGAAATACTTTTTTACGCTTGTCTATTTTGTGTGCTTTTTACCGCTCGCAGCTTGTATTGTTTTTGCACATTATTTATATTAATAAAACATAATTTTCCCATTAAGCTTTCATTAGATTTTTCTACTGTCTCGTCCTGTAATTACCCCTTTGCATAAACACATTTTGCTATCGAAAATATTCCAACATTGTTCTCAGTATACTTTTAATCCACACCAGAAACCTTTAATTTTCTCTGAACACGACCTCTCCAAATCTCTTAATTAATCTCGCATAATAAATCACTTCAAACGTGTTCGTACCGCGATCTGTTGGTACCTGAGTTACATTGTCGCGTTGTACTTTCAGTTTCGTTGTGTGCCCCTGCGCAGGTCATTGCTCGGCGAGATCTAGTCCGCGATAGCTTCCTTACTCAATGATATTGTTTACTTTTAGTCTAGACTACGCATATTATGTATGTATACCTCTTGTACCTACGTTTCTCAGTACATATAGGTGTGAATATTTATAGGATTGCCACTTTCAAAAGCTTTAAGAATATGATTGGTTATTTGAATACTGATTAAAGAAAATTATGCGTGATAATGTTTAGTGAAATTTTAATTTTTACTTTCTTTAGGTTGAATATTTGCCCTGTGTGCATAAGTTATTATTATTCTATAGTTCGCTATGCCAGTTTTCTTTTTGGGTTGGGCAGATGTTGAGTTTCTTTTTCATTTTTCTGTCTTTATTTCTTTAAGTGTTCTGCCCCTTTTTCGTTAAGTTAAGAGCGTTCCTCTTATAGGTGCAGCTTTTAAATATCAACTTACTTTCTTACAATCCTAATTAAATAATTCCCATAGTAACCCAACCCGGCCCAAAACCAACGGATACAAACAAGACATACACAAATTCTTTCTCATAATAAATTCTGAAGGGCTCAACCTAATCGTGTCAAATCCGCAGTGAAAGTAAGAGGTGGGCGAGAGATCCGCGCCGCGCACGACTCTGCGGCAAAGTCAAGCGTATAATGATGACCACGTGGTCACACGGTAATGACTTTGGTGTGGTCTTGTTGCGAAACGACGAAATGACAAAATGGGAAGATAATTAGATGTACTATGGTTGTAATAGAATTGTTATGAAATCAAAGTAAGATGTCGTTAAAATGATGATGAGGAAAAAACGTGTAAATTTGGACGACCGCTCCACCCTTTGTGATACATAAATAATGGAAAAGAAAGAAATGAAAATCATGAGTCTAACGAAGCAAACGAAATGTTGTGCTATAATGCGTATGATCTTCTAGTCTAGTAGGTACCTATAATTCCTAAACATACAAACTAATTTCGCGTTTAGAATCACAAGAAATTCTCTTCTATTTCTTACACTGTGAATTAGAGTCTGATTAATTCTGCCTACAATCTTATCTTTAGCAGGATTAGAGAACATTTCGCACTCAAGATATTTGTTACACGATCTAAGTCTGTTGACACACTAAGGCATTATTACGATTAAATAAGAAAGTTTCTTACATCATTCTGTTCACGACCAGCACCTGGTAACTAATTGATATTTTCTGCTCGAGAATTTATAATATAAGCGTGTCGGACCACACCTTTAAATGATGGCAATTATTGGGATTTAATGGCTTTTCTTCTTGCTTTGAAACGATCTTAATTCTAATATTAATCGATAATTAAAATAGATCAGTGAAATTAACAGGGTGATATTGACAAGATTCAATGTTGTATCTTCTTGAGTAAAAATATATCAAATCACATTTCGATTATTTTATCACCAAGGAGCCATTCTCCAATGCTACGTATCAGGTTCAGCAATAAATACGAACATAATTTATAAAGAAACACTTATAGTACACCTTTCAAGAAAAATGTTTTGTCACAAGAGAGATTTTATGATTTAAAACATAAGTGTTAACGAACTTCCCTCGCAGAAAGTACATTAAAATTATATTTAATCGCCACACCTTACTCGCAAGAATGACTCGTACGAGTAACAACCGTGTAGCTATAAAAATAATGGATCGTTTTATTAATTGTTAATCTGCAAATAAACGGAGGCCGCTCGGCATCGTTTTGCAGCGATCAGCGACGGCTATGGAGGTGCAATAAACCGCGGCCGCGGGCCCACCGCACCCTGCAATTATACAATGGACGCACGGCGACCGCATACTTTACAAGCGAAAATGCACCGCAAAAACTCTAAAGTGCCATGCACAAAGAGTTCCGGTACCTCATGTGCTTTAGTACTTTCTCCCGGTGCTCCCACGGCCCACTTGCCCCGAAAAGCAACTTGTTCAGCAGGAACGCCCAAAATTCGGTGATTAAAGTGGTGCGGTGTGCCTACGTCTTTACTTTCGCGAGCTCCCGCCAATTAAGCGGTGGTCAGCGGTGTTTTGTTTTTATTAAAGCGCTAAATGAGACGTTTCGTATCGGCTAACTAGGCCTTCGGCAATTATTGGCAAGGCTTATCATTTAGCCACTTCTGCTATACATTCATCAATTGTGTTATGACGTATATCATAAACAGACTGTAAATCGGAGATAATAGTGTCAAACTGAGAAATGGAAGTGAGATATATCTCACACATTCAAAGGAAACATTTATAATCTTAACGCTACGGGTTTCGGAAATACAAACAATATTACGCACGGATAACAATAAACCTTAGTGATCTTAATTAAACATACCACGTTTCCGTAATAACATACCGGAGATAGCTCGAGGGGCGAAACAAAACGAATAACAAAATTGCATTCCCGTTCGTAAGGAAACTGAGACCAACTTTCCCTTTTTATTCAAGCAAAAGGGGATTATGTAGGCAAATTCCTTTTGCGATTCGATCGAAGAGTGCAGATTGACCCATTCACCCTTGAACCACAATTTCTAATGGGTAGAAGGGAGACGTACCTGCTTCATTATTTAAAATGTACACGTTTTGAACGTCGGCAATCGAAAGTACGGAGATCGAAGCTGTGATAAGAATCCGCTTTGATTTATGAATGTAGCATTAAATATTATTACGAATGTAAATAGACTTTGAAGCTTAATGTTGATTGAATTTTGATGTAAGTATGAGCGTGTTTTTTGCTCAGCGAGTATCTTTGATTAATCGTATCGATAGTTTTTCGAGATATGATCTTATCACGGCAGTCAAACAACTACTGAAGATGTAACTTTCGATTGCCAAATATTTTATTTACCCATTCTACAACCACAGCTGTGGTATTTAAGTAATGTTAGAAAGCCATACAATTCCCACCGTGTCTGTTGACGATAAACTCAAAAACTACTAAACAGATTTACTTGTGGTTAACAGACTAGTTCATGAGAAAGATTTAAGAACATACTTGCAAAGGTCGTTATTATTAAAACAATATAATTTGCGTTTATAAAGTTATCCATTTGCCCATTTGTTTATACAGATCTCAACGAGAAGCTTTCCATATCCGTAAAATATTAAATAATAATAAGGTATCATTATTCCGAGTAACATAAATTATTCATGCTCTGATGTTGGAATAATTTCCAGGAAGATTTTCAGAGCATTCAACAATAAGAAGATGATTTTAAGAAAGTTTTTTTTTGTAAATAAGACATCTTAGATTATGTTTAAGTATTCTTTGTGCTTAAATTGATATAATAAGTAATGATAATAAAAAACAATTCTATTAAGCTCTATTGTTGTTGTTCCGCGAAGTTCATTACTGAAATTTAATTCAGTCCGGTCTTAAACAGTTCGGTCGTTTCGCGGAAAGCTAAAAAGTACGGTAACATGTTTTGGAATTTCCCAAATTACTGTTCAAAACTTTTTCAATTTCCCTATCATAACGAACCAGGAGCATAGAAAAGCCTTTTTATTTACTTTTAAATAATTGTTATAGTAAAACACATTAGGTTCAGCTATGTTATAAATATTTTTTTGCCGTCTTAATAACGGTAGGTTAATAACGTCATTAANAGTGAAATTAACAGGGTGATATTGACAAGATTCAATGTTGTATCTTCTTGAGTAAAAATATATCAAATCACATTTCGATTATTTTATCACCAAGGAGCCATTCTCCAATGCTACGTATCAGGTTCAGCAATAAATACGAACATAATTTATAAAGAAACACTTATAGTACACCTTTCAAGAAAAATGTTTTGTCACAAGAGAGATTTTATGATTTAAAACATAAGTGTTAACGAACTTCCCTCGCAGAAAGTACATTAAAATTATATTTAATCGCCACACCTTACTCGCAAGAATGACTCGTACGAGTAACAACCGTGTAGCTATAAAAATAATGGATCGTTTTATTAATTGTTAATCTGCAAATAAACGGAGGCCGCTCGGCATCGTTTTGCAGCGATCAGCGACGGCTATGGAGGTGCAATAAACCGCGGCCGCGGGCCCACCGCACCCTGCAATTATACAATGGACGCACGGCGACCGCATACTTTACAAGCGAAAATGCACCGCAAAAACTCTAAAGTGCCATGCACAAAGAGTTCCGGTACCTCATGTGCTTTAGTACTTTCTCCCGGTGCTCCCACGGCCCACTTGCCCCGAAAAGCAACTTGTTCAGCAGGAACGCCCAAAATTCGGTGATTAAAGTGGTGCGGTGTGCCTACGTCTTTACTTTCGCGAGCTCCCGCCAATTAAGCGGTGGTCAGCGGTGTTTTGTTTTTATTAAAGCGCTAAATGAGACGTTTCGTATCGGCTAACTAGGCCTTCGGCAATTATTGGCAAGGCTTATCATTTAGCCACTTCTGCTATACATTCATCAATTGTGTTATGACGTATATCATAAACAGACTGTAAATCGGAGATAATAGTGTCAAACTGAGAAATGGAAGTGAGATATATCTCACACATTCAAAGGAAACATTTATAATCTTAACGCTACGGGTTTCGGAAATACAAACAATATTACGCACGGATAACAATAAACCTTAGTGATCTTAATTAAACATACCACGTTTCCGTAATAACATACCGGAGATAGCTCGAGGGGCGAAACAAAACGAATAACAAAATTGCATTCCCGTTCGTAAGGAAACTGAGACCAACTTTCCCTTTTTATTCAAGCAAAAGGGGATTATGTAGGCAAATTCCTTTTGCGATTCGATCGAAGAGTGCAGATTGACCCATTCACCCTTGAACCACAATTTCTAATGGGTAGAAGGGAGACGTACCTGCTTCATTATTTAAAATGTACACGTTTTGAACGTCGGCAATCGAAAGTACGGAGATCGAAGCTGTGATAAGAATCCGCTTTGATTTATGAATGTAGCATTAAATATTATTACGAATGTAAATAGACTTTGAAGCTTAATGTTGATTGAATTTTGATGTAAGTATGAGCGTGTTTTTTGCTCAGCGAGTATCTTTGATTAATCGTATCGATAGTTTTTCGAGATATGATCTTATCACGGCAGTCAAACAACTACTGAAGATGTAACTTTCGATTGCCAAATATTTTATTTACCCATTCTACAACCACAGCTGTGGTATTTAAGTAATGTTAGAAAGCCATACAATTCCCACCGTGTCTGTTGACGATAAACTCAAAAACTACTAAACAGATTTACTTGTGGTTAACAGACTAGTTCATGAGAAAGATTTAAGAACATACTTGCAAAGGTCGTTATTATTAAAACAATATAATTTGCGTTTATAAAGTTATCCATTTGCCCATTTGTTTATACAGATCTCAACGAGAAGCTTTCCATATCCGTAAAATATTAAATAATAATAAGGTATCATTATTCCGAGTAACATAAATTATTCATGCTCTGATGTTGGAATAATTTCCAGGAAGATTTTCAGAGCATTCAACAATAAGAAGATGATTTTAAGAAAGTTTTTTTTTGTAAATAAGACATCTTAGATTATGTTTAAGTATTCTTTGTGCTTAAATTGATATAATAAGTAATGATAATAAAAAACAATTCTATTAAGCTCTATTGTTGTTGTTCCGCGAAGTTCATTACTGAAATTTAATTCAGTCCGGTCTTAAACAGTTCGGTCGTTTCGCGGAAAGCTAAAAAGTACGGTAACATGTTTTGGAATTTCCCAAATTACTGTTCAAAACTTTTTCAATTTCCCTATCATAACGAACCAGGAGCATAGAAAAGCCTTTTTATTTACTTTTAAATAATTGTTATAGTAAAACACATTAGGTTCAGCTATGTTATAAATATTTTTTTGCCGTCTTAATAACGGTAGGTTAATAACGTCATTAAGTGAATGCGACGCCTGGAAGCGGGAAATTCAAATATAAAATGTTTTTTTCATGTTTTACCTAAGTTAACATTCAATATGAGGCGTGATCTTATCTTTCGCGGTTATAATATACCACAAAGTAACTTCTGATGTCCTTGTTTAACTCCGAAATTTCTTACAATTCAAACGTTACTGGATATACTATGATATTTCGCAATAAAAAGTTTAATCAGTAACATTTAAATTACAAGTAGTTTCGGAGTAAAACAAGGGTACTGTTAAGTATCCGAGCTTACAAAAAAGCATGAAAAATACCTCTAATCAGAATGTTTGCATCTACATTGGTACCGTTTAAAAGAAATACAGTCGTGGGTACAAAATCACAATACCGGATTCTGTCCCACATCGTCAGAAACTGTACCAAGATGACAAAGTGGGTCCATCATGGGAGCGCAGTGATGACGGGTTGCACCAGTAATGAACATTGTATAAGATAATGATACGATTGTTTACTACCTCTTCGTCATAAAAGGTCGTATATTGTTATAAACCGACAATAATTGTACAGACGAAAGCACATCAAGTTACCACAATCTGTCAAATTTCTGCAATAGATTTTCAACCTTACCACAATAGTGGTAGGTTAATGTTTGATTGGTAAAATTTGACAGATTCTGCTGCTGCTTTCAGCTGTTGTCTGTACATCATTTTAATACTTAATTATTCTCAAGTTCTCCACAATGGCCGTTTTGTGTGACGACCAACAATTTCTCCAAGTACATTGTTTAAGTATTTGTGAAATGTTCGTGTGTCCCACGTGTTTTATGCTTGATATTAACATAAACCCTCTTATGCTATGCATGAGAAATATTCGCGGCTCATATTATTTGACTACGGAATAGAGGAAATAGTTGGAGAGCTCGTAGTAATTTGTCATACCTTACTTTGGTCCTTTTAGAGGAATAAATATTCTTAAGGTGTTTATTTAAGTAGCTAATATATTTTAGTATCTACTTAGCTTACAAACAATGTCTTCTAAAAGTCTTTTGATGAATACGTTTTTTACGATCTTAGTACATGAAAATAAAATACTTTGGCTCTTTTTCTGTACCTACTATACTTTTACAACAACAATAAACTATTGAGTCTAGCTAACATAACAGTTCTTCTAGATATTTTGCTACGCTAACTTAGCTTACTCTAACATAAAGAGAATTCATTTACCTACACTGTCGCAGTTACGAAAAAAAGTCATAGGCTCTTAGACAAAAAAAACGAGATATATTTTACTCTGAGGTAAACCAGGAGAGCGGATTTATTCAAGCATGCCTTTATTTTTTCACGTGTTGCTATAACATGATATTACAGAATAATGAATATTTATCAAGATAAAAGCTACACTTATTGTAGAGTAAAAAAAATATTTATTGAGAAAATTCCGAAATAAACTGAAATAATTTCCATTTTTTACTCTTTGATTTACATATTTTTGTATCTAGGTAATAAGTAGGTCATAACCAAATTATATCCTAGGTATAGCTAGATACGAATAGCCTTTTCAGAACATAACAATGCACTTTCACAAGCGACATGCTAATGTAGACAAGACTTTATATAAATAAGAGTATGTTTTACTAGAGTAACTTAAGAGTTTTTTTATTGTGTTTTCTTTCAAAGTTATTATATTTACAGCAAATATACATATATGTAGTTTATTTTAAAAAATATTATAAAAGCAGTATTTCTTAAAATTTAAGCAGTTAAAGCTCTTTGTTTTAATCTACTCTTTGAATCCCTGAATAATAGAAAATGTTACTTTACAAACTTACACACTTTTTTGTGAAACATGCCATATACATTTTTTGGAAATAAAGATTATTATTACTAAACATAAGTGGTTATAAAACTAGCGATGTAAAAATATATGAACAGAACCTTTGGGTATTGATGTTCAATTTTAATCAGTTATTTAATATCAATATCCAATGATTGTGATCATGGTTATATCGATTAAATAGATGTTCCTAAATTTACGCTAGAGTTATCAATCCTAATATTATAAAGCTGAAGTTTATTTGCGTGAACTTGGAAATCCCATGAACTGGGACCGATTTCAAAAATATATATGTTAGATAGCCTATCTATTGAGCAAGTCTATATACAGGGTTACTTGTAACTCGACGTATATTACTTTGCTCAGAGGTAAGAGTGGCTTAATTTGTTGCTCTTGGGCCCTTCTATCACCTCCTTCTGGATATACGTCGAATTACAAGTAACCCTGTATAGGCGATTTTCAATGCGGGTGCGCCAAGCTAGTATTTTATATACTTAAGTATATTGTATATTTAACGAGGTTCAAGCAAATTATCTACAAAATGATCAAGTACCTATTCCCACGGTGTTTAGTTAAAACATTTGTTGAAGTGAAACTAGCCAATGCTAATGTTACTAATGTATTTGTTTCCAGACGATGCGGCTTCGACGCGGCTTGGCTATAGGCGTTCTGCTCATATTACACATGGTAAGATGCATTGTCTACTTAAACGATCTAGATTTAAAGACTATATTTGCTTGAATTAAAAGTAAATATGGGCAATTTAAAATTATCCTAATAATTAGTCATAAAGTCATGTGCGCCATCGGAATCAGGTTCACCTAAATTAAACATCATCATAGTAGAGTCGTCGACAGTTAATTATTGCCTATATCGGTAATGAGATTAAGAGCCCATTTCTGAGGTTCCAGATAAAATTCTAGATAATAGACTGACAGATAATGCCATACAAAAGTAGTGGACAATTAAAAACATTTCTAAGATTTAATCATATTTAGGTAAGCGCCAATTTAACGCAACAAGTAGCGATAAACTTAATAATCGCATCCTATAAAATACAACAGCAATTTGATCCAATCAACCAATAAAAATGGTAACTTTATCGATAGTAATCTGATCACGTATTCCACATGCAATTAAATCAGCCAATAGAAAGGAAGAGAGGTCTATTGTTTAATAAACACTTTTGAATAACAAGGGCCTGCCTATTTGTTCATGCTAATTCTCATTGTTTGGGCGGGTCGATACCTCCCACTGACAAATATAGATAGTTATTTACTTCCATTGCTTTTTGTTTATTACATATACATAACTTAATTGTTTGATATTAATATTAAGATTTCATATTTTTCTTAGTCTTTTGATAGTATGAAAAATGAGTTAGCTAAGCAAAACATTAGATGAGGGAAACTTTCCTAAAATGCATTCGTAAAATCGGCTTTATTTATATTTTATTTCTAATCAGTACTTATCCAAAAATTACATTACGAAATATAATAACGTCAAGAATTGCATACGTAACATTAATAATACTACGGTATAACAATACTATGAAATCTACACATACGTGAGACATGTTCGAATAGGCATGTGACTACCAAAAATTCAATTTATCGATAAAAATGTAAACGTTATCTGATGGCGCGAGCTCCATTCCTCGCAGAGCTCAAATTGAATATATCTGGAGCACTGTGGTTTTGTGAATTGCATCTGTATGTTTGTATATGTGTGTGTATCATAGTTCTGTCCGGATTTCAGTTAAATCAAATCTGTTGTTTACGCTGACCCAATTCGATTGGACGTTCGGTAATACAGTTGAATGATAAATTGAGTTTTCTATACTTTTAGGTATTGCATTGCGATTTCGGGCAATAATTTTAATGCGTTTTTGATACAGGAGTAAATGTGTTATTCTCACAATATCTATAGTAATATCATAAAGCTGAAGAGTTTGTTTGCTTGAACGCGGTAATCTTAGGAACTACTGGTCCGATTTGAAAAATTCTTTCAGTGTTAGATAGCCCATTTATCGACAATGGCTATAGGCTACTTCTTATCTGGGTGCGCCGAGTAGTTCCCACGGGACGCAGGTGAAACCGCTGGCAGAAGCTAGTTTAATTATATAAGTAAAGTTCATTGCCATATACTTATCCTAGCAATACTCATTAGTCTTAACTAGTGGGTCAGTAAGATACGATACGCTTTTTACAATCTCGGATCCGTTCAAAGACTAGGAAAACTTTTTACAACATTTTCTTAGATCTTACCGTTACAAACCGCAGAAGAATGGTGCACTAAGTAAACTCCTTTCATTTGTTTTTTCTTTTAGAATTGTGGATTTTATACGCAGGTTCAAGATAAAGTTTGTCAGATATTGTCATAGAAACGTTTTCTATGGCTTTATCTGTCAGATAGCTATCTAAAATTTAATCTGGTACATCTAATACTGACGTTTACTCTATTTTGTAATATCAGTACCAAGAGTTTTCAAATGTAAGTATTGTAGTCACACTATAAGTGTTCAGACATGATCCTGGCCACTTTCCCTTTTTTCTTTAATGTTCTTAATTCAAAACTTCCTGCCACGACATTTCGTTGTTTTGCACTCATTCGTAAAAACTATATATGTCAAAAATACATATCCTGCGTCGCCCGCGATTTATACGCGCGATAGCAAAAAAAAATAATATTCTGCTAGAAGTTTGCTGACCGCTAATACCACCTTACCACCTAATACCCGGAGGACACTTAGTGGAGTGCAGAGGAATATCCCGCTAGCCGGCCGGCATCGAGTGCCCCGTCGTTGGCAGATCATCCCTGTCCATTCCCAACCTTCCCAGGTGAGTGCTTTGTGCCTTTTCCTCCATTTTGAGGGTCACGGGGTTTCAAAGGGGTATTTCAACGGAGAGTGCAGCAGCTTCTCCAGCGAGAATCATACATTTAACATTTTTGGTGCCTCCTGTGAGGAAAAAATTCCTCTCTAAATCTCATAAAATACTGATATTTCTTTATTAAAAGTCAAATATTCCAGTATAAAACATTAATTTTTACATATCATCATGTAAAATTATTTAAATTCTTTTCGTATGTCATTCATATGTCATAATATGTCATACGTAAAATACTTTTTCATAAAAAGTTTACCATAGAGTTTCCATCTGTTTCGCTCGCAAAACTTCTTTTACGTAAAGAGTATCGTTGCTGCATTCGACGGTGATACCTAAAGGAGTTCGTAGTGGACAGTTGTGCTCGAAAGGTTTTATAAAAAATATAAATTAATTTTATTTGCTTTATTCAACATTCTTCGTTTCGGAGATTGACATACTTAAACATACATATAGCCTACAGTTGTTTTGTTGGTTTATTCTAGTGAATCTTCGAGCAAGATGGAAGTTGAATTGCAATCCTTAATTAAGGAACGCGAGTATGCGTTTAAAAATATGCAAATTATTTATGATTTGGTTAAGAGTTGTAAAGAAAATAAAGCAAAGATATCGACCTTTAAAGCTAGGTACAAGTCAATTGAAAAGATTCGAGATACTTATGTTGAAGTGTGTAAAGAAATTAATAAATTACAATTAAAAATTAATCCAAAATCCACAATTGATAATCTCGCTTTGTTGTCGTTTGACGAGTTATATTACGCGGTCGTTGAGTTTGCCGATTCGCTCGACTCAAGTACGCATGCGTCATCGGCAATAGCATCTTGCAGCCTTACGCCATCATCAATTACTGCTGTAAAATTACCTAAGTTGCAGATCCCAAAAGGACATCATTTTTTTTGGGCCTTTTTTCAAAGTGCCGGCCAACAAAAAAAATTGGTACGTACGTTTAGAAGAAGCTATTTGGAGCAATAGTCACTATGGCACCAAAGCTGTAGGATCGATGTGAGCCAAGTTATAGAAGTCAGAAAATTCGTTATTTTTCATGGAACAATGAAAAGTCATCTAAATAGGTATGACTATGTTACTGTTTGTTTCGGACTGTTAATAAGGTCCGAGAGCCCGGAGCCGTCAGACTTAACTCATTTTCTAAAGGACTACTTGTTACCCCGCATTTGGTCCTTTAGAAAAAGGCTAAGTCTGGCAGTTCTGGGCTCTCAATCTAATAGGTATATACCTACATCCAAAAAAATAATGTCGTATGAAATTCTACGACTTCTGTTTTGGATCATTTTTTTTTTATCGATGGGAAATCATCAGATGATCCCTCCCGCTGTGGGTGACAGCGTGAGGGAATTCCAGACTTTTACTGACTAAAGCCCACCGTGTTCCTTCTGGAACCTTTTGTTTGTCTGGGCCGCGGCAACTTTTTCGAACAATCCCGCAGCCTCGGCAGGCTTTGGCTCTAGTGGGCCCCGGTGGGGTTTGCTGACTCTCTCTAAAGAGCGCGTGGAACAACGTGCGCCGCCGTCACGGGCCTATCGTCTCCTAGGAGTCGGAAGGACAACGCTCACAGACCCACGCGTACGGCGCCCGTGGTGTCTACCAGATCCACCGCGACGGCTGGGATGACCGGTGCGAACTCGCAATAGTTCCACCGAGTCCTCTGGACCGTCCCTACAGAGGTGACACCCGGATACCACCTCCCTACCAATGCGATGCAGGTATCTCTCGAAGCAACCGTGTCCGGTGAGGACCTGCATCATGCGGAAGATGACGGCGCCATAACTNATGGCCCTTTACGGGGCTCCAGTATGGGCACGTTCATTGCGGCTGCAAGCCGCGCACTATCTGAACGATCTCTCGCGAAGCAGCGGGTCTTCTTGCCGGGCTGCCACCGCTTTGAAGGCGAAGGTGCTCTCGCGCCTGTATGACGCGAGGAGGCACTGCACCGGGGGACGCCCCGTTGCTGCGACATGTCGTTGCAGATCTTGTCGGGCGATCTTCTCGCGCGATCTCATGGTGACCGGCTATTGCAAGCCCATGCAGGGCACGCCACAATAGTAGCGATAATTCCCCTCTTTGAGGAGTGGCTCGGGAGGAGTTATGGCGCCGTCATCTTCCGCATGATGCAGGTCCTCACCGGACACGGTTGCTTCGAGAGATACCTGCATCGCATTGGTAGGGAGGTGGTATCCGGGTGTCACCTCTGTAGGGACGGTCCAGAGGACTCGGTGGAACTATTGCGAGTTCGCACCGGTCATCCCAGCCGTCGCGGTGGATCTGGTAGACACCACGGGCGCCGTACGCGTGGGTCTGTGAGCGTTGTCCTTCCGACTCCTAGGAGACGATAGGCCCGTGACGGCGGCGCACAGAGTTCCACGCGCTCCTTAAAGAGAGTCAGCAAACCCCACCGGGGCCCACTAGGGCCAAAGCCTGCCGAGGCTGCGGGATTGTTCGAAAAAGTTGCCGCGGCCCAGACAAACAAAAGGTTCCAGAAGGAACACGGTGGGCTTTAGTCAGTAAAAGTCTGGAATTCCCTCACGCTGTCACCCACAGCGGGAGGGATCATCTGATGATTTCCCATCGATAAAAAAAAAAATGATCCAAAACAGAAGTCGTAGAATTTCATACGACATTGTTTTTGGATATAGGTATATACCTATTAGATTGAGAGCCCAGAACTGCCAGACTTAGCCTTTTTCTAAAG
>NWSH02000601.1:10162867-10192252 GCA_002382865.2 Heliothis virescens | reverse complement strand
TGCGCTCGTAGGTTAGGTTTGCGTGTTAAAAAATGTAATCTTAGTGTATCAGGAATCGGTCAAAATTCCGTTTCCAATATCAAAGGTTACACTGTTGGTTCGATAATACCTCGTTCGAGTGATTCACCACAGTTCGACGTTTCGTTAGTAGTTTTGCCGAAAATTACTTCAATGATGCCTTCGTCATCGCTTCCGATGCGCGTCAAGGATCATTTCGCACACTTAGATCTCGCCGACTGCGATTTTCATAAATCGGGTCCGATCGATCTTTTGTTAGGTGTTGAGTGTTTTGACCAGATTTATACTGGCTCTCGTTACACTCCCGGTCCCGGGTTACCCTGCGCCTTGTCCAGTGTATTCGGCTGGGTGATAACAGGTCGGTTTCTTCACAACACGTCAACTCGTACACCAGGCCAATCCGTTACGTCACTCATCGCGTCATCCAGTGCGCTCGATGATATCGTTCAACGGTCCTGGGAGTCTGAAGAGCCGCCGAAATGTAAAATTTCCGGCCCTGAAGGCGAAGTGTGTGAACAAAAATTTAAATCCGGTACCTACCGTACTCTTGAGGGTAGGTATGTAGTTCCTTTAATGTTAAAGGATGATGTTCCTCCGCTTGGCGATTCCTACCGTCACGCTTTAAATCGGTTTCTTAACATAGAGAAACGTTTATGTTCTCAACCCGAATTTAAAACGGAATATCAAGATTTCTTGAAGCAGTACAAAGACTTAGGACATATGCAGCCTGTTGATTCTTTGTCTACTGGTCGATTCCTTATTCCGCATCATTGCGTCGTGCGTCCAGAAAGCTCTACGACACGACTGCGTGTAGTCTTCGACGCCAGTAGTCGAGCTACTAATAACTATTCTTTGAATAATATTTTCCATGTAGGACCTGAGCTTCAAATCGATGTAGTCGATTTAGTTACCAAGTTTCGTCTTCATATGATTGTTTTTACTGCTGACGTTTGTAAAATCTACCTAAGGCAAATTCTGATAAGGCCTGAAGAAAGGTGCTATCATATTCTATGGCGAGACAGTCCTACCAAAGCTCTTGTTGTATACGAGCTTAATATAGTTGCTTATGGAGTAAGCAGCTCTCCTTATTTAGCGGTTCGTACTCTTCGCCAACTGACCGAAGATCACGGGTCAGAGTATACGAGTCTTGCGGCTCAAGTCTTGGCAAAAGAGACATCTATGGATAACGTCTCTACAGGATGTTCCACTTTATCCGAAGCTATACAGCTAAAAGCTGATTTAATATCTCTGATAGCCAAAGGTTGTTTCGAATTTCGTAAATGGAGTACTAATACTCTCAGTCTTCTGTCCGATGTTCCCTCGAATCATAGTCAAACTTTCAAATCCTTCGATGAATCAGGAAATGAGTTTCTCAAAATATTAGGCATTCGATGGAATCCATCCAGGGACAGTTTCTCATATAACTTTTCAGATTCATTAGATGTTCTTTACACTAAACGATCTATTCTTTCGATAGTAGCTCGTATATTCGATCCTTTGCGACGGATTTTTGTCCAGCTGTTGCTGCAAAATCCTTGCTTCAAGAGGTGTGGCGTTTACATTTAACTTTGCACGCTGCTTTTCCTCAATATTTAGCCAAACAATGGCATTCGATTGCCGCGAATTTAATATACTTGCAACAAATAACTTTACCGCGGCTGGTTGTACCTCCAGATCTTATTGATATAGGATTTTGCGACGGTTCTTATGAATACAGGTGCTGTGTGTATAATATACCTGCTGTTACAAGTGCGAATACCACTGTAACGCATCTATTAATAGTGAAGTTTAGAATGGCTCTTCTGAAGTTGAAAAAAGTGAGTAGTCTCGAGCTAAGCGCTGCGGTGCTTCTAGCGCGTGTATCATCTCACATGTCTGAGCTTTTAAAATATAAAATTTACATTTATTCACTGCGTGCTTATTCTGATAGCAGAGCTATGCTATCGCGGATCAATACTGCTCCTCATTTATTTAAAATATATGTAGCTAATCGTGTAAAGCTTAAATTAAATGTCACGAAAAATTCACATTCTCGTCAAGTTCAATATGTAATTTCAAGTATAATTTCTAGACGTTATAGTTTTACCAAATTTCAAAGAACCATAGCTTGGTGGTTCCACATTATTTCGAATTTTAATCGTCCCAACCAATATTGGGACACTTCTATTTTTTCTCGCACTGAGATCTATAAGTCAATGAGAACTTTAATGAAGTTTACTGAATTTCAATATATGGCGATTAAACTTAACCAAGCGCGTATGAAGCAACAATGTCCCATATATAGTCAAAACCTTTCACCGTTTGTATATGAGGAAGGTTTGTTGCGAGTGTGGGGACGTATCGACGAGGTTAACTTACTCCCGTCTGCGTCACACCCTTTTCTTCTACCTGAACGTCCACTGTCGCGAATGATAGTTGAACACTTGAATTTAAAATATCTTTACACATTTCAAACTGAGCCTAATTTAGAATTCAACGATTTAGTCATCGTCAACGAACCAAATCTTCTGCCTTTGCTCTGGAGATTGGCTCGTATGGATCAACTGCACCTTGCTGCCGATGTGTGGTTGGAGTTGTTACTCTCCAAACTACTAATAGCAAGACGTTTCGACGACCTTCGTCAACGTCTGTCTTTTGCCAACTAATTATTTTTTATTAAATATCACTTGAGCAATATAGAAGAAGATATCATATTGCTCAATTTCAGCAGTTAAGTTTTAGTTTAACTAGTACTTTTCGAGCATAGCTTCGAGTGCGAACGACTTGTCTGTGAAACCCATGTGGCTTTCAAGTGGGGGGAAATGTTCAGACATGATCCTGGCCACTTTCCCTTTTTTCTTTAATGTTCTTAATTCAAAACTTCCTGCCACGACATTTCGTTGTTTTGCACTCATTCGTAAAAACTATATATGTCAAAAATACATATCCTGCGTCGCCCGCGATTTATACGCGCGATAGCAAAAAAAAATAATATTCTGCTAGAAGTTTGCTGACCGCTAATACCACCTTACCACCTAATACCCGGAGGACACTTAGTGGAGTGCAGAGGAGTATCCCGCTAGCCGGCCGGCATCGAGTGCCCCGTCGTTGGCAGATCATCCCTGTCCATTCCCAACCTTCCCAGGTGAGTGCTTTGTGCCTTTTCCTCCATTTTGAGGGTCACGGGGTTTCAAAGGGGTATTTCAACGGAGAGTGCAGCAGCTTCTCCAGCGAATATTATTTTTTTTTGCAATAAGTAATAGCTAATTACAATAGTTAGGTAACAGTATTAGCCAATTTAATGAAAACGTAAACATCATTTACATTTTATACTTTAGTATATTGTTCTACGATGGTTCTACGAACATTAAACACTTTTTTTTAACGATGGCAAATCATCAGTATGGTCCCTCACACTGTTGGTGACAGCGTGCAGGAGTGTCAGACTAACCCACCGTATTCATTCGGGAGCCCTGTGTGTGCCTGGGCCGCGGTAACTCTTTCGAACAACCCGTAGCGAACCACTTAAGTTGGATTTCTAAAAACTACCTATCCGTTGATTTTCGATTAAAGATTCAATATGAACTATATAGTCATCTTTAATTATAATCGCAGCTAGCAAACAAAATTGTTTCTAATTCTAACATCTTGAACAGTCGATTTCAAATATACAGGTTGATATAGATATATGATTAAACGTAAATTAACAGACCATGTATGATTGGTTATAAGATTTCACTGGACCGTACCAACGGATCGGTACGCTTTTGAAAAGACGAAGATGCTATATATCTTATATATCCGTTACTTGATATACTATTTTGTTGTAAGGAGGAAAAATGCTGATTTTAAAGATATAACCTCGAATTTTGAGTAGCGATTTAGATCTATAGGAATAGTTTATAAATTGAGGCTGATGAAACGGTTAGACATTATGAAAATATAGTGATAATGTCTTCAGGACTACAAGAAACCCGTCAACGGTAGATTTACAGTCCTAAAAATAAGTTTTCTGAATGGGACTACATTATCTTTTAATCTGGAAATATTTTTAGTTTTCTGTAATTTAGGTAGGGAAGGCACTTACCTATTACCACAGCTATTACCTTTCTTAAATTTGATGCAGTTTTGAATGTATTTGATAAAAGCCAAATTAATTTGAATTGATTTAATTATAAAGGTTTTTTACCCAGTTGCATAGATAAAATATAAGTGAATAAATAAGAACATTTTAGAAAAACACTCCGCATTGTTTACTGTATAATTAATTATTTAATATTGCCCTAATTAATGAAATAAGCAACTTCACCGAGGCGTGGAATGTAATGTAAACATTATTACGGTTCATCACTCATATAATATTAATGAGATGAATTCATACTGTCGTATGTACTAATGAGCATGCCAGACGTGCGCGTGGTTTCAAAATGTTTTGTACCTATTCTAAATCTTTGGTATATTTACTAAAACATTTAGATATATAAAGCTTAATAGCTAACTTAATGAAAATTCTCTCATAATATTATTAGCAGATGTTTTGGTAATTTTTGGGATATTTTTGCCGCAGATACGTGTGCATATTATACGTCATTTTAATCTTTAATAAAAAGCGTATCTCAATCTCAGCCTGATATAATTATTGTAACTTTTTAACCGTATTGAAGTAAACATAATAATTGCATCTCATCCAGCAGGTAGGTACTATTGTAGATATAAAATGAAAATAATAGTAAAAAAATGGAAAGTAAATGTCTAAACGTCTTTAGAAACAAACAAAATGGTGCACATAATGACCATGACGGCCGTGATACATGAACGCGCAATTCATTTGATATCCAAACCACAAGAGAAAACTCTTTAAGACTTACCCGCAGAACGTTTCTCTCTTTATTTAACTGGACGCAGAACAAAACAGTTAATTACCACAAATATATTTAATTCGAATAGTAAACCGTATCGTGCAAGTGGAGCGGCTACAAGAAAGTATGCATCACGCTTTTGTGAGTTTGTGGCGAGCAATATACCTGAACTATGGATACTGTTATTTACATTATGGATAATAATTGAGATTCAATACAAAAAATATATATTAAGTTTATTTCATCGTAGGTACTTTTATAATTTTCTAAGGGTGTTCTGTATTGTATGTTGGATATCTAATGACTTTTTTAAATTGGATAATCCTTTAAAATTTCGCTATAGGTTAAATTATAGTTATGGTTGGCTGTAGGTTAATCGAAGTTCCTTTAAAAAGTAATTCAGTTTCAATAAAAAAGAAATTTTAAGTTTATTTTTTCGTACAAGTATCATTTTCTAAGTGACTTGTAGGGTAACTTGTGCTCATATTGGACCAAAATAGTCTAAACAACATGCGGTAATATAAACAGATTACATTTTCCTTCTTAATTTAATTCCCAGATCGTTGGAAAGTTAATTAATTTAATAGACTCCGTCTAAGGCACATCACTAGCCGCCGCTAAGAAATCACCGTATCGACGTTTTGCTTATTCTCAAAAAAAATAGTAACAACATCGTTTAGTTTAATATAGATGGTTTTGCTGTTGTTACAGCTCGTTTGAATGACGGGCAGTTTTACAAGCTTTGATTGTTTGAAAGCGTTATGTTTTTTAGTTGTGGAAAAGCTATTGGATGGAAATGAATTAAAGTAAATATAAACACGTGGATTTTTGATTTTTATGAGGGTCTACCAGCTGTTCTGTAATATTGTATGTATCATAAAGGAACTTCTTCTCTCACCTGCACAGAATTTGACCTATAAGCTGCTAAATGGCTATTGAACTTTGTTATTGTTTTTTTTTAAATGGGTTCAGTAGTCACCATTTTAGATTGCTTATTTCATGATTAAATAAAAACAAAATGCCACACAAGAAACTGTCCAAATACCAAAGTCAAGTTTTAAAATGGTGTTTTCAGATCAAAATCAGTAAATTACAGAATGTACAGACAACAGCAGGTCAACGTATACAGATCTGTCAAATTTTACCAATCGAAAATTAACCTACCTCGATTGCGATAAGGTTGAAAATTTATCGCAGAAATTTGACAGATTGTGGTAACTTGATGTGCTGTTGTCTGTACAATATCGGAAAACAGTACAAGATAGAATCTAATACGGTCACCGAGTAGCATCCCCAAATATGGGCACAGCGACCCACTGCGCTGACGGACGTGCCGAGTTCCGTCTATGTCCACTATTTACCTGTTTACCCTAAGAAGGGAAAGTAAGAAGGCTACTGAACCCTATCGCAAACAAACATTGTATGAGATGTTGCTTTGAGTTTATTGTAGCTTGGGGAGGCACGATTTTGGTATCGTTCTTTTGAATTACAGACGACATTAGGTCAATCTACCCAAATATGTCAAATTTTGATAATCGAACATTTTAACCTTCCATTATTGTGATAAGGTTGAAAATGAATTGAAGAAAGACAAAATGTGGTACATAACTTGATGTGCTGAAGTCTGTACTTACCCGTAGGAGTCAATAAGTAGACTTTTTCTTTTTTGTTTATAATATCTTACGCTATCTATATACCTAGAGTAAACAAAAAAGAAACGCAGTCAGTTGAAGAACGGTTCCATTTAAATTCAAAAACAAATGTTTAAAATCCAAAACAGCTAGCATACATGAAAATCACCAACTAAAATTACAAAGTATAATTTACAACCTTTAAAACTATCCCTTCAAACGAGAAGTTCCTCTTCATTTTGAGAGACACCGACGTAATGAAATGCACACTAGTCATGACGGTTTATGACAATAGGCAGGTGTCGTAGAAAGAGTAAAAGCTGGCTTTCCCAGTCAGGCGACCTACAGCGTCGACACACATCGGACTTGAAATCCTGCTCAGTTTTGCGACGGACGACAATTGGTTGTTTTACCCTGTTTCTGACATGTTCGCTATAAGTTTTTTGACAGTCTGAATTGGATCGTGGAAAATCGTTTTTGGGAGTTTTTCGTGAGTTATTTGTTGGAATAATTTTCGATTTAATTCACAATAGTTTCTAATTCCGTTGGTTGTCATACCATAATCAAAACTTTAATTGACTTATAGTACCCAATACCCAAAATAGTAAGTAGCTCGGAAATCATATAAAAATAGTTAATAAGCGAACAACACTTATACATTTGAAAATAGGTACTTATTCGTTCCTCAACAATTACGTAAAATGATCCTTATTAAATTTATTAATTAATTATTTTAATATCTAAAACAAACATTAAATCTAAACAATTCCATAAATCTAGAACAAACAAACAAACAGCAAAAAGCACGCAATCCAACCAGTAAATAAGATCAACGCCGTGACTTAGCTACCGACCGTCTTCAGCGATTTAATGAAAGTAAAATTAGTCCGTCGGGTTCAATGACCTGGCTGACACACTGGCCGCACCTAAGTCAGACCTGAATCACAATGCCTTATATGTTCAAGATATGTTCTTGGATGCAGTATGGATTTCTTGTGAAGTTTAGCTTTTTGTTTATTGTTTGTGTCGTAGTATAATGATGGTTATACTTTTAGAAGTTGGGAGGATTCAAACTTGAGATATAGGTCCTTTACTTATAAAATACAATTTTATCGAAAAACTGCTTTTTCAAGTGCAGCAGAGGTTGAACTCATCGATATGTAGCATTGTACAAAATTATAGCTAAAGTAAAACATACAAATTCCAGTTCTGATACAACGATACTAACTTAAATAACACAACTGATGAATAACGACCATACAATTACCACTAATGACACAGTTGAGATAAACCAATAAAATAAAATTCCTTAACGTTTACCATACAATAACAAGATTACCACACACATTCCTAATCTATAACCCAATAAAATTCTTTCTATAACTTTCTCTTCGCGTTACGTAATACATATCAATCTTACACCCGAGTATCCATGTTATCCCATTCAGAAATAATTGCTGGACTCACTTGGAGCCGTGAGCCTTCGAATAAATCTTTATCGAAAAACATATCTGAGAGACCAATACTTTCTAATTTCATAGCCAGGGGCAAAACAAATGAGAGTTGTAAAACTATTGACGAGCTATCCAATAAAATGGACGCTGTAGACGACACCCACTATTCATAACTTAGCCATCGATATTGAGGACAGTTGTGATGAGAAATAATATTTTATTACTTAGTCAACACTAACTCTCATCAGGTTGTAAATTTCTTAGCGAAACTAACATAAATGATAATAAATTCGAAATTATGTTAAGAAACGGATTTGAAAATGTATTAACATATAAAATTACAAGAATTCAGTGTCGCGAGGTTTCTAATCTTTAATAGGTTTTAGGATTAAAAATTGTGCTAAAATATACAACCTAGATGATAAAAATCTAAAAGCCACACTAAAATAAAATGGTAGGTATATCTAAAAAAACAATTAACACTATAAATTCTGAGTTGGTCTAATTTCAAAAACCTGTTGAAATAGAAAATATTTTAAAACCGGAGCAACCTGATGATTTAAGAACGGGAACCAAATTTTATTATGGTTCAACTTTCACGTGTTACTATGGACCCAGGAAGTTGTACGACTAAAGTTTCGATATACTCTAATAAGCCGATATAAGTTTACTTGTAATCAACGCTCGAATATGTAATTAAGGAAGTAGGGTATTACTGCTCCAAGTGGATTTATTGATGTTAGCGAAAGTAATGAAAGGGATTGCGAAAGCCTAATCTTTCAATTTAATCCCTTTCAAATAAATTAACCTTTACTTTTGGATGAGATGTATTAAATCCCGTTGAACATGCTTATTTGGAGAAATTAAAAATACATTCAGTAGTTAATAAAGAATTTTATAATTGGAAGGTCATACAAATTATGTCCATTTCACCCATGAAATGCGCAATCATCTGCATTTCTTTGTTCATGACCTCGAACAAAATGTCACATAACCTTTGATGTGTTTAAAACGGTCAGTGTGTCGTATTAAATAACATTTTAAAAATAATTCCTACGTCGTATAGTGAAAGCTGGGTGTGAACAACAAAAAAACAAGAAATTTTCCGTGTCGGTATAAATTATGAGATTTGAGAAGCCCATATACTTGGTTAACATGTCTACTAGATTTTGTTACGGTTTGCTCTATTTAGGTCAGAATGAAAAGTGATACTCCAAAATGTCATTATTATTCACACTCTATCTACAACCATGGAAAAGAAAGGCCTATACTCAAACGTAGATAATTGAAACAGAGTGATTAAAGTTAACAGAAATGAAAAATGATAGTCATATTTGTCTGCAATAATAAAGGTAGTTCACGCAATGAAAGACAATGGCTACGCAGTAAATGACATTAACCAAAGTGAAATATGATGTTCAACTTAATGACAACAAAATTTGTCTTCACCGTGTCTAATTGAATTTGTTTATAATTTTCAGAGTGGTACTCTCAGTGACCAATCATCAAATGAAAGCGGAGGCGGCGGCGGCGGAGCTGGGTCTGACGCCAGCAGTGCTGCGGAGCCATCAAGCGATCAACTAGCCATGGAGTCTTCAGAGCGAGATACCCCGAGCCATGCGTACAATGGACCTCCTCCACCGGCCCCACCCCCACATAACAGGAGGCAAAACCCACCGCATCATCAGGCACATCACCCATTAGGTAAGAAATTAGATAAAACTTGTTAAGTAATACCTAACAAAAATTCTTTCTGACATTAAATACACGTACAATATAAGTGTAAAACATCCTTAGTAATAACAATATTTGTTACGTTTCAGGCATGCCGAGAATCCCGAACCACCATCAAATCCATGCAAAGCCGTTCGCCATGGGACCACCAGTGAATCACCATAAAAATGACGTTGGTCCTGGATTCCGAGGACCACCTCCACCTCCCGCACCTCCTGCTGACGCACAAACTTCTGCCAGCGACAAAGTGTTCAGCGGAGCTGGTGATGTCTGGCCCGCACCTGCTCCTGACATGCCCAAGATTGTCTCGTTGGACGTGAAATGTGAGAAGAACGCAATGAGAGTTTTCCTCAGTTTTGACAAACCATTCTTCGGTATCGTATTCTCAAAGGGACACTACTCCAACCATCAATGTGTACATCTCCCACCTAACCTAGGAAGAACATCTGCCTCTTTTGAAATTGGTGCCCACGCTTGTGGAACTGCTGGCAGTGGAGACCCAAGGTACAGGGGAGACGTGGCAGCAGCTGGAACTTACTTTGAAAATGTTATTGTTATTCAATACGACCCACAAGTGCAAGAAGTATGGGATCAAGCAAGAAAACTTAGGTGTACGTGGCACGACCAGTACGAAAAGGCAGTTACTTTCAGACCATTCCCCGTAGATATGCTGGATGTTGTTCGAGCAGATTTCGCTGGTGACAATGTTGGCTGCTGGATGCAGATTCAAGTTGGCAAAGGCCCATGGGCTTCCGAAGTATCTGGCTTGGTGAAGATTGGACAAACCATGACAATGGTTCTCGCAATCAAGGACGACGACGCCAAATTCGATATGTTAGTCCGCGATTGTGTTGCTCATGACGGTCAACGCGCTCCTATACAATTAGTCGATAGGCGAGGCTGTGTAACCCGACCAAAACTGATGTCTAGATTCACAAAGATAAAGAACTTCGGAGCCAGTGCCAGTGTGTTATCTTATGCCCATTTCCAAGCCTTCAAGTTCCCGGACTCAATGGAAGTGCACTTCCAATGTACAATCCAGATTTGCAGATACAGATGTCCTGAGCAATGTTCAGATGGTAACCCCAATGTGATCGCACCACACGCTGAATACGGACCACCACAAATTGATGCATACCAACAAGTTGGTATTGAAGCTAGACGCGATGAGAGGAGAGTAAGGAGGCAACGACGAGCCACTTCTCCTGAGAAGGAAGTTGGTGTGAATAGGGTTATTCGAGTTGTGTCTGCCGGTGATTTAAATATGGATACTTCAGAAGAAACTACTGCACCTAAAGTTGTCCCCACGCCGGGACTTGTTTGTATGACTACGCCTGGATTTGCTGCAACATTAGGAGCTCTTCTTGCTACATTATTATGTTCATGCGCGGTATCAGCAGTTTTGTTCTTAAAGTTACGACCAATCACGACTCTGAAGAAGAAGACAGCTGCCGTGAC
The DNA here is from genome assembly GCA_002382865.2 of Heliothis virescens. Taxonomy (NCBI): domain Eukaryota; kingdom Metazoa; phylum Arthropoda; class Insecta; order Lepidoptera; family Noctuidae; genus Heliothis; species Heliothis virescens. The sequence continues at coordinate 10,181,119 of NWSH02000601.1, read as the reverse complement.
GACGATAGCCCGGCCGCACCCGCCCACCGCACATGTAATTTCAAAAAGTCGCTTCTACTCGTAACAGAGCGTGTATAACCTAATTTGTACATAGTAGTGTGATGAGACTGAAGTATATAGACCATGCCAATTATTTATTTGCGTGTTATATGAGTGCTCAAATGAATATAGTTAATCTGGAAACCCTTACTTAGCATTAAATCAATTTATGTGTAGCTTAACAAACCGTTGAACTTCAGTTAAATCGTATTGATTCCTATTTATGAAACAGTTGAATTGACATTTAATTCGTGTTTGTTGCAACTGTGTTGTTAACTAAAGAGTTTATTTAGTTGTTGAATTATTCTTTAGTTGTTTTCGCGTTGTTAGAACAAAATAAAAACACAAATTGTAGTATTAAAATATTTTAAGTACAATCTTCTGTTACCTCTTTTCGAATGTCCATTTGAAGTAGGGGCAACGGAAAATATATCATACGGAATATCAACATAGGTGAACCGCTAGATTGTAATTTAAAATAACTTGTCATTAGTATTAATATATTTATTTTTAATTAAGTCTTAGTCATTATTACGAGTACGTATAGCGATTTATTTATTTTTTATACCACCTGAGTACCTCTTCTTCTTATTTTATTGTTTTTCTTCGCATTATTATTTAAAGGTTTATTAATTGTTACAATGGATTTTAAATGTTTCACATTAATTTATTTGATAAACGAGTTGAATTATTTTAATCGAAGCTGTACCATATTACATGTTTGAAGGTTTTATAAAATTTGTAACACTAAATTTGAAAATTAAACTTTAATCGAAATAGTGTTGGTGTTTTATTTGTGCTTTTTTACAAACAGAAATCCGGACTTTCTTAATTTCTAAAAACAGTTATAATTTATTGATGTACCTCTTTCCCTCTAAGATTAACTATTCGTAAGTAAAACAATCACTTCTAAATTACAAAAGATGTACTTAGTTAGTAAGGTGTTCTTAAAGTCAAAGTAAGTAGTATAATTAAGAAGAGTCAAAAGATAGTCGTATAAAGTACGTATTTGTCACGTAGGCACCACAACATTTCGACTAATTTTGTAGCTTTTAGTTGAGCCTCAGCCCCTGTTTACTTCAATGCAGTGCAGTCGGCAGTAAGTCAGTGTACCCAAATCTGTCAAATTTTACCAATCTAACATTATCCTTCCACTATAGTGATAAGGTTGAAAATCGATCGCAGAAATTTAACAGATTTGGGTTTTTGAAATGGATTGGATGGATTTGGAACACTAACTTGCTATCGACTATACCCACAGAAATGTAAATAACTTCTTTAAAATATCTATGACTATACCAATATATTAGAGGACTGAAAGATCATCATATTCAAGAGCTAGAAGAGCAGCAGTAGCCTTGGGCCTAGTACTGATTGCGAATACACGCGAAAAAATAAAAACCACTTGTTTAAATGAATTTGACTTTTTTACGTAAATTCTAAATCCTTGATAGGACGTCAATATGGTGCAACATACGCTCGCTCCCTATATCTGCCTCCACTGCACTGTGCCGCTATATCTGTACTGTCACCTACATAGCTGCATAGGATTGTCTTCAGAATGACTAAATCGCAAATTGGCCAGGTATTATGCGACTCTTAATCTAAGTCGCTAAATAGTCTACATTTCAAAATGTCGAAATATCAAATGTCTCAGTCGCAAAATGACAACATCGCAAAAAGTCCACACAGTTAAGTTTGTACGAATACAGAGTTGATATCACAGATGACTAAGGCATTTTGCGAATTGGACTAGCTGCGATGTAGTCAGTTTGCGATCTAGTCATTCTGATACCAACCCTTCGTATATACCTACCCATCATAAAGTTATTAATGATTTCCAAATGACATTTCAGTAGCGAGTCTCCACCATCAGGATAGTTAAAATACTGATGATATTCAGTTATAGGTAGACAAAATAAATATACAGAAATATGTTTCAACATAATTTTTAATCCATTAAACAAATTAACAGGTGCTTACGCGTAAAACACATCGTCACCGCATCCATACAGCGAAACTTAAAACATTTTGTTCGTAAGTTATAAATACTCCCCAGAATATTATTTATAAAAGAAATAGTGCCACAAGAGACTTTACACCAAGAAGTACCGTTACCGCAGAAATATTCAAATGAAAAGAAACAATACAAATACATTTAATTAATAATAAAAAGTAAAATTGCACTTAGGGAGAGTGTTTTCGAATGAAAACTCTATTCAACTTATATAATAATAGTTTTTCTATAATAAATGCAAGATTTTTGGGTGGCATGTCATATTTTATTATGGTTTCGAGATCGACTATGACTGTTCCAGTATTTATATGTTTTTATCTGAAAACTTATAAATTGCTACGCTAAAGCTATTTATTGTTTAAACATTTATTGAGTAAGACCTTTTATTTATTTGTGCTTCTATGATCTAAACTTGACTATCAATATTATTGAAATTGTGTGCCTCATCGCATCTTTCTTTACACTAGTCAGTTTTAATTTGCAAAATGATTCATATTGTAAGAAAAATAATCTTTGTCAAGTCGATCTCTATAACCATTTCTCAATCTAGCTAAAAACTTAACTAAACCTATCTATTCATAGCAATTAAAAGATGGATACAATAATATTGAGCAATATCAATAAAAATGCTTAAATAAATGCAAAATTCTCATTTGAAATTAAGAATCTATTACTTAGAACTCATTGGTGTCTGGACAAACGTATGATATCTACAGTAATGTCGTTAACCTAAATCTGAAATATTGTAAATATACAAATTATATAAAATATATCTTAATTTAAAACGATTTTACCAACTTTAGATCGCAGTTAAGACAATTTTGGGGAAATTCTGCATATCAAAGTTGGTCTAACCGTTATGTTAGAACTAGACATTTATAACAGTAAAGCACAGTAGTCGGCATAACTATTATTTTATTTAATGAAACCAGTTCAACTCGAAAATTGAGTAAGTATAAATTATTAATTGATGAATATTGATGCTATTATTTAAATAGAAACAAAAACTGATACTAAGAATTAAAATCACTTTGATAATGGAAACCAAATTAATTTTTAAAAATAACTTTGAGTTAAAAAAAATATATTATACAAATGATTAAAATTATAAAGATTGAGCAGGTACCTACTGATGTAGTATGCCTAAAGCCTCACAGGTTTCAGTACCTAAAGATAATATAACAAATAACAATGATTCCGAAATTATCGAAATCAGTGTTATTTTTAATGTAGGAGCTTCTTTAAACACCATACGAAATTGTGCTAAACTGGACGAAACTCTCTATCGAATGGAAATTAACTAAAACTTATTCTAATGGCATGACTCGACGTTTATTCTTATCCTCTAGACACTAAAGAACACGACAATGATAATAAGTTAGTCAATAAAATCGTAGAAAAATTCTGTACAAAACTTATCGGTATAAACATGTATAATATTCACAAAAGTGAAAAATTCAATATCAGGTTTCTCAGGACTTAGTCCGTAGCACGACCTAGCACCATTATTAAAGGCGATCTAGAAACTTTACTTATTAACTACAACATAAATTATAAGCATACTTTAAATAATTTTCTGCGAGTCTAACATCTAATACATGGATGCAACTGACCTTTCGATTCCAATTGAGGGTAAATTTCTAAATTCAGGTATCTAACTCTAATTAGAAGAAATCATTTCTTCGATATTATACACAGATGACAAAGAAGACAAGGAGTGCTACATTAATATAGAACAACACAGCTATTAAATAAAAAAATGAATACTAAGCAATTAAGAACAGTCTTCGGTAGGATTTAATTAGCAGAGAAAAGGGGAGGAATGCTATAAAACATAGAGGAGCGGGAAATAAAATAATATTTAGCATCTAAGAACAGTCTTCGGTAGGATTTTATTAGGTTGGTATCAACCATCACGGGAATGATGTGGATGAGGTTGTGATCCAAGGAGTCTTAAAGCCATCCACGCAGCAAGGGAATGTGACGCTGGTGCAGGGGACACTGGAATGGGAGGTTGGACAGCCATTCGAGATCGAAGTTTCTGCAGCATGACGGCCGCGGCCAATGCGGCACCCGCGGCGGCGCCGGCCGCTGACGCGAACAGGGCACCGAAGCTAACTGCTCCCATACAGATTCCGTAAACGACCTGAAATGAAGATAAATTAACAATTAAAACCACATTTAACGAAAATGACACTATAAAAATCCAGACTAATATGACTTTTGTTGATGATTCTTTCCAGCAAAGCACGTAGAAAGTGACGAAGGGCAAGTTTTCGAGACTATACTTTATAAAATGCTTTCCGGTCTCTCTATTTGGTTTAAACAAATGGAGACGCGTATGTATATAATTGAATTTGCAATTACCTCTTCACGAATCCTTCCGCTAAACACAGTGACAGGTTCGGTTCTTGAAGGTCCGAAAGCCAAATCGGCTTCAGACACAACTTCGTATATTCCCGAAACGCCAACATCAGCAGATCTAGCATCGCGAACTGTTCTTCGTTTGCGAAGAGACCTGGGACCAGCTACGGCCGGACCTGGTGCCTTGGCTGGTACCACTCCATCACCAGATGGTTCGGGGACTTGATTACCAAGGTTACGAGGTCCGTGGGGGAAGCGTTCGCGATCGATGTTCGAAGGACGGTCCTGCAAACCATTAATAATATTAGTCAAAAACTTGTAATTTCAGTCACACGATCAATGCGCAGATAAAATCCGCTTAGTTTAGAGATATACATTTCAGGACAAACGTTCATTATATGACGTAAGTGTGCCTAACCAAAAGGATTTTTGAATTTTTTTAGGGAAGCGTATCACACTACCAGAAATAGCTCATGGTCCATAAGTTTCATCAAACAACATACATAAAAGCACAGTTTCATCATATTAAATAATTCAAGAGTGCTTACAGTAAATGGTCTAGCGAGGGCTTCAACCAACTCTTCTACAGCGGACATATGATCACTTTCAGGTTCAATAACAGGCGCCGGAGCTCTTTGTGGTAGTGGGGCTGGAGCTAACACTACATCGCCTGATACTTCATCACCAAACGCTTCTTCTAGAGGAAGACGGGCTTCGTCTGATATGTCCGATAGACCACCATCTTCGGCCGATGAATCACTGCAAAAATATTTTGTAGAATTAATAAGAGGGAAAATGTTGCCGTTAATTTTATGCACATATTAGTCTCAGTTTTCGAAATAAAATTAAAACGTAATTTATGATTTACAATCCTCCGTTTAAAGAAGATTTGCGAGGCATATAATTTATTTTGATTTATTATAATGATTTAAATACTTAAGTGCTACTTGTCTAGGTTTAAAGTGAACATAAATTATACGTAAATGGATATCTCTTGCCATGTGACATGCAGCTATGCAAACGGAAACGGGTTAATTAAAGGACTTGACTGACTTGCATAAAATTACTGTCATTTCGAAACCTACCTGTGATTAGTTATCTAGAAAATAATTAAGAGATGAGATGGCTCATCAAGATAATAATGTATATTTTGGTTTCTGCAATTTATGACTAATGGCATTTTCAACCTTCTTTCTATCATACTAAGGTATATATCAGCTCAAACTTACTTTATCTCGTTGTGATCTTGATGCGTCCTATCGTCTTTTCTATCCAAGGCGCCATGTCTTTGAGGAGTAACTCCAGCCAACTGACAGTGGTCCAAACAGCCGTGCCTGCAGATTTCCACCTTACATCTGATGTGGACGCTGAGGGCATCGGGGAACTTGAAGGCGTGGAAGAACGCGTACGTAATGACGGTGGCTCGTTCATCTACTGCTTTAGCTTTCAGGAATCTGGAATGGAAATAATCAACACTATAGTTAAGTATTTGATTGATGTGCAGCATGAAATGCTTGTCATTAAAGATCAAGATTTACGGTAAATTAGTTATTCGCGCTTTATTTGTTTGTTCACAAGTAAATTAGTCAAAGCTTTGGCAAGATTTTAACTTATATCGCTAAAAGCATCCACTTCAACGTCGTACGTCTTTTCAACGAACTCTCCAATGCCACCGATGAGAAAACCTAGATAAAACCTTCATATATTAGCGTCGTACCTTGATATCATCTTAGGTCGCAGCACACATCCATATTCATCTGACAGTTGAATCACATGGCCGGAGCCGTCTGACGCAGCACACGACTTCACTCGCATGTCGAATTCACCTGGAAGATAAGGAAATGTGCCCTTAGAAACTGTTTAGTTCTCACTTATTGGGTACAATTGATGGTACAGCCTTGTTTGTTGGTGTTGGGTTTCGAGAATTATTGCTTATTGTGTGTGCTTGACATTCTGATGGAAAACTTAGCAGTGCAGATTTTCAATTATGTATCGAAATACTTAAATTATAATAGGAAACTTTTATTAAAGATAAAACTTTGTGTTATTGCAGAGTATAAAGTTTCAATTCGTTGGTCATTTAAAAAATGTTAACATGACAATGAAGCATTCAAGATACTCAAATGACTAGGTAAAGCAAACAATAATACATTAGTACAAGAAAAGCACGAAAGTTCACTGCCGCTATGAAAATGCAAGGCCTTAGCACCCAAGTACGTACTTTGCATAATAACACACTAACACCAGACAACCAATATATAAATTCCTAATAATATAATACTCGTAAGTGGAGTCTAAACAACGAATATAAACAGAGATCGTTTAGCTTAAAGGATTGGCAAACACTTGGTGAGTCAACAGATAATCCATTAAACGAAGAAAGCTTCGCACGTACTCCAACTGCCTTAAAATATTTCGAGATTTGAAGCAAATAATTTTCCATTGCTAATTTTACTTGAAAAAAAAAATGGATTTTATTTGGAGCTTATATGAATTTAGCAGATTAATCCTAAAAGATTTTGCTAAAAGAATGCAGTCATTTTCACGGTTGAATATAACCGTTAATGCGGTTAAAATATGACTATTAAAGTTCTAGACAATACGAGAAATATATTTGATGGTTATACGTAAATCGATGATCATAAAAGGTGGAGTACCTGCGATTTTCTACCAATTACTTGAATGCCGTTGCATTGAAGTGCTAAATAGTGCAATTAATGGAGGTCTAATAGCAATTAAACTCGACGCGTGAAATCAAGATTCGGCCATATAAGGTTTAATCCATAAAGCAATGATATTGTGAATTTTGAAAAGCGTATAATATGGCGATAACTTATTAGACGATTAAGACTATAAGTCACGGACAGATATAAAGATAAAGACAGTCTCAATCGTTATTATACAAAAACTTTATTGAACAAAAGTCATGACATCTTAAAGTTCCATCCACTCTATGACACGGAAAAGACAATAAATTGCTGCATTTGAGTTTGTTGACATCCAATAAACTTAAAAGGGTTTAAAATAATATATATGAATAAATACGCAGGCGATAAAGTTAGCGTGATTTATTTTGACGATATAAAGGTAAAGGAGGCCCTTGCATTACAAGAAATGATCCTTATAATAAACAAAGTAAAAGAACCACGCATAGATGCTAAAACTAATTGTCTTAGTAAGTACAAAAGTACATTAGAACCATTAATCATTGTCAATTAAATAAAAGAACTCATAACGCACGAATGCGAACTGCTATTGATTCAATTGAAACGAAATTAATGGATTCCCATTGTGAAATGACCATTGTTCATCAGTGGGATCGCAGAAATGTTGTAGAAACGGATTTTGATGTAACGGTAAAAGTTAAAGTAGATATAGCTTAAAATCACTTATTTGTGTTCGGAGATTTTATTATGCATGATGATTTGGTTGCTAAGAAACTAATCGATTCATTTATAGAATTTAATAATATTGAAATGGACGATGATAAAAGTAAAGAAGGCGAAAACAAATTCAAACTTAATGGCAATGTTCAGAGAGTCAATGATTTTATGAGCCTTCATCTGGATATAAAATAAAATAGACCATTTAAAACCAAGCCGAAGCAACGAAAGCCTACGTAGGTGGGCACTTTATGCGTCGAGTGGTGTCGGTCCAGTTAACCCTTGACCCTACAAGTTGGCGGAGAGAAAAGATAAAATATACAAACCAGCATAAAATTTGAATATTTAAGTTAATCTATGCTTGAAACGAGTCCGATTCATTTGACTTTATGAGTTTCGTACGCTGAATCAATGCTTATGTTCCGTCCGTAAACATTAATTAAATTGGATACTTGTTCATCTAAGCCAGCAACCATATTTATAATCGGTTTTTGATAACGTTATTAATAAATTGTTGCACTTTTACTTTCCTTAATGAATTATTGCATTATTATAATAATTCTTTTCAAATTGTACGTTATCCACATATTTAATTACGATTTTTAGATTGTTTTCATAACACACATAATGTAATTTTAAATCTTCTTCAAAATTCTTCACAAACCAAGGAATACGACAAACGCCTTTAAGTTCTATAGCGTCTATATATAAAATATACTTGAACGTCGTTTAAAAGTGATCCATGAGGTGGATCCAGTCTTGAGTCCCATAGTTGCAGGCCCGTTAAGCAAACTCATTCGTACATATTTGTCGAGTTCACTTTTTACAATTACCTGGTACCGTTAGGTCGTGTAAACACTGTCATTACCCTGCTAGTGAATTTACGAGTTTTGGTGTTAACTTGTCTCATACGTGTGCCGAAGGAAGTTTGCCTTTGTTGTTCAAACAAGTTGAGGAAGTTCGAAAATTTTTGAGGTCGGAAACAGAAACTTTCCTTTGGAATACATGGACCCTTTTTAATCAAAATCATATTTATCGTCTTCATTGATAAAACATAATCAACCATTGACGTCATTGACAAAGTAATCATAAAACAAATTAATAAAGTAAAACTGTATTTCTTTTATCAGGAAACCGTTATCATATTCACAATCGACCTTTGTGACTCAAGAACGTGGGCGAAACTAATATAATGTCAATACTATTGAAAGCTTCTCGCACTTTGTAAGGGAATATTGTTTGTCGTCAGACAGAATATTTTTTATGACGGATTGAATAGAATTGGAAATTGGTTTCTATGATTTGTACCTCAGCGATTTGAATTTTATTTCTGTTCATATTGAATTCTCATCATTTTCCAGAAAATTACGAACGGTAAATAGATGGAATTCATTGGACAATATATTAATGGTATAGTATGTGACCAAGATTAACCTATGAGTTCGTACAGAAGCAATGCAATTTCGCGGATATTTTAGAAATGTTTGCACTCAATCTGTCTCTATTTAATTTTGCTAGAGTGAGTAGACCAGTAGAAACATTTGTGTGTTTTAGTGCCGCATTACAATAAAATATACGTTGCAGCCATTGAAGAGCAATTAAATAGATTGTTGATTTACAAAGGTTAATTAAATGAATTGTTAAAGTAATTATCAATAATTATTATCTTCACTTTTAATGTTTAAGTTACACTTTCGTCTGCGCATTAACTTTAGTAATTTGTTTAATTGTGTTTTTATGGATTTATTGTACAGACAACAGTAGGTCAACGTATACGAATCTGTCCAATTTTACCAATCGAACATTAACCTACCTCCATTGTGATAAGGTTGAAATTCTATTGCAGAAATTTGACAGATTGTGGTAACTTGATGTGCTGTTGTCTGTACGTTAATGGTACTTACATTTTTACAGCCATTTAATTTAAAAGTGAAACTTCTACTACGCCGTATGTGTATATTTAGAGCTGCAATTAAATATGATTTTATTTATCCTTTTCATGTTTCTTCATATATTTGTATTGGACATAAATCATGATTTTCTATTTTGTTCACCGTGTCAGCGATTTAACCGTCAAAACATTTTTCAACAAGCAGTTGACATATTTTATTGCTCAGTTTATGCACTTGTTATAGTTCCATAAAAATGTCATATTTGGTCATAAAAAATATTATGTATTTTTAACGACCGACGCTAGCCGTGTTTGTGTACAAAATTAAAGTTTTATAGGTACTTATCACGAATACAGTCAATCAGTTGTCCAAATAGCCAACAAATCATAAAAATTAGATATTCCGTTATAATTTTGACGTGAAATTACAAAAAAAGTGTTTGTTATTTTCCCTAAACATCTTATATCTACGTCATATAGCCATATTTGGTGAAATTCCGCATATGCGCATGAGTTTACGATCCCACGCACTAGAAAAGCTAACGAGCCAAAGTTACACGCACCGCGGTAATGACAGCCATAAAAAATTGATGAATAATATTAGAGAAATATAATTTTTGCGTTTCCTAAGAAAACAATAGGCTATTCTAGAGACGGTTCCTTTATAAACTTGTGCTTAATTATGCACTGCACAGATGTATGGTTATTAAAGAGTAACAGTTACATTTTGATTGCGATAATTTTGACACGGTTTGCGAAGAAATATTTTTTTTTATTTCGCGGAGTTTTGGTGAAATGTACTTGCTCGAAGTAATGAAAGTAATAGAGTTAATATTTCTTAATCAACATATATGGTAAATGACATTAAATTTACACAATTGACTTATGGTCAATAGTATATTATATAACCTATCTAGTATCTATCCCTTAATTTGCGGTTAGAGACTTTTTGACATAATTTGTATAGAGCTTATGTAAAAAATCAGTCTAATACCAAAACAGCGGATAGAGCGATTATAGAAACCCGCAGTTAGTGACATAATATTTATTAAGTGTCTTACCTCGATAATCGTTGATGGCGACAACCAGTGTGAGGGTGGACCCTAAAGGGACAATCCCTGACACTGGAGCCGCCCACGGACCCTTCCCTGCTTGAATCTCCATCCAACAGTCCACATTGTCTCCTTTAAATAAAGAGTAGATATAATATAAATATTGTACATATTTTTACTTGTGGCGAGCGTGTTTACAAGTAAAGGCAAAGATTTGGCTCTAAGGACATATAACAGGTTCAAAGCAAACATGTATCTCTATTTTGCACATATATACATATGCTGTTTTAATGCATTTTATATAGGTATGTATATAAAAAAATAGGAACTATATTTTTAAGTAGTGTTTCAGCCTAAAAATTCTTTGCTTTTCGGAAGTTACATGTCGTACGAGTGCCGAAAAGTAAAATTGTTCATTCGCTCAGCTTTAAACATTTAAGCAAGCACATTTTTAGAATAACTAGTCATATAAAATATCCTACCTCTGAAATCTAACTGCACTACATCCAAATCTGCGATGACCATGGGTGGTTTGGACGCGGTTTTCTCATAATCGTTGAACCATTCACATCGCAGCCTCTTTGCTTCATCCCACACTTCGAGCAAGTCCTTATCGTATTGCACGACCACTGTGTTCTCGTAAAACTGCCCGTGAAGATCTGGAATAAGGAGTTTTGTTATCAATATTTCTGTTAAATTATAAGACTCCTCAGCCAGTTACAGACATATTTTAATTCTGTCAACTAAATGATTTCTGGATGTAAAAAATAATTTTGTACAAATATGATATTTTTTATTGCAGGAAATACGCGTTTTTGTACAAAATACATTAAATTTTTAAATCCTGATTATTGCTAGGGCTTTACCTATGCGGATGTACTCTCGCAAAAAGTGGTCGCCCGAAGAACGCGGATCGTGCCAGTGGTCTCGGGTCGACACCACACAAGCAAAACTGACCCCTAAAGACTTCTAGCTAACTCCCTTTCAGAACAGCAATCCATTAGGACATTAATCTTCCAAGTTTACACGCATCTGACATATTCAGACTCTATCTCATACGGTTTAAAATCGTTTTCACATTGTCACCCGCAATACTTTTCGCTTGCAGCACTTAAAGTCGAAAATACTACGTCATCGCTGGAAGGAAATACACTTGAAAGTAGTGGATTGAGGGATGGCGTCTTTGAGCCATGTTTGTAAGGTAAAATGAACCTTAAGCGCGGTGTTATGTGGTCCGGCGGGTGGCGATTCCGAGAAACAATGCGCGCGCAATGTTCGCAGAAGGAGCGGGACGCATGCTTCGTCCGTTACTCCACACTACCCATAGTGGACGCGCCTAGGAATCGGCATGAGAAAAACTCACTGACTTTGTTGAAATGGGACCGATGTGCCGTAAAACTTGAATGCTGGCGATTTATTGCGAAATTGTTACGAATTACCGATAGTTACTGAGAATCTAAATGCGATACGAGAGATTGGGTTTGACGGTATATGGTGATCTATTACCGATAGCACTTCATTTGGATGTAGTGTTAATTTAAGAGGACAAAGAGGATTTTCTTTATAAGGATTAACACACCTGTAACTCCCGATATACTGATAATCGATTTGGAAACGACAATGACAAAGTTATTTCTTTCCGGGTCCGTTTTTCGATGCGAATGTGAAGAAACCCAAAAGGTTTTTTTTCATTGCTTGATTTTATGTCTACTATCACTATGCTATCGTAAATTGATATTATCTACAATGGGAAAAACTTCACAAATTCTTTTTTATATTGCTACAATTAGAATGTGTGGCTTAATAAGTAGTATTAAGACATAATTCAACCCTTGTACTACTCAACGACAACGTTCAGTTTCACGAATAGCTCTCACACTCCTTATGACCTGCAGGTTAACATGCGTCTAAAACATATTGCGATCTGTTTAGTACCCAGTGGGTGTAAACCTCTCCCGGTGATAACTTCGTCCTCGAAGACAGTATCGTTGGACAGTTTGAATAGTTGGCTGGCTCAGTTATGTCCTTCAGTCTGATAATGTCAGTGATATTCAGTGGACTTTGGATATTTCGTAGCCATATCGTAGATTTGCTCACTATGTGAAATGCTCGGGCATTTTATGAAATATCGTGGCCTCCTTTTCTGGGTGGTTTAAAAACACAAAATCACCAAATACAATTACCAGCCCTATACGAGTCGGATTGCCATGAATATGACCAATCCGTCCAATTATTATCGATTATTAATTCAGGAAGTGGGCAAATATGGCTACGATAGATACATTCTGAAAATTCGCCAGTTAATTTATTAACAAAAAAAATTAAAACTTTTCTCTGTTACGATAAAAATTTAAACTGTGTCCATTAAATGCCCTCATTCGTTTTCCTGGTCCTAAAAACCTAGACTAAAGACTTCGTGCATAAGTTCCAAGGCAAGATAAGGTTTTAACGACTCAATCTAAACTTTTATGCGATTTCACTAAGGAGTAAGGGTTAATCAAGACAGAATTACGACTGTCGGCCATTACAGAATGACCTTGACTTTGAGCCTTGACCTTATTTCTCGTGAGAAGGAAAATGAGGCCTTTCTTAGGTTTTTTTAAACTGAGGTATTAGATTTGGTGCCTTAAAGTTTAAGCTGCATTCTGGAGGACTTAGTTCATTTGTGTGTCCATAATTAATATTACCTATTGTTAAAAATTGGTCGTCAATTTTCGTCAAATTTAAGTACCAGACCAAGTTTTGAGAGTAACAATAATAAACCTCATTTAACATTGTTTTAAATAACAATAAAATTACAGTACCAAACCCAATTATTCATAACCCATTGATGATTAGCCAATATTTTTTTCCGTATAAATAGCAACAAATCATCGAATTTGCTACATCAGAAACATTTTTTCACCGTAAAACAAGTTTATCATACCAAAAGCCTACGGGTAATAAAAATTCTACAAAACCATATATGGGTGAGGAATAACTTATAACGGTTATTTGTTCATAAAATGACCACGCATCATACTATCGGATGATTTAGTAAAAGAATCGCCAATTGCCTCTCCCGATTGGCGTGACGGATCGTGATTTTGCACTCAAGTGTAAACAAGTAATTAGATATAGAAAGACAGATTAACGAGCCTGACATCGCTTGCTGTGTTCATAGTTTCTGATCCCACTTGATTCAACAATACGTGACAGCATTTCAAAATATTTTTTATTTTACCTATCTCTTACCATCGATTGAAACCATCGGATAGTTGTAATTACCAAGAAAAGGTGTCTAACTAAATATTGTTTTTTTTTCAGAGATGCTCCACAATACTAAAATTGCGACGGGCGTCATCAACTCATTACCTATCTATAATTAATAATATATTAATTATTGGTTATTATTTTATTGTTTATTTTGTCAATTAATAATATTTCTATAAATTAATTCAAAATAAAGTACAGTTAATGCAGAAATCATTGTAAATTACATGCACGGAGGCATTAGATTGCATGTTTTTGCATAACATAAAATTAATAGCATAATAAATCCTCAATGCAAATATATAATAAATACAAAACCATCATAGAACAGACATTTTTAATTAAGATCGTAAAAGCTTTTATTAAGCCAATGGATTATATTTAGAATTTTAATATTATATACAATACTAATGATAGAGTATTAATTTTAGACATTTTGAATAAGCTAACGATTTTTATTTCATTGGCTATTTTTAAACAGCGTGAAATCTGATGTGTAAAGCGCCAAAATTTTCTTCACTTTCGCCTTTCTGCTAACGGCTATTTTTAGTTACTTGGTAACTAAATATTTTTTATTATGTCTGTAGATTCTTTTATTAATTTTGTTCATCTCAATAATTTTATTGCATCAATTCAAATTTTCATCATCAATAATTTTGAACGTTGTATGTATTACAACGAGTAACAAAGTTTTCACACCGGCGGATTTTCCGCGTCTAGCAAAACCGATAGACGTTCTAAAATCAGGTTCAGATTTTATATATCATTTTTGTGCAAGTAATTGACAATTTGCTGTCTCGCTTATGATACCGCCCGTAGAAAACGGTACCGCTCGAATCTCGAACAATATACGATCAATCGATTTATTATATCGACTAATTGTCCGAGTTCGCATCATTAGGTATCGAATATATTTATTGATTTCACGCTAGTACTCACGGTCCATTTACACTAAACCAACCGAGACGAGATTTAATTACCTTTACAGTGTAGATTTTGCCTTAACTTGATATTTTCTCTACCAAAGCCAAGTTCGATTGTGAAATTGAGTCATAAAATTAATAAACAATAAATTTTAGTAAAGATTTTTTATGAAATTCCCACCTTAAATAAAAAAATAATAATTTATGTTTCATCTTTAACGGCAACTATGTTTATTTAAAAAGATATTTTTTTAAACAGAAAAACATTTTGAACGCATACTAAGATATACCTACATCTATATAGGTATGTCTTAGTATGCGTATGCATTTTCACACCATCTATAGATGGTGTGAAAATGAACCCTTTTGATTCTATCCTCATTGTATTTGCGTAAGTACAACTTCTTCTTCTTTGCGAGTCGATCGCAATCAGTGTCAAATTTTTGAGGCCCAGTAGTTCGCCACGCGCACAGCATTATCATTATCGTAAGTACAACAGCGCACCAGGATTATTATTAGGATATCTTCCTTAAGTATATTGCGTCTCCACCTATCCCATTTATACGCTAAAATACCAACTCTTGTACACAATATACTTTCTCTATTTGTCACCTACCATTTATCTCTCCCAAACTGAAATACTCAGCTAACTTTAAGACTTACTTTAAACTTGAAAGACTTTTTTTTATAAACTACTTAATTAATAAAATAATTACCTGGTTTAGTGCCACATTTCGCGTACGCGATCCGAAATGAGAAGTACGTCTGGCCCGTTGACGGCGGTACGTACACACATCGGGGGTCACCGTGCTGACCTGAGAATATAAATACAAATTATTGTTACATATTAATTAATTTTAAAATATAAAATTAATTGTATTGATCCTGATTGAAATGTCTGCTGAAAATAACAAAGTTTGTAAAGGGTTTAACAATTTTTAAGAAAATAAGGGCAAAGTATCCGTTCGGTGTTGCAATTGTTCGACAAAGATTTATTTAAATAAAAATACCAAAGAATTCCGCTAAATGATCATGCATGAAACGTCTGATATATCAGAATGAAGCAAACTACTAAATGTGTACTACAGCAGACAACAGCAGGTCAACGTATACCAATCTGTCAAATTTTACCATTCAAATATTAACCTACCCCCAATGTCATAAGGTTGAAAATCGATTGCAGAAATTTGACAGATTGTAGTAACTTGATGTGCTGTTGTCTGTACATATACATTTAGATATCTAAAACCATTTAAAACAAACAAATAGAAAGCATGTAATTAAAGGCTCGGTTTATGTTAATTCTTAATTACGTGCTTGCACACACTTTAACTAGATTAATTGCAATATCGCTGCCAAGATAAGCGAGTCTAATGGACTCAAGTAAAATGCTCCGATAAAAGTAGAAGTACATTTAATTGAAATAAACTTGTAGAACAATCGATAGATTAATAAATCGATTCAAGCCGTGAATCGAGTTTTATCGATTACATTGAATCTGGTTTGAGTGCTAGGTTTACATTTAAAGCTATGGATGAAAGTTCTCGAGCAATAATTTTTACGGCAGAATAAAATTTAATCTAGGAAGAAATGAATGCCATCATAAAAGTATGCATATATTTTAAATCAACTTCCCAAAAAGGGGGCTTAGACCGATGCACCAAAAAGTATGATTTTCTGCTTTTGGACACCGCCACCGGTTTTATTTTTTTGTAAAAAGAAGGCGTCTTAAAATTTTGTTATCTACCTATTCTTTTTTTTTTCATTTAAATGTAATTTATTTATTTCATCTGATGACATATTGACACTTGTAAAAATGTTCTTATAGTGGTCGTTATTTGTGGGAAATTGTATGATTTTTATGTAGATGTATGTTTACGTTGTAAAGATATTTATTTTTAAAATCATTATTTTGTAATAGCTAAAGCCAGTAATTTCAATGACTCAAAGCCGGGGTAAGTGAACGCCCACAAACTGACATGGATATGAGGAATGCTAATACTATTGTTGTAAAAGTTTGACATGAAAGTGTGAAACGACGTACTTTACTCCATACAAAGGAACGAAAGTGCAGGGCCGCGCCGCCCCTGTGTGCGATGTGTGCGGCGCACACAGGCGCCAAGGCCCTAGGGGCGCCGCACGCCAGCACAGCGCTCTTATCTACCCCGAAAATGACAGCGCCGCGCGGATACGCGGCCACTCCGCCGCCAAGGCAAAAAGAGCGTCGCAACCCGATGCGGCGACTCTACCATTTTCTCAGTGGCGGCGCTAGGCGTCGGCGACGTCGGCGACCGCCGACGGCCTCGCGCCTCGCAAAAATAAACGTTTTGTCTTTGAAAAAAATCGCGCGCCATTATCTTTCTACGTGCACTTTTTCCTGTGTCTACTCCTCGATTCATAAAAATTTCGCGCTCGCTTCGCTCGCGCATTCAAATTTCATATTGCCTGTGTTTTTCTTTGCTTTATGCTTCCACAAATTAACTAAAACAAATGGCGGTAACTTCAGCTTTACAATATTAGTAGGTGTGATACATTTTTGTGACTTGACCTAATACTGTCGAAAGAAATCGCGCTCGCTCCGCTCGCGCCCTTTTCTTTACGATGTTTGCTCGTCGGGCTGAAGAAAAATTCAAATTTTTTCCTTAATATATTTCCTTGCTTCATAAAGTTAACATTATTATTAAAATAAAATTAGAAATTGGTACTTGACCACAACTGTGACCCCCCTCCCCCCACCCCGGCAAAAAGTCTAGGGCCTCGCGAACTTGATATCGCCGACGTACATATTTGGTCTAGCGCCGCCATTGCATTTCCTGCTAAAATTTCCATTCCCCGCTCTTTTGTAGTGTTCCATAGTAAACTAGGAACTCTTATAGTTTCACCATGGCTGTCTGTCCGTCCGTCCATCCGTCCGCGGATAATCTCAGTGACTGTAAGCGTTAGAACACTGAAATTTGGTACCAATATGTATATCAACCACGCCGACCAAGTGCTAAAACAAAAAGTCTTCCCTACACGTAGTGCGAAATATTTCTTTTTATTTATTCCAACCCTAACGTGTGATATATCATTAGATAGGTATTTTAAAAAGAATAGGGGTTTATTAAAATAATTTTGTGATTATGTTAATATTCGCGCTCACTTCGCACGTGCATTTTCTATAGTGACGGTTTTGATCCTAAATCCAACTGAATAGATCGCGCCTTATCAATTTTTTTTTATTATTTTATGGAACCTTAATTCGACGGCGGCAAAATTGTCTCCCGCCAGTGGCGGCGCTGGGCATAAAAATTTCGCGCTCGCTTCGCTCGCGCATTCACATTACATATTG
>NWSH02000601.1:10150891-10161207 GCA_002382865.2 Heliothis virescens | reverse complement strand
CAGGGCCGCGCCGCCCCTGTGTGCGATGTGTGCGGCGCACACAGGCGCCAAGGCCCTAGGGGCGCCGCACGCCAGCACAGCGCTCTTATCTACCCCGAAAATGACAGCGCCGCGCGGATACGCGGCCACTCCGCCGCCAAGGCAAAAAGAGCGTCGCAACCCGATGCGGCGACTCTACCATTTTCTCAGTGGCGGCGCTAGGCGTCGGCGACGTCGGCGACCGCCGACGGCCTCGCGCCTCGCAAAAATAAACGTTTTGTCTTTGAAAAAAATCGCGCGCCATTATCTTTCTACGTGCACTTTTTCCTGTGTCTACTCCTCGATTCATAAAAATTTCGCGCTCGCTTCGCTCGCGCATTCAAATTTCATATTGCCTGTGTTTTTCTTTGCTTTATGCTTCCACAAATTAACTAAAACAAATGGCGGTAACTTCAGCTTTACAATATTAGTAGGTGTGATACATTTTTGTGACTTGACCTAATACTGTCGAAAGAAATCGCGCTCGCTCCGCTCGCGCCCTTTTCTTTACGATGTTTGCTCGTCGGGCTGAAGAAAAATTCAAATTTTTTCCTTAATATATTTCCTTGCTTCATAAAGTTAACATTATTATTAAAATAAAATTAGAAATTGGTACTTGACCACAACTGTGACCCCCCTCCCCCCACCCCGGCAAAAAGTCTAGGGCCTCGCGAACTTGATATCGCCGACGTACATATTTGGTCTAGCGCCGCCATTGCATTTCCTGCTAAAATTTCCATTCCCCGCTCTTTTGTAGTGTTCCATAGTAAACTAGGAACTCTTATAGTTTCACCATGGCTGTCTGTCCGTCCGTCCATCCGTCCGCGGATAATCTCAGTGACTGTAAGCGTTAGAACACTGAAATTTGGTACCAATATGTATATCAACCACGCCGACCAAGTGCTAAAACAAAAAGTCTTCCCTACACGTAGTGCGAAATATTTCTTTTTATTTATTCCAACCCTAACGTGTGATATATCATTAGATAGGTATTTTAAAAAGAATAGGGGTTTATTAAAATAATTTTGTGATTATGTTAATATTCGCGCTCACTTCGCACGTGCATTTTCTATAGTGACGGTTTTGATCCTAAATCCAACTGAATAGATCGCGCCTTATCAATTTTTTTTTATTATTTTATGGAACCTTAATTCGACGGCGGCAAAATTGTCTCCCGCCAGTGGCGGCGCTGGGCATAAAAATTTCGCGCTCGCTTCGCTCGCGCATTCACATTACATATTGTTTATATTTTTCATTGTTTTATGCCTCCACAAATTAACTAAAACAAATGGCGGCAACTTCAGCTTTACAATATTAGTAGGTACGAGACATTTTCAAAATTATACATTTTTGTAACTTGATCTAAAACTGTCAAAGGAAATCGCGTTCGCGCTGCTCGCGCCTTTTCTTTACGATGTTTACTCGTCAATCTGAAAAAAATTTCGCGCTCGCTTCGCTCGCGCATTCTTATTTTTCCTACATGTTTCTCTGCTTCATAAAGTATTTTAATAAAATTATAGATTGGTACATGACCACAACTGTATGATCTCCCCCCTCTCGGCACTAAAAGCTGGATCCGCCCTAGGGCCTCGCGAACTTGATGTCACCGACGTATGTACGTACATATTTGGTCTAGCGCCGCCACTGTCTCCCGCCCCGGGTGGCGTACAGCCACGCTATGCCACTGATTTAACGAAATTAATTGGTCACGTTTCTGGTCTAAACAATGACAAAAGGTTACAAACCCATAGGCCACATACATACATGAGCCGATAAAAATATTACCCTCCTTTGCATTGCGCAGTCGGGTAAAAAGAGGCGCTTCATAAGTTTCGCACACAGGCGCTTCGTGGTATCGGCGCGGCCCTGCGAAAGTGATATGTTAATTTTTCGGCTCTTCTACATACATTGTAGAATTATTATTTGATAATTTTCAAGAAGTTCACTACTATTTGTTTGCCAATTTTTGGTTCAAACTTTACCTCTTTATAATAGACTTCTCAAAAAGTAGGAGGTTTTTAATTCGACTGTAAATATACCTATGTACCTATGTATTTTTTTGTTTAAAAAAGTTTCAGATTTATAAACCTATCTAAGTAATAGAAAATTTATTTTTTTCAATTTTAACTAAGATAGGTACAGTAAGTAAAAAAAAGAACTAAAATAAAACACACACACATAAAGACATCTATGTGGAGATCTAGACACGTTATGATCAAACAGTTATTTTTATCGTTAACTTAGACTACTTTTACGTAACGGCAGGTTCACCATGCCGTGTTTTACCACATTCTTTAACATTTTAATCTAGAAAAAGTAAATGGTTTCGTGATTTTTCTGGTGAATACTAGGTAGTCTATATGGATTTCTGAATTATTTTAAATAACATTACTGATTTGACCACATTCTTACATAGATTAAAAATACATAACTTAGCTGATTAGTGCGATTCGTAATCCAAGTTACGGTATCTCGATATAGCGCTTTCAGACAAATGGATGTTTACCGAAAACCGAGCGTATACTCGAGCTATATCTCTTGCGAGAGAAAAAAAAATGTCACTCGGTTTTAAATGTCATATTTTGCATCGGTAGATGTAAATTGCGTGAACGAACCGAGCGTGAAAACGTTGAAGTTTATTATAAACTAGCTTCCCCCAGCGGTTTTACCCGCGTCCCGTGGAAACTACTCCGTGCACCCGGATAAAAAGTAGCCTATAGCCTTCCTCGATAAATTGGCTATCTAACACTGAAATATTTTTTCAAATCCGACCAGTAGTTCCTGAGATTAGCGCGTTCAACAAAACAAATTAAATTTTCAGCTTTATAATATTATAGTACCTATAGATGAGGCCTTCATCAAAGGCAAAATTAAGCCCATATCGTTACAATAAATTGAATTAAACAAATTCCAAGTACAGTATATAACAGTAACGCGAACTAAAAGCTCAGCAACTGGAGCGTATGTTATTAATAATTCACTAAGTATGTGCCCGTCATAATTGTGAGTGAAACCTTAGCAATTAAAGCTACAATTAGTGGCGGTCTGAATACACTGGTTTCTAACATTTTCTTCTAGTGTTGTATGTAGTGGGAGATTATTGAAGGCTTCTGATGACTTTGATTCGATTATCTTTGATGTGAGCTGTGTTAATGTTTACTTGATTTTGATTCGTTTTTATATGATCTGAGTTTAAAGTAAAAAAAAATACAGTTGATTAAAGGTAAGGATGGGTCGCACTATGTAACTATTAAATTAATCAAACCATAGCTGCCGTCGAATTTTCGCCTATTAGTCAAATCGGCAATTGTTATCTTTGACACTAATTGTACAAATAGGTATGACGATAATAGTTTGGCTATCATTAAAATTACATAGTGCAAAGTATATACTTACTTACGAGATTAGGTTGACCTACATAAAATAACGCTCATTTCAATAAATCAATTCCTTTGACTGATTTATCTTCCTATTGTCCAAACTATACACAAATAAATAAATCGACTTCTAAAACAGACACACAATAACTACCTTTTGACGAGACGATGCCCTCGAAAGGGTGAGAGAACGTGAGGTGGACATCCATGTGATCCTTCCCACACATGACTTCTAGTGACTGTATGACTGGCATGCCATCTGGCCGCTCCATCGGCCATAGCTCGCCCGCCCGCGCTCGCGTCTGTGGAAAAGAGAATATTGCCAGTTGTATTAAACGTGCCACATTGTGGAATCTGTGATACGGAAGGCACGTTAAATTGGTGGGTCCTGGCTGTCATTTTTACTTTGGCAGTCATTATTGGTACTTCAAAGCCAGAATATCTGACAACTTAAGCAAGGTGTATTGTTCGGGTAACTGGGTTGTGGAGGTCAGATAGGCAGACCCTCCATGTAAAATACTGGTACTCAAGTGCATTCGGTTAGACTGGAAGTCGACCCCAACATAGTTAGGACAAGGCTAGGCAGGTGATCAATGAAACCACATGAAACGTGCCACATTACTCAACACAAAGACAAAAATTAATTCAACATCAATTACGGTAATTCATCTGTAAGTAATCAAGCATCAATTACATTAATACCAAAAGTAAACACACTATTTCATTGACTGAATAACCATGAAACATTAAATTTTATTTTGTTGTATTTACGGACCTAATTGGTCATTAAAACTAAGAGCCCATTTGAAAACTTCACACGTAGTAAATTAACAGCCCAATTGTACGATTAATAACTCTATTAGTTGATTACAATCGATTCTAATCGGGATATCGATTCCTAGTAAACAACAGTAACTCACAATCGCAATCATCTCATGACTAAACAAAACAATAACATTGAATTTTCCGTCAACATCAATTAAAAGCTTTATGTAAAAAGTGAATAATTATTCCTTTCATAGAAACCAACATACATTGTCACCGACAAACTGTGTCATCATCCTTAATACGTTGTCACAAGACTCATTTTGCACTATCATTTAACTTTTGAATAGCAAATGCAAGTTTGCATTTCCTGTTCAGTTCTCAACGAGCCGAGGACATGTAACGAGAGGTTTCCACGAAAGAGAGCAGTGTAAACATAATAAATGGGCAAAGAATAATTTTTGTACGGTGGGTTTACGCCAAAATTGGATGATTGGCGGCTTGGCGCATGTTGATGGATACCAAAGAATAAGTAACTACCAAAAACAGATAATACATGTGAATATGAGCAAATAAGCTTAACAAAGCGTCAGTTTTAGGAAAATTTGATTTATTTATTAAAAAAGAAATTAAATCTGAATTTATTCCTCTCTTAGCAAAAATAACACAATTTTCAATATTTGTTTTATTTTCGGCTTTTTTCATGTGATTTATCAATTTGCAGATAATAATGAATCATTCCCCTTCTTTGACATAAAATGGCATTCATTCCTCTTGCAGCCAACAAAAAGTGCCACCTTTAAAGTTCAGGAAAAGTCACAGAATAAATCACATCTGCACAATTGCATTCGTTGACTAATCTTTGAACAAAAACGTTTTGATGAATCGCGCGCGCACGTTCCAGGAACGGAGCGGGCGCACGTTCCCACGCGTCAACAAGGAATTTGCGAAACGAGACAGTCATATACAAAATTGCATAAGAGTGAGGAGGAAAATACTATTAAGTTTTTCAAGTGCGGTGCAATTTTCATTTTTGTTAACAGCCTTTAAATAATCTGAATAAAACGCGATTTTGATTGTTTTTATAAACGATAGCTTTGACTTTCTCGAACCCAATTAAGTTCAGTTTGGCTAAAGGAAGGAAAAATCACAATTAAACGTACATCTCTAGACGGTAAACTGACAAATTAAAAAAAAAAATGGTGAGTTTAAATTGAAAAAGATATGTGAATTCAGACCAGACATTCTACGAACCGATAAATTTGACTAGAGATTCAAAGTCAATAAGTAAAATCCATCTATTCATAACATATCAAGCTCTCTCACACGAGTTGACGTACCAGGCTAACATAACGTCAAAGAACTAAGTGCATCATTTTAATCAATCCGTGATTTATATTTCTTTGAATTTCTCCAGCAGTAAACGTCAATGATGTTATTAATTGAACGCTGTCTAGATGCTTAATAATTTATGTATTTGCGTACATTTATAATATTTCCATATTAGTGAAAGCCGCTATTGAATTCTTGCGTTGATTAAGTATTTTTAGATTAGATTTTTCTTTGTTGGTAAGTATATAAAATTAATTATGAATTGAAATTCATTCTAATAAATGTCAATCACTTGTTAGGAATTCGCATTTCACGTAGAAAATTATAGATATGACATTTCTTATTCTTGTTTTCTACTCGTTTAGGTAGGTACATCTTTACTTCTACAGATCTTTGCTGACATCGGAATGCTAAGCATTATAATTCGAGTCACGTACGAAGAAAATTATCTAGAAGCCGTACAAATCAAGACGAAACCTTTACACCCCAGTAATTATATGCTAGAGAACCAAGTAAGTAGATAATAATGGAATTACTAGTCTTTGATTGGTTTAATATTAGTTACAGACATGTATCGCAACGTATTTTCTTTGAAAACTATACGTCATACTTTATTCCTAACTTGTTTCCACTAGTAATACTTGGCGCATCCGGATAAAAATCTTAACTATGTATATGCCTATAGCCTTTCTCGATAATGGGCTACGTAACTGGGTTATTCTCACGAAATCCCGAAATTCTTGTCCTTTGAGCTTAAAAAAATATATAAGAGACATATAGCGGCTACCAATATTTTTTTGCAATCTACTTTACTGTAGCTAGAAGTTTCATTTATCAGTTTTTAATCAGATGTGTAAATAAAAAAATAATTGCCTATATGATACCCCTAAAATCATTCCCTCACTATGTCCCGTCCTCCAAATTAAATAACATTTATATCACTAAACAAACAAAATAGTGTAACAAAGCTTTACAACATTTTTTTTTCGATTCAAAATATGATACATTAATAAAAAAAAACACAATTTGAGTTAAAAATTTAGGAACTGAATTTTAAAAAATAATCTTCATGTGTCTGATAAAAATAAATCATTACCTCACAATTTTTTGTCAGTCAAATTGTCAACGCATTTTTAATTAAATTTGAACGCAGCCATTCGGTTTTGATAGTAGGCAGTACTGTCAATGTATCAATATGGCGAATTTTACGTGAGCTTGTTAAGGTTTGTGCTGAAAAAAGATTTAATGCTTATTTTATTATTATTACATATCTGATCGTCATTCCATCACAGCTTGGAAAATAAAAGGTAACTACTTTTGAAACTTATTAATTACACAGTGAAGTAGGTCTTTGGGAGTATTAAACTTATATAAAAAAAACTCTTTTTAAAGTGTTAATAATTTAAAGCNAAAAAATAATCTTCATGTGTCTGATAAAAATAAATCATTACCTCACAATTTTTTGTCAGTCAAATTGTCAACGCATTTTTAATTAAATTTGAACGCAGCCATTCGGTTTTGATAGTAGGCAGTACTGTCAATGTATCAATATGGCGAATTTTACGTGAGCTTGTTAAGGTTTGTGCTGCAAAAAGATTTAATGCTTATTTTATTAATATTACATATCTGATCGTCATTCCATCACAGCTTGGAAAATAAAAGGTAAGTACTTTTGAAACTTATTAATTACACAATGAAGTAGGTCTTTGGGAGTATTAAACTTATATAAAAAAACTCTTTTTAAAGTGCAGTTATAATACGAGTTTTTTTTTATTTATCTCTGTTTCGTCATTCCCTCACCGTCATTCCCTCATATTAATATGTAGTGAGGGAATGATGGTTTATGAGGGAATGACTTTTGACTGGGTTAGCTTTGCTTAGCTGCTTGTTTGCTTTGGCTAACTATTGAATTTTGCGCTGCCATTTTGTTATAGGTTCAAATAATGTCCCGAAAAAGAAGATGAGCGATGAAGAAGCTAAATAAAAAATAAGGAATATAATAAAAAGGAACGAAATCTTGGTGATGGCCAATAATCAAAGATGAACAGTTGTATGTTGTATTCTTGGTCAATAACTCCTACTAATGTAAGAAAATATCATTGTATTATGGTATTGTAACTTAATAAAAAGGTAATTTAAAAATAACAATAGCAATATCATTTACTATTTTTCATAAATGTCTTATAACGGTCATTCCCTCACCTAAGTCATCATTCCCTCACTTTTGTTTTTTTTTATTCTCATAAAACACGTTTATGCGGGGGACCACTATATAATTTAAACTTAGTAACATCAATACTACTTACTCCATAAAAAATATATACAAATAAATTCATATAATGGTATATGCTCAGGTGTATAAAGAATTTAACTGCGTTTTCTGTAATAACAAAACTGTTTATTCGTATCACATATAAACAAACACTACAATTAACGTATTTTAAATAAAATATCTTACCTGTAATAACAAAAAACAACATTTAAAGCCTTTACTTCTGAATATTTTATAATTTAACTTTTTATATCTAATTGTAAATTGACATCGCGGCAAATTTTCATAAACAAACCTTTTCGTTCTAAAATCAAAAATCTAATCATAGACAACAACATAAAACTATTACAAATATCCTTTACATCTCCCACCCTCGGAGAGAACAACATCATAATGATTGTTCGATCAAGAGCTACCCATTACTGGAGTTAGCTTTGTAATGTGGTAGAAGTTCGATTCCGCCTTTTTATGTCCAGTATCAACTTCATAGATGGAATTTGAAATCTTCCTTAGGACATTATATGGTCCAATCCTTAACTCATCCATTTTCTTTCTATTTAGCCGGTTCCCATTTTCTACATATACTCTATCACCCACTTCAAATTTATATTCTTCTCTTTTTAAATCATATATTTTTTTATTATAATTGTGAGATTTTATTGAATTTTCAAGTGCTAGTTCTCTGTCTTTTTTGAGATCTTCTACTGTACATCCTGATTTCAATTCCGGTGGCAAAATATCAATTTTCTCTCCTTCCAAAAGATATTTTGGGGTAAACTTAGTTACTGTATGTTCTGTTTCGTTATACTTTTCTACACATTTTTGTGCAATAGTTGTCCATGCTGTTTTCTTGTCCCCTTCATTTATTTTACACCTTATCCTATTGACTAAAGTTTGGTTCAGCCTTTCATTAAGACCATTTGAAAATGGCGCGTCCACAGCAGTGAATACCATTGTTATATTTTTCTTTTTCAAGAAGTCTTTAAATTCTTTGGAATTTATGCCAGGATATTGATCTGTTAGAAGCATATCTATATTATTGCTTTGTGTCACTTTTTCTATCAATTTGATAAAATCATTGGAGTTCTGATTTTTTGAAGTCAAAATGTAGGCATATCGTGTGAAATGATCAACCAAGAGATGCAAGTATTTTTTTGTGGACCTTGATCCTCCAAAACCTCCAATAGTGTCTATGGATACAATTTCAAAAGGGCGNCCTTTCATTAAGACCATTTGAAAATGGCGCGTCCACAGCAGTGAATACCATTGTTATATTTTTCTTTTTCAAGAAGTCTTTAAATTCTTTGGAATTTATGCCAGGATATTGATCTGTTAGAAGCATATCTATATTATTGCTTTGTGTCACTTTTTCTATCAATTTGATAAAATCATTGGAGTTCTGATTTTTTGAAGTCAAAATGTATGCATATCTTGTGAAATGATCAACCAAGAGATGCAAGTATTTTTTTGTGGACCTTGATCCTCCAAAGCCTCCAATAGTGTCTATGGATACAATTTCAAAAGGGCGTGTTGCTGGGCCTAAATGGGACATTAAACCAAATTTTGGATTTCTTCTTGATTTGTTTTTAATACAAATATCACATTTATCACAGAGATCCTTAATATTTGTGATGATATTCTTTGCTGTATAGAAAGGAGTTATTTTATTTATCATTTGGGTTCTCCCAATGTGGCAATAAGAATTGTGGACATTTTTAATTAGTATTTTGCTAAATGCTTCTGACAGTATAATTTTTTTCCTTCTTTTATTGTTTTTGTAATAAATGTTATTTTCTAGTATAAACTTTGATTTTCCATGTTGTATATTTGGATTTGTGTCTTGGTCCTTTTTTATATCCTGCATNATGGATACAATTTCAAAAGGGCGTGTTGCTGGGCCTAAATGGGACATTAAACCAAATTTTGGATTTCTTCTTGATTTGTTTTTAATACAAATATCACATTTATCACAGAGATCCTTAATATTTGTGATGATATTCTTTGCTGTATAGAAAGGAGTTATTTTATTTATCATTTGGGTTCTCCCAATGTGGCAATAAGAATTATGGACATTTTTAATTAGTACTTTGCTAAATGCTTCTGACAGTATAATTTTTTTCCTTCTTTTATTATTTTTGTAATAAATGTTATTTTCTAGTATAAACTTTGATTTTCCATGTTGTATATTTGGATTTGTATCTTGGTCCTTTTTTATATCCTGCATGTTAACTAAGTTTACAACTTTCAAAAAATCTTCAGTATTGTCATTAGGTTCTAGGACTGGATTTCTACTTAAGCAGTCCGCCTCTTGATTTGATTGTCCTGGGTTGTATTTTATCTTAAAATTGTATTGGGACAAGTAATACGTCAGATCACCCAGTTCCTCATCAGTTCTAGACTTGATATTAAGATTTTCTAAAGGTTTATGATCTGAATATACTATAAATTCTTTATTCATAAGCCAGTGCTGCCAATATTTTACAGCCTCTTTAATTGCCAAGCATTCCAAATATATTGCCTTTTTTTTCTTTTGAGTGTCGGTCAATTTCTTT
>NWSH02000601.1:10137189-10149841 GCA_002382865.2 Heliothis virescens | reverse complement strand
AATTTTAGTCTAAATCCTTCTGTTAATATTGCGTCAAGTAGTTTTTAATATGTTTTTAGTGTTCCTCAAAACTTTTAGAAAAAACCAAGATATCGTCTATGAAATTACTGCAAAATCGGAGAGATTATATTTTCTTATTACATTTCTCAATATTCTTTGGAAAAATTGCGGGAGCCGTCTTTAACCCAAATGGGAGGCATGTCCACTGAAAGTGGCCTTCTTGGGTGATGAAAGCTGTCTTATATCTATCTTCGATTTTCATTGGAATGGACCAAAATGCTGAATTTTATCAAAAGTGGAATAATACTCACAGTTTAAGTCTTTACCATCAAGTCTTCAATCAACGGGAAAGGCTGTGATTGAGGGACAACAATTTTATTCAATTCTCTGAAATCAATACACAGTCTTGATCTTTTCCATCTTCTTCTTGTTAGGCTAAGGTGACTGGAGCAGCAAAAGGGCTATATGATTCCTCAATTAAGTTTTCTTCAATAATTTCGATATTTGACTCTCAATTTCTTTTTCTATCATCAGTTGTAACATCTGTATGGGCCTTGTAAGCAATATTGATCTACTGTTAAGTCAATGTGAGCTTCATAACCTCGTACTGTACCAACCGTCGTATTTGTCCTTAGCGAAGACTGCTTTGTATTTTTCTATTAATTTATCAATTTCAGTTTGTTTACATAAATCAGGTGGTTTTACTAAAATTTCAAATTCACTGAATTAATATGTTCATTGAAGTTTATTTCACATTGGTTTAAACAATTTATTTCTTGTTCTGTACCTCAGAGTTTAGGGTCACATCTTGTTCATTTTTGTCACCTAGTACATCAGGAATTTTGACATTCAAAATGTTTGTCCCAGAGTATTTATTTTTTGTTATCCTCTTCATTTTGGATTTATTCTCTTTTGTGCATTATTACATTGTATGATATTCAATTTTTCATCTTGTATTAATCTAAATTCTTTGATACAATCCAGGCCAATGAGAAAATCGTATGAAAATTTTCACTATCTATACATAAATATTCATTCTCTTTCAATGTCATATATTTTATTTTTAATGTTACCATTCCTTTTGTTTTCTTCTCACCATTAATAGTTTTCAAGTTTGCTGTTTGTTTATTAATGTGTCTTCTTCTTTCTTTTTTATTTTCAAGAACTTTGCATTAATCAACATGACATTTGAACCAGAATCATAAATTGCAGTAACATTTAAAGTGTCATTAATAATATTTTTATTTTATTAATGGTGATACTTCTAGTTTTTTGGATTCTTTTCTTAAGTTCAACTTCTAATTCAGTTATTCACACTTTTTACAACATATTTTGATCTTTGTGATTGAACCAACAGTTTTCTTCAGGATGAAAACGTTTTCCTTTCTTTTCATTGACACAAATTTGGCATGGTTTTTTTCTTCATTCTTTTTGTTTTTATGTCAGATTGCGTGTAGTTCTTTTTTTCATATTTGATTCTTCCAACAAGATGTTCTAATTTGCCTATCTCATTATAGAGATCTTCAGTTTGTTGTAACGTCTCTCGGTCAATTCTGTCACTCAGGTAATTAGGCAGGCCTGCGGCTATAAGGTCTATAAGAGTGCCTGTATCAATCGTTTTCCTAACCTCTAATAACAATTTCTCTTTTTTCAATGCATACTCAAGCAATGATCCTGTTTGGTATTTAAATCCAAGAGCATATCTTATCGGCGACCAACCTTTGTTTCCAAATGTTTCACAGAAGTTTTTTTCCCATTTAATCCACTCTGATTCTACTGTAAATTTTATTAACATACAACTGTACCAGTTTACACTTGAATATTCTAAAAACTGTTTTAATATTTCAATTTTTTTCCTGTCTTCATCAATATGGAAACGTTCACATTCTTTGTTGAAGTCCTTAATCCATTGGTGAGCGTTTGCGTTTTTACCAGTGAATTTTTCAAGCACAAAGTCTTTTGCAATTTTCCCCAAATTTTGAGTTTCAGATTTTCTTTGCTTTTCTTCAAGTAGTTTCTCTAGTAGTTTCTCCAATGTTTTATTTGAACCTTCAGTTAATGATTTTGGATCATTTATGTTTTCATTTAACTCTTCAAGGTAAAAATCTTTAAACTGTATATTTTGTTCTTCATCTAAGTATACCCTCGATATCTCATCAGTTAAAGTTATCCATATTTTCCTAGTTTGATGTCTTTTGTTTAATGTTTTTCTGATCTTGGCATAGTTAGGCGTATTTGTTATTAATTGATGTAAGTTTGCAGGTTGATATTCGGCCGGTATGCCAAAAGTTTGGCCATCTGGTGTG
Source organism: Heliothis virescens (assembly GCA_002382865.2). Taxonomy (NCBI): domain Eukaryota; kingdom Metazoa; phylum Arthropoda; class Insecta; order Lepidoptera; family Noctuidae; genus Heliothis; species Heliothis virescens. Next base: position 10,147,535 of record NWSH02000601.1, on the reverse strand, counting down.
CCTATTGAGGTTATGCAAATAATGTTTGATTTTCCATCTGCTGACGTTTTCACACAAAAATCAAACCTCAACTTCTCCATATTCGTTGTATTTAATTGCGGAAAATGTTGTTTTATAATGGTATATGCTCAGGTGTATAAAGAATTTAACTGCGTTTTCTGTAATAACAAAACTGTTTATTCGTATCACATATAAACAAACACTACAATTAACGTATTTTAAATAAAATATCTTACCTGTAATAACAAAAAACAACATTTAAAGCCTTTACTTCTGAATATTTTATAATTTAACTTTTTATAACTAATTGTAAATTGACATTAGGCAAATTTTCATAAACAAACCTTTTCGTTCTAAAATCAAAAATCTAATCATAGACAACAACATAAAACTATTACAAATATCCTTTACATTCATATCAAAATTATAACACAGTTTGTATTGACTAAAATTCGGGATTTCGTGAGAATTACCCAACTATGAAAGCATTTTTCATCTTGATCGAGTAATTCCTGAAACTAACGCGATCAAAGTAATACAAACAATGCGTTTGCATATTTAAGCTATTATGCATTTTCCTTACTTTCAGAATGAGCTCATTTGGACGAGGAAAATCTCAAACTTTATTTTGTTGCTTTTCAAATTTTAATACAGTAATATTTTGAATCTAATCTTAGTTATCATTATCGGATGTACTTATCCGATTTCAATAAACATTTTTTACTTTCGACAGCGAACTAGGTATCTCCATACACTTTCCCTCTATTTCCTAAATAAACTGGCATTAAGAAAATGGAACATACTGTACGTTCGACGATACAGCCGCAGGATCATAAACGCTGTCGTAAATCTCAAGCTTGGATTTAGTTTTGCTGTCATTAAGAACAGTATTTATCATGTGTGGTCTTAAGCTGAAATTATCGGTAATACAACTGTTTCTATGATGAATAGTCTGTAACTTGTTAATAGATGTTATTAATGTTATGTCCTGTTGGATTTTAGAGATAATTGATAGATAGCTTCGTTAGAGCAAGTTTTAATTTACATTGTTTTCCTTAGCCTTAGATGAACCTAGTATTGTCTAGTGTGGAGTAAACAATATTAATTGGACGATCAGGAAAACCCTACTAAAACCGCTAGCACGAGTGCTTACGGTAAATGAGATTTTATCATTGCATTTCAGTTCATGCTGATTTCAAAATATAGGCACTAAGCTAGATAAACTAAGCTGGTATGAATCTACCTATAAAGATCACTATGGATCCACTTAACTGACTTTGAAAATTCTTTTACCATTACAAGTCACTTTATTTGAGAGTGTCATAGGCTACATTTTATCCGGGTACTTGAAGTAGTTCCCTCAGGACGCGGATGAAACCGCGGAGAAACAGCTAGTGCGATATAATAACTCAATTATGAAAGCTCTATCCGAGATCTAGATACCAAACCATTACATAAGTTCCTATAAAACGTTTGACAAGATGTCTATAATAATAATAAAGAGGAAACATTTTTTTGTTTGTTTGTATTTCAAGGCTCCGAAACTACTGAGCCGATTTGAGAAATTATTTCATTGTTGGGAAGCTAGACTATTCCCGAGTAATGTAGGCTATATTTTGTCCGGGTACAGATAAAACTTCCCTCGGGACGCGAATGAAACTGCGGCGAAACAGCCAGTACGATATAATAACTCAATTATGAAGGAACTGTCTGAGATCTAGATATAAACCACTACATAAGTTCCTAGTAAACGCATAACAAGATATAAATAATAACTACAATATTCATTCTAATAAGTAACACACTCGTTAGACGAAATCGTCCATCGTTAGGCTCAGAACACATTAAACGTATTAGAGAAAATAATACGATCTCCACCGATACGCGCCGGTAATAATACCTTCGTATTATAATCGCTGCATCCTTTGAGGTGCGTACTAATGCGTGTTGTTAAGGTGTGGCCACACTTAACGATACGGTACTTTCATGATCAACGTCATTCCCGCGTAAAGGTACCGTATCTTGTAGTATGTTTAGGAAATATGTAGATTTTAAAAATAATGAAAATTCTAAATTGAATGTGGCTAATATGCATTTTTGTATAACTGTATGGAAACAGAATGAATTAACATTAGAGATCTATTTAACAGTAGTGTTACGAAAATCAACATGGTATCTCAGTGAAATCTAGTAACGGACTCGATTTCACTACTGTTATAAAATTGCTGATCAAAGGAAACATAAAATCATGTTTAATAGGCTTAAACATTTTATATCTATTCAAATTATAAGATACGCTTTATACCATCGTCTTATGTGCATGCACCTTTAAGATAATGGGATGAGATATCATAGAGGAATCCCTTTTATTTTTAGAAAGGATATGATTATGAGTAATCTAAAAAGAGGTTCACTCCATCTTGTTTAGAGTTGTTTGAATATTTTCGAAAGCGATAAAGCGATAGTATTTTAATAGATTTGGAGCGACCTCTTTTGATTAATTTAATGGAAAATAGATGATGCAGTTACTTTCTTACTGAAATATGTATTGTTGAATGAAAACAAATAAAAATGTTGACGATATCTGTTTTTTTTTCTTTATTAAATAACAGCATAGGTACAGACGACAGCACATCAAGTTACCACAATCTGTCAAATTTCTGCGATAGATTTTCAACCTTATCACAATAGTGGAAGGTAGATGTTCGCTTGGTAAAATTTGACAGATTGGTATACGTTGACCTGCTGTTGTCTGTACCTATTTAGAAAATATAAATACCCAATGTTTTAAAATTACAGTTAATTTTTAAAACACTGTATATTATAGCAGTTAAAAAGCAGAAAAGTGAAAGAATCACCCTTTTTCAACGGCAAATAGCCAAGCACACCTTGACGTGACGTATAAAATTACCATAATAACAATACCCGTTGCGGTCGACATAATTTCTATGCGGTACGAGAAAATCTCGTTAATTCAATTTGTTTTTCTATTATTCTCTAATGTTGAGCAGTTGGTAGTCGTTGCGCACGCGACGGTGGCACGCTCAAATTACTACTAGTGTTGGGATTGTGACAGTTACAACTGTCATAAAAAATAACAGTTTCTCGTTACGTGTAAATAAAATATCGATAGAAACCTACTTAGACATAGGAAGTGGTGAAGAGTGGGCGTTTTGGGGACTGTCTTTTGTAAAAAATGTACCGTAAAATGATTTTCAGCCTGGTTTGAATAAATTACTTTTATCTTTTATCTGGTGTGATTTTATTTAACTTTCGAGTCTCGATTAAGCAAATATATTGCTTTTATTCATGTTTTTTATATCACATTGCCATAAAAATATTCGTATTGTTTCTACCTTTACCACAAGTGAGGTCTTAGGGTATAGATATACGGACGTTCTTATTAATTGCATTTTGAAAAATTACACCATTAATCTAACAAATAAATCTATATCGAACTCTATTCGTTATTGACAAATTAAATTGTCACTATTAATGTTAGTGCGCCATTAGACGCAGCATCGTCGCGTGCGCACCATTACAGTAATGACGTGCTTGTATAGAACATACCCGTTTGACTAACCTGATTGTCTCACTCAGTTGCTTGTGGCAGAACTGTGTGAAGCAGTGCTTTGAAGACGATTAATTTTGTATTTTTTTTCAAAAAAAGACTTTATTATACTGGTGTGAAATTGTTACTAAAAGTCAAATAAAAAATGGCTTTATTTTTTACTTAAAAAATAATTACTAAAAATTAACTGTCACTTGCAATACAATGAATTTCACGTGAAGCGCTGAAAATCATTAAAAAAATAATCTTAAAAACAAAGAATATACCCAGTCATTAAATTTAATTAAAGTTACCTATTTTGCAGCCAATTATGCAAAACCTAAGTTGGATAAATATGACGCACTCAAAATAAAACAATCGACTAATTAAAATAGTAAGTTGTTCACATCACTAGTTTTAAGCGGACGCGTGCACAGTGCACACTATTACAGTAATGATGCATCGTATAGAAAATATACAGCAATGAGTGCACAGCTGTTTGTATCGACTGTCATTACGCCAGGAGATGTGTACCATTAGATACGCGTTTCTTTTAGTTTCACTGGCCGTTATTCGATTTTTGCAATCGAGAAAAGTGTTAGTCGATTTTCCGACAACCTTACGTACAATTTTTTAATATTTACAATCACATAGAAATTAACAGTTCTTACCAACTCACATGATATTATGTGAAGTTTATTTTCTTCAATGATTATAATTTTCTTGTAGATATCATGGGTTAACTGCAGGAAATTCTCAACCCATATCGTACGTTTTATGCAAAACCATGACTAACACTATTAATTGCCATGCATTTCATCCTCTAAAGTATCGTTAGTCAAATCTGAAGCCCCTTAACAATTTCCTGTACCATGGAAGTTATTACAAAAATAAATGTACAATTTAATTCTATTTATTTTACTGTAATTTCAACGCAAATTGTAAGTTTGCTAGATAACAGCTGACAGCTCGGCGATGGTATACGCGAAAACGGTGTACGTTGCTTCGTTCGTTTAATAGGCAGTTCAAAAGGTTATACAAAGACAAGTAATGATTACTGGTGTATAATTGTTATCGTTTTGCATTAGTCAGAGAGGAGTTTAATGGGGAACGGTATGGAAAGATGGATGTTTAGTAGTTTGTTTTGACTTTTAAATGATTATTTACTGATATAATGATTTTAAACGATGACATCTCATAAAATATACCTAGTTACCTACGTAGGATCGTAAATTTAGTGTCGGACAGTCTGGACAATGAGTAAAATATCTTTGTGTATCTATATTTTGTATTACATATTATTGTCATTCTTTAAATTACATTTAAATAAAAAAGCTGTTTGACTAAAAACGCCAAAGGGACCGTCCATTAATCACGTGAGGTTCGAATAGGGGGGGGGGGGTATATATAAAATCACCAAGCATCAGATCACATCACTTCTTATACCGCAAATGTATCACCAAGGGGGAGGGGGGGTGAAAAAAAGCTAAAATAAACATCACGTGATTAATGGACGGCCCCAAAAGAATCAGAAAAATATGTACCGAAAACATTCCCACAGATAAATCACAAGTAGCCAATGTGCTTCCACTAAGCTCAAACCTACCAACACTAACTGACTCAAACGCATAAACGACGCTCAACAAGACTCAATCAACTCCTCTACATCTTCAAAGGTCCGACATTCTATTCCCAGCACACCTGATAATTGTCCTCTCTATATAAAACCGTTTCTAAAAAAAGTTCCTAATCAACTCTGAGCCCACTTTCACCGTCAACGTTACTCATGTCTATTAGCATATAAGAAATACTTGTGTCATTCAGTTTAGAGTCGGGTTGGGTCGAATATTCAAAGTATTTTGGTCATTACATCGCATTCTTGGGTTTGTCATTACTGTTTGTATAAGATTTACTGGCTTGAATGAAGAGCTTTGTGTTAAATGGCTCTTTAAGTTTAGATTTGTGAGAGGTTAATGTTATTTGAAGTTCATTTTGAACCTCGTATTTGTTAGCTACGCAAACATTACCAAGTCTTGATTCTCTTTTGATGTCATTGTTAGAAATTAATAGACACCTTGATACAAAATTATAGACATCAGCAAACTTTATACCCGTTGAATTAAGTTCATCAGAGCTTACCTTATTAAACTATCAAAGGAAGCAAAAAATAACAATAAAACTTTTAAAAAATACAGAGTCATCTTAAAAGCGCTTACCAAAAATCGACTACAGCAAAAAAATAATAACAACACAATCAACTAACAAGTCACGCTAAATCCAAATTAATGAAGTTGTGAAAAACACGAAGACGAAGAAGAAAGCGATTTATGCGCATGAGTCACGATTAAATAAGGTTTTAAATACGACCTGCCTACTGTGGAATGTGAGGCGCGCGAATTTCTTCCGGAACATCAGATTCTTGACGATATCCTACAAAAAGAAGCTTAATTTCTCTCATAAAACATCGGTTTCGACGACAAAATTGTTTGTAGGAAGCTGGAGGCATATTTTTGATTTCTTTGACCTGACCTTAGTCTTCCTCATCCGTAGTAGCTATTCCAATTTCTTTTTCGCTTCTCTTTAAATTGTGCCTCATATTTATAATTGATCTTTCTTCTGCCTTTATTTGTCTGAAATCGTATTCCGGAATATAATTCTAGAGTAAAAAATATAAGGCTTTTGAATAAAATCAAGCTTATTATAGACTGTTAGACTGCGATTTTATTTCAGTCATCAAAATTCAACAGGTCATAGTGCTTGCCAGCTTTTGAAACCAGTTTCACTGAGTCTCTAATGCGGCACATCTAGTGATTTATAATAAACGGAAATAAATGCCTATTCGGCTTAGCAACAACGGAAAGAAGTCTGTGACACTGGGAAATAGAATACAGAAGGTGTATTTTTTCTGGAAGATTATATTATAGAAAAACGTTGATGTCCCTATGAATGAAATCATTAGTAAAGTGATCAACAGTAAATTGATTTGATCGACTATACATACACGGCATATAGCGATATTGAGAAACACCAATCTAGTTTACTGGAAGACCAATGTTCGTCAATGGGTTATTCTCATTTTGATCCACGAAGTATTCCCAAAGTCACCCACGGCAAAAATATTAAATTAAAATAAGAATTAAATCGTTTCCCAATTTGCCCCACGACCTTAAAATTGAAAAAGAATTTTGTATTTTCGAAAACAAATAATACAATGGGTTAGTTCTCAAATTGCTCCACACATTTTCGTCAAAGCATTTTAAAAATAAATATTATATTTGGACAGCATTTTGTCAGTACAGTCAGCAGGAAAATCAGTTTTAAATCATGTGCGTTAGGAATAATAAATCAAACAGTGCAGTGATTTTCAATAATATTATCGTAATCAAAATATAATCAATTATAAACATAAAAAATTAAACTTTTTTATTAAAAATAGATAATACAAAAATCTGTCTTTTCTAATTACACATTCTGTCGATATGCTGAAGAAAAACAGTTTGTGCATAACTAAGTGATAACATTTAAGCAATCATCTCCGTAGACTTCTGCCATCCTGGTACTTGTCGTAACAAATAATGATCCAATTTCAACCCTTTATATTTATTTGTGACCATTATTTCGCTAAGGTAAGTCGCCTTATACATCTACTTCCAATTCAGTTATGATTCCCTAGTACTTATAGTTGAATGTCCATCGATATTTAATACGAAACCTTTATGCTGATCTTAATGTTTCATCGTATATGCGTTTAAAAGAATAAACCACTTATCCTTATTCAGTTGTCACGATGCATAACATTTTTATACCGACTGTACCTCAGCAAGATGTTATGGAAGAAAATGAAACTTTAATATTTTAATATTTCGTTGCTTTTTACGTGGGGAACATTGAGACATAAAAATATATAAAATAATTTTCTATTTAAATTATTCGTGGAGCAAAATGAAACTTAAAGTACCTTTTTACTGTAATATTTATTTATAAATAGAAAAGCCGTGGATGCATTTGAGAATCGATGTTCGTGTTTCAAAAGTTTGCTAAACAAAAGAATGGAGCAAAATGCAAACAACCCCGTCAATGACGAATATTTACATAAAAATAAAATAGAAAACAAAATTCCTTGTAAGGCCAGTTAATGAAAGTTATACGTAACCTGAGAAAGTTTTACATGAGTCACTTTAGATTTTATGACCATATCAACATTTTTTACTGTTAACTTAGTCTTTGCAATAACTCTTTCAATTCTGCACTATCTATTACTCATTGTACCTACAAACGACATCCAGTGAACCGATCCTAATTTGTCAAATTTTATCAATAGAAGATCGACCTTCCAGTATTATGATAAGGTTGAAAATCTATTGAAGAAATTTGACAGATTAGTAGGTTGATGGCCTAGCGTCTGTACGAACGCATGATCCTTCTGTCCTAATTCTATAGTATGCTGCGTATGCGCAAGTCTCGCCAAATCAAGTTATCACCTCGGCCACCTGCGAGCAGCTGTTTCTAGGTGTCATATGACGTCACTTTCACATTTTGACACACCTAAATGTGTTGTATAAAAATGAATGAAGCGTTTCGTGTACCTTCGCGTAATTATCATGCGTAGGTTGATAATTGGGTAGCCTATTGTGTTAATAGTAGTAGAATTTTTCGGCCTACTATCTGTCTTCAGACATGTTAATGGAAGCCTGGGAGTCCGTTGTATGTAAAGAAGTTTGCCAGCACATCAATCTATCTTAATATTTCTTCAATAGATTTTCAACCTTATCAAAATAGTGGAAGGTTAATGTTCGATTGGTAAAATTTGACAGATGCTGCTAGATTGCCTGGTACATTAACTCTTTATTGTTTAACCTTTGCTAATCAAAGCACATTAACAGCACACAAGCTTTCCTACAACACAAACCCACACGATCAACACTCATAAAAGTCGGTACCAAAATGTTGGCTACAATTAATAGCCGCTCATATGTAGTCGCAAGTCGCGAGTCGCGTGTGTATCAAGTTTTTTGGCACGGGTGTCGTCGGTACTACGGCCGCTGAGGTTCAATGGCATCGCACCAGGTGGGTATTGACGGGGAATTAGAGATATGGAAAGTGTACTACATATTGGCAAAGCGCAGTTGAATTATTTTTATTTACTAGTCTTCTATTTTTCTACTTGTTTACCATTGAGGTAAAACGTTTTTGTAACTAATCCAAATCTGTGGATAGCAAAAATTCTAATTTACTATGTAGTGGCCAGTGGCACGCAGCAAGTATGCATGTGCTGTGCTGTGCTGTGTTAGTCTCAAAGACGTAGGTTTTATACCACAGAATCACATAAATTCCAAATACCGTGCTTTATACCGTTTGACAAGCGGGCAACAGCTGTTAAATTGGCTAATAAGCCTGTCTATATGCTTTGAATACTAAGGTAACTTGCCAATACAGTTCAAAGCAGGTTGCGTTCTGAATTAAAACACCACTAAATTAAACAACAGCTATTTTTTCATGCAGAATAGATAACAAAAAGATCATAAAACTTTCATTAAACTTTTCAATTAAGAAACACTGCTACACTAGTTTTACTACAATGAAACCCACATTTTCTTGATACGCGCACATTCACTCGATTCATCTTGATAGCACATCTAGTCACACTCTACATCCGTCGCCGTATCATAATGATAATGATAGGTTGGCCCATACACCGATAGACATGTCATTTTCTCACCGCGCTAATTGAATACAAGAGATAATTATTTTACTGTTAAACGATAAAAAATCGCGTGTCCGAAATGTTTTGGTGATGTCTGTGAATAGGACCGCTTATTGTTTGACGTGTGTTAATTATGAATTATAATTATTGATGGGAGTAATGAATAGCTGTGTTAGAATAAACTCGAAGCTTCTCAAATTATAGTAAAGTGCCAAAATAAATATCTGTGCCTTTCTGAAGTATGACTCTCCTCGCAAACACATTTTTTGTCTACACGTTTTGATTATTATGAAACCGGCTATATAGGCATGTGTTGCGGAGGAATGAAGATCATATTGTGAGGAAGGTTTTGAACATAAATGTGGATGGATATGGTGGAAGAAGACGACCAAAAAAACGATGTATGGATTGTGTGAAAGTCGATACAGCTAGATAATAATATAGAGAGAGAAGTAGAAGAGATGACGGCAGATAGAAGAGTATGGAAAAAGAAAACATTCTGCACCGAGCCCCAAATAAAATTAGGATAAGGGCAGGAGGATGATGACGACGTTTTGATTATCATGACGTCACTAGGAGCTTTCTTCGGAATGGTAAAGTTATTTGATGATAACACTCGATATAACATAACTAATGAAGGTTGGTCATTAACGCTGAAAGTGACAACGCGTTGATGTTCGCTATATTGTGTAGAAATCGTTTGTTATGTGGGAATATGATGACGGAGATGCTACGAGAAAGTTAAATGAGCTAGGTATATGAGTAAGGAAAATACATACTAAAATGATAGTTCTTAGAGATATAGGGATATCCCAGCAACATACGGATATGCTATCATTTTTGATTAAATTAAGAAAAAGTCACAAAAGAATTAGGACTAAGATTTTTTTGCCAATTATTCATTTCTTGACACTTATACCAACAAAAATGTTATGTTAGAAGATAACCATGAATTAGGCTTTAGTTGTATAGCTCATACTTTACTTACCTACTTAAACTTTGAGAGAGTTTAGAATAGGTACCTACTAGTACAGACGACAGCACATCAAGTTACCACAATCTGTCAAATTTCTGAAATAGATTTTCAACCTT
>NWSH02000601.1:10119613-10135850 GCA_002382865.2 Heliothis virescens | reverse complement strand
TACTTGTCGTAACAAATAATGATCCAATTTCAACCCTTTATATTTATTTGTGACCATTATTTCGCTAAGGTAAGTCGCCTTATACATCTACTTCCAATTCAGTTATGATTCCCTAGTACTTATAGTTGAATGTCCATCGATATTTAATACGAAACCTTTATGCTGATCTTAATGTTTCATCGTATATGCGTTTAAAAGAATAAACCACTTATCCTTATTCAGTTGTCACGATGCATAACATTTTTATACCGACTGTACCTCAGCAAGATGTTATGGAAGAAAATGAAACTTTAATATTTTAATATTTCGTTGCTTTTTACGTGGGGAACATTGAGACATAAAAATATATAAAATAATTTTCTATTTAAATTATTCGTGGAGCAAAATGAAACTTAAAGTACCTTTTTACTGTAATATTTATTTATAAATAGAAAAGCCGTGGATGCATTTGAGAATCGATGTTCGTGTTTCAAAAGTTTGCTAAACAAAAGAATGGAGCAAAATGCAAACAACCCCGTCAATGACGAATATTTACATAAAAATAAAATAGAAAACAAAATTCCTTGTAAGGCCAGTTAATGAAAGTTATACGTAACCTGAGAAAGTTTTACATGAGTCACTTTAGATTTTATGACCATATCAACATTTTTTACTGTTAACTTAGTCTTTGCAATAACTCTTTCAATTCTGCACTATCTATTACTCATTGTACCTACAAACGACATCCAGTGAACCGATCCTAATTTGTCAAATTTTATCAATAGAAGATCGACCTTCCAGTATTATGATAAGGTTGAAAATCTATTGAAGAAATTTGACAGATTAGTAGGTTGATGGCCTAGCGTCTGTACGAACGCATGATCCTTCTGTCCTAATTCTATAGTATGCTGCGTATGCGCAAGTCTCGCCAAATCAAGTTATCACCTCGGCCACCTGCGAGCAGCTGTTTCTAGGTGTCATATGACGTCACTTTCACATTTTGACACACCTAAATGTGTTGTATAAAAATGAATGAAGCGTTTCGTGTACCTTCGCGTAATTATCATGCGTAGGTTGATAATTGGGTAGCCTATTGTGTTAATAGTAGTAGAATTTTTCGGCCTACTATCTGTCTTCAGACATGTTAATGGAAGCCTGGGAGTCCGTTGTATGTAAAGAAGTTTGCCAGCACATCAATCTATCTTAATATTTCTTCAATAGATTTTCAACCTTATCAAAATAGTGGAAGGTTAATGTTCGATTGGTAAAATTTGACAGATGCTGCTAGATTGCCTGGTACATTAACTCTTTATTGTTTAACCTTTGCTAATCAAAGCACATTAACAGCACACAAGCTTTCCTACAACACAAACCCACACGATCAACACTCATAAAAGTCGGTACCAAAATGTTGGCTACAATTAATAGCCGCTCATATGTAGTCGCAAGTCGCGAGTCGCGTGTGTATCAAGTTTTTTGGCACGGGTGTCGTCGGTACTACGGCCGCTGAGGTTCAATGGCATCGCACCAGGTGGGTATTGACGGGGAATTAGAGATATGGAAAGTGTACTACATATTGGCAAAGCGCAGTTGAATTATTTTTATTTACTAGTCTTCTATTTTTCTACTTGTTTACCATTGAGGTAAAACGTTTTTGTAACTAATCCAAATCTGTGGATAGCAAAAATTCTAATTTACTATGTAGTGGCCAGTGGCACGCAGCAAGTATGCATGTGCTGTGCTGTGCTGTGTTAGTCTCAAAGACGTAGGTTTTATACCACAGAATCACATAAATTCCAAATACCGTGCTTTATACCGTTTGACAAGCGGGCAACAGCTGTTAAATTGGCTAATAAGCCTGTCTATATGCTTTGAATACTAAGGTAACTTGCCAATACAGTTCAAAGCAGGTTGCGTTCTGAATTAAAACACCACTAAATTAAACAACAGCTATTTTTTCATGCAGAATAGATAACAAAAAGATCATAAAACTTTCATTAAACTTTTCAATTAAGAAACACTGCTACACTAGTTTTACTACAATGAAACCCACATTTTCTTGATACGCGCACATTCACTCGATTCATCTTGATAGCACATCTAGTCACACTCTACATCCGTCGCCGTATCATAATGATAATGATAGGTTGGCCCATACACCGATAGACATGTCATTTTCTCACCGCGCTAATTGAATACAAGAGATAATTATTTTACTGTTAAACGATAAAAAATCGCGTGTCCGAAATGTTTTGGTGATGTCTGTGAATAGGACCGCTTATTGTTTGACGTGTGTTAATTATGAATTATAATTATTGATGGGAGTAATGAATAGCTGTGTTAGAATAAACTCGAAGCTTCTCAAATTATAGTAAAGTGCCAAAATAAATATCTGTGCCTTTCTGAAGTATGACTCTCCTCGCAAACACATTTTTTGTCTACACGTTTTGATTATTATGAAACCGGCTATATAGGCATGTGTTGCGGAGGAATGAAGATCATATTGTGAGGAAGGTTTTGAACATAAATGTGGATGGATATGGTGGAAGAAGACGACCAAAAAAACGATGTATGGATTGTGTGAAAGTCGATACAGCTAGATAATAATATAGAGAGAGAAGTAGAAGAGATGACGGCAGATAGAAGAGTATGGAAAAAGAAAACATTCTGCACCGAGCCCCAAATAAAATTAGGATAAGGGCAGGAGGATGATGACGACGTTTTGATTATCATGACGTCACTAGGAGCTTTCTTCGGAATGGTAAAGTTATTTGATGATAACACTCGATATAACATAACTAATGAAGGTTGGTCATTAACGCTGAAAGTGACAACGCGTTGATGTTCGCTATATTGTGTAGAAATCGTTTGTTATGTGGGAATATGATGACGGAGATGCTACGAGAAAGTTAAATGAGCTAGGTATATGAGTAAGGAAAATACATACTAAAATGATAGTTCTTAGAGATATAGGGATATCCCAGCAACATACGGATATGCTATCATTTTTGATTAAATTAAGAAAAAGTCACAAAAGAATTAGGACTAAGATTTTTTTGCCAATTATTCATTTCTTGACACTTATACCAACAAAAATGTTATGTTAGAAGATAACCATGAATTAGGCTTTAGTTGTATAGCTCATACTTTACTTACCTACTTAAACTTTGAGAGAGTTTAGAATAGGTACCNCATCAATCTATCTTAATATTTCTTCAATAGATTTTCAACCTTATCAAAATAGTGGAAGGTTAATGTTCGATTGGTAAAATTTGACAGATGCTGCTAGATTGCCTGGTACATTAACTCTTTATTGTTTAACCTTTGCTAATCAAAGCACATTAACAGCACACAAGCTTTCCTACAACACAAACCCACACGATCAACACTCATAAAAGTCGGTACCAAAATGTTGGCTACAATTAATAGCCGCTCATATGTAGTCGCAAGTCGCGAGTCGCGTGTGTATCAAGTTTTTTGGCACGGGTGTCGTCGGTACTACGGCCGCTGAGGTTCAATGGCATCGCACCAGGTGGGTATTGACGGGGAATTAGAGATATGGAAAGTGTACTACATATTGGCAAAGCGCAGTTGAATTATTTTTATTTACTAGTCTTCTATTTTTCTACTTGTTTACCATTGAGGTAAAACGTTTTTGTAACTAATCCAAATCTGTGGATAGCAAAAATTCTAATTTACTATGTAGTGGCCAGTGGCACGCAGCAAGTATGCATGTGCTGTGCTGTGCTGTGTTAGTCTCAAAGACGTAGGTTTTATACCACAGAATCACATAAATTCCAAATACCGTGCTTTATACCGTTTGACAAGCGGGCAACAGCTGTTAAATTGGCTAATAAGCCTGTCTATATGCTTTGAATACTAAGGTAACTTGCCAATACAGTTCAAAGCAGGTTGCGTTCTGAATTAAAACACCACTAAATTAAACAACAGCTATTTTTTCATGCAGAATAGATAACAAAAAGATCATAAAACTTTCATTAAACTTTTCAATTAAGAAACACTGCTACACTAGTTTTACTACAATGAAACCCACATTTTCTTGATACGCGCACATTCACTCGATTCATCTTGATAGCACATCTAGTCACACTCTACATCCGTCGCCGTATCATAATGATAATGATAGGTTGGCCCATACACCGATAGACATGTCATTTTCTCACCGCGCTAATTGAATACAAGAGATAATTATTTTACTGTTAAACGATAAAAAATCGCGTGTCCGAAATGTTTTGGTGATGTCTGTGAATAGGACCGCTTATTGTTTGACGTGTGTTAATTATGAATTATAATTATTGATGGGAGTAATGAATAGCTGTGTTAGAATAAACTCGAAGCTTCTCAAATTATAGTAAAGTGCCAAAATAAATATCTGTGCCTTTCTGAAGTATGACTCTCCTCGCAAACACATTTTTTGTCTACACGTTTTGATTATTATGAAACCGGCTATATAGGCATGTGTTGCGGAGGAATGAAGATCATATTGTGAGGAAGGTTTTGAACATAAATGTGGATGGATATGGTGGAAGAAGACGACCAAAAAAACGATGTATGGATTGTGTGAAAGTCGATACAGCTAGATAATAATATAGAGAGAGAAGTAGAAGAGATGACGGCAGATAGAAGAGTATGGAAAAAGAAAACATTCTGCACCGAGCCCCAAATAAAATTAGGATAAGGGCAGGAGGATGATGACGACGTTTTGATTATCATGACGTCACTAGGAGCTTTCTTCGGAATGGTAAAGTTATTTGATGATAACACTCGATATAACATAACTAATGAAGGTTGGTCATTAACGCTGAAAGTGACAACGCGTTGATGTTCGCTATATTGTGTAGAAATCGTTTGTTATGTGGGAATATGATGACGGAGATGCTACGAGAAAGTTAAATGAGCTAGGTATATGAGTAAGGAAAATACATACTAAAATGATAGTTCTTAGAGATATAGGGATATCCCAGCAACATACGGATATGCTATCATTTTTGATTAAATTAAGAAAAAGTCACAAAAGAATTAGGACTAAGATTTTTTTGCCAATTATTCATTTCTTGACACTTATACCAACAAAAATGTTATGTTAGAAGATAACCATGAATTAGGCTTTAGTTGTATAGCTCATACTTTACTTACCTACTTAAACTTTGAGAGAGTTTAGAATAGGTACCTACTAGTACAGACGACAGCACATCAAGTTACCACAATCTGTCAAATTTCTGCAATCGATTTTCAACCTTATCACAATGGAGGTAGGTTAATGTACGACTCGTAAAATTTGACAGATTCGTTTACGTTGACCTGCTGTCGTCTGTACAGTATTCATGCATCATAGTAATTCAATTGATAATTTCTATTCGTGATCTTATCGTATAACAAAACTCAAACCAAAATAATGAACCAAGTTCCAAGTTAAAAGTGTTGCTATCAACGTTGATGAGTCAATGAAGATTATAGTTATTTACAAGAGAACATTTTCATAACGATTTGGAGCCGACAGTTTCTATCATTTTGAAGTCAAATTGGATGTTTGTGTTAATTTTCGAAGAGTTATGGAAAAGATTGGACATTATGATAATGAGGTAGCTAAACGAAAGTTTCGTTGATAGACCTACCTTTTCTATTTTTAGATTTTTATTTGTATTTATATTGGATGAAATGGCTTTATCTTTCGAAAAGAGAATACCTAAGTTTTTTACTATCATTTGATTAAACAAAACCAATATTTCAGCGAACAGTCTCCTTAACAAACACTTAATCCAAATGCGTAGATGAAAAAGCATTTTATTTATAGTTCTTAAGGCAGTGAAAGTATTAGGAAGAAGTAAGTAATGTGGATTTATTGTACAAAAGAAGTTTACTTTTCAAGTATTGACCTAAATGGAAACAACTGACAGAGGACATTTGTAAAAAATCCTATGGGAAAATATTTGAGTCTGCTAATTCCTTTAATAACAATATACTGGCAAAGAAGCAAGAATTTTGGAGTGGAGTTAGAGAACTATGAATAAGTAACAATATGTATATGCATTTCTAAAACTGCACTCTTAAAAGCTTTGGCCATAGAGTAGCTAAAACTGAAAAAACTGCCAACGAAAATCCCAAAAATGTCAACTAACATTTACTTGCGTCTCATTCACCGTATAATTCAAACGTATAATTTGATGATTACCATTCTTTCTTCTACTTATATCTCGCCGCTGCTCAGCCTATGTTATGAGTTGTAAATTATACGTTTGTACCCGAACATCTGTCTTATCTATCCATAGCCAGTAATGATGTACTAATTGAAGGTTCAGGAATGTCTCTTGTATCAAATTTTCTCGCGATGGTATTTATTATGGGTTTTGTATGCCCATTGATGGCTGGGCTTTCGAAGATTTGCCGCTAAGTACGTGAGGCTGAGGAAATTGCTTGTTATTGTTTTCTATGGGATTAAATTGATGTTGGTCTGATGTTTTGGTCTTGAGTTTGGCCTACATTGCGACATCAATGTTGTTGGTAATTTCTGTTATTGTGATGTTGCTATTGCATCTGCTCATTCATGGAGGTATTAGAAGACCACTGCACGCACAAATGATAAAGAAAATATTGGCATGTATACAAAAACAGAAAAACACCCTGAAAATTAACCAGACTGGAAAAATTATAGTCTTTGATAAAACCAAACGTTTTTAAAAGTTGCAAGCTTGGGGGGACATTTCATTACAACGAAAATATGAATGATCACGTTTCATCGTCACCAAACATATCAACTATGTTTCCACAGTTCAATTTTCTGAGCACACCTACGTAAGCTAAGCCAAAGAGAACAAATTAAGAGAGAGAGCTACATTTGATTGTAATACAAACAAAGTTAATCGCAGTTACAAGTGTATACGTGGGAGGTGCTACTCGGTCAAGTGTCCACAATTATTTTAACAAGTGGTAAGTAGGCACTTCATTAACAAAAAACGTATCCTGGTAAGGTTAAGTAAATAATTACGAAGATTGCTAGCTTATTCATTTAGTAAACATTGTAGAGGAACTGATTTATCTGCGGACTAGCTTCGACCCGCGGTTTCATCAGCATCTTATTGGAACTTCTTACTCCACGAATCCATATAAAAACTGTTCTAGAGCCTTGCTCATTGAATGGGCTATCTTAAACTGAAATTATTTTCCATATCGGGTCAGTAGCTACTGAGGTTATCACGATCAAACAAACTAACATACAACATATTAGAATATGATAGGTATTTCATTTAAATTAATACATTTCTTTCACTCCTCCGTACTAGGTACCATGGGCCACATGTAGACTCTCTTCAAAACTTTAGCAACTGGTTGATCTAACACTATGGCGGTCTAGTGACTAGCTCACCAAGTAAAAGTATACTCATAGGCACTTGGTATCTATTACCGTGGTCTGTTCCCGTCAGATCCTGTACACTAACACTCGGCTGCGCAATGTAGAAACTTTGCTTTGACGTAGCTAGAAAAGATTTACCTTCAAAAGATTTGTATAGTATCTATACTAATTCACTATTATAAAGCTGAAGAGTTTATAAATACGTTGGCTTGGACACGCTAGTCTCAGGAGCAACGTGACAGATTTGAAAAAAATCTTTCATTGTAAGATAGCCCATACATCGAGGAAGGCTATGTCCATTTGTTTAGCGGGTACAATTAATAGTTCCATTGGAATGCCGGTAAAACCACTGGCACAATATAATACTGAAAGAAAGCTCAAAAACTGAAAGGATGTTGTAACGGTTTTCAAATAAATAGTTTTAAATCTCTAATCAGAGTACCTAATCAATTCTATTAAATGTTAGGTAAGAATCAATCGCCGCACGGCAAAAAAAAAAAAACAAATAAACATCAATTTTATTCCTCGAAGCTAATTCCAACCACAATTCCGTAATCTAAAGCACCAATTACAATGTCGTACTTTATTGGGCGCCTACTAGTAGTTGGAATTTAATACGAAATGTTCCAAGTTCTAGTACCTAAGCCGCTACCTACCACATAAATAAGACTTTATCTTGTATGAATGAATCAATAAATACGTTTCAATTGATCATTGGTTACCATTACATGCTTACAATGTTACCTGCTGACGGTTTAAATGAAACTGGTGTACTTAGAATTAATCTTTCTATACTAATATTTGCTTGATATAGCTAGGAAGAATGTTACTTGTGAGATGACGGCAGATAGAAGAGTGTGGAAGAAGAAAATATGCTGCGCCGACCCCAAATAGGTGGGGATAAGGGCAGGAATATGATGATGATGACTATAATATTATAAAGCTGAAGAGTTTGTTTGTTTGCTTGAACGTGCTAATCAGGAACTACTGGTCTGATATGGATTTTTTTTCCAGTGTTAGATAGCCTATTTATCGAGGAAGCTTATAGGCTACTTTATATTCGAGTACGCGGAGTGAGACCCACAGGACGCGGGTGAAACCACCGGCAGAAGCTAATCTTGTATAAGTTCATTGCAAGGTTAATTACTATAAGCTTGAGATAGGAGCGATGAATATGTATTTATGATTGCCTTAAAGGGCTGTTTGAATAGGAAACAGGAATTAATAAATATACGCTTTGAATTCCAATTGAAAATTGTGTTTGACCATTTAGATCGGGTAAAGATGTCGCAGTAGGTACAATTTTTTTAATTTTCATCAGTACATATAAAGAGAAGAAGAGTATTAAATAAGAGACAGATACATTGTGAAAATAAATAGAAATACTTTAGTTTTGACTAAAACAATTTCAAGATAATGTAATAGCATCTAATTCTAAAACGTATCTACATACAACTTTTTTTGTATTTTCCCACACAGCACTATTTTCATCTGTTTTACGTTCCGTGTTAAAAGCCATAATTACAAATTACTCTACAGGTGGTAAATGTAAAATATTTACATAGACATCATAAATAGGAAGCAGAGAATAAAATTATTAAGACCGCAGTCGACGATCCATCAACGTGTTTGAACGAAGTATCAATGGCGCAACTGTCATATGATAGTTGAATGAATGTTGTATTATCGTGTGGTAGCTTGCATACATTTTTCAAACTATTATGCAAACCTGTTTGTCTATTGCGGGCCCTTTTGATGGTGTTATGATACAGTAGCGAGGCTAGACTGTGTTGTTTTTTCTTAATAAAATAATGTTTTCTATACTATGTAATATAAAGAGGAAATATTTTTTGTTTCTTTGACTGGACCAATTAGGAAAATTCTTTCACTGTTGGGAAGCTTGACTGTACTCGAGTAACATTGGCTATATTTTATCCGGATATGGGCGTAGTTTTCCCGGGACACTAGTGAAACTACGTGAAAACAGTTAGATTTTTTAATAACTTAGAGATAATGTAGTTATTAAATTAAATGCAAATTAAAGTCTAGTTTCTTAATTTGGGCAATTTTTCATTAAAAACTTTTCAGCGATATACTTACATACTTTTAGACTTTTAGTTTAATACAACACATTAATTCATTCAAAAAAATAATTGACAAAATAAATCGTCTTATTTAAATATAAATTATTATAGACAACTATCTACAACTATAAATTAAATCAGCGACAGATCGTAGCGGAACATTTAAATATCATAGAAATTATAATAGAAATCCGGTCTATCATCCTAATTAAGCCTACGCCATTAGCCGTTGAGATAACAAAACGGATAGCTGTAAGCGGGGAGCGAAGCCGCGTGTATGGCTAGTGCGAGAACCGAGATAACATCGCGACAGAAAGGAAAGCTTAGACTCATGAACAATTAGTGTCAATTCACACTTGACGGTTACCACTCTTGGTGCGATGCCGATAGACTTTTTTAGAACCCGCTTTGAAATGTTTTGATGGCTCAGCGGTGGTTTCTGAATTTGACAAAATATTAAAATTGGAATTTGTGTTTGTGTTTGAATAACCCAGTATTGCTGATTTTATGTTGTTTGATAATTATAAATAACGTTATTAATAATCGTGTTTGAATTAGCCAATTTTTGTTTTTGTTCATTTTTTTATTTATCTTATTAACCTAATGAAACTAATATTATCTACTACTAAAATTAAGAGACATCAAAAAATTCCTACCCAAAAATACACCAATAAATTTTTGATTATATAGTTTAAATGTAGACAAAAGAAACAATTTAATAGTCTGAAAAAGGTAATCCTGAGAACAATATCAATAAAACTGCTTAGTCATGGCATCTGCAAATGTGGTCCTGTGTTTCACAAGCCATTAGCCTAACAACTGAGATATAATGCAGTTTATTGTAATATCAATTAAAAGTAATCGTCAGTGAAATTATTATTTAAACTATGCATAGGTATTTTCAAGTCATCCCATGAGTTTTATCTTTAAAATTAATAAAATGTCTACGAATGACAGCAGTAATCATAATAAATTCATGAAATGCCTATAACATGTTCCTATAATTCCGCAAACTATGCTCATTAGTTCCCATTGAAATATACAAAATTAACATCAGGAAAATTTTCCACCTAGTGATAATTTTCGCTTTATAGATAATCTCATACAATAGGAAATAAATTACAAATTAATTAATAAATTGTTGGCAGGTGACGTATTTATGAGTTGCAATATCTTCTCAGATGATAAGATATGGCCGCCAATAGGCCTAGAGGCGGTGGCATCCGCTGCCAATAGAAAGGTCCAAGTTCAAGTTATATCCCGTGAGTTATGAGGACTCCAATCCTATACAACATTCTAGTCAGAATCTATGAACCTTTTCAATATGGAAGGGAACCTCAAGCTATTGGTACTGGCATATAAAGATAAAAAAAAAAAGTCATTTATTCAAAGTGTGGTCAATTTTTACAGAGAGCTCCCAAAACGCCCGCCCATGTGTTTCTGCTGGAATGAAGAAATGGTGGAACAAACTTCCCAGCATGTCTGTATGGTTTGAAGAACCGGTCCTATACAAAATAAAAATATGAAGTATAAAATTTAATTAGATATTTACCCATGTTGTCCAGCACAACCATACCCATACCTATGGTTACTTTTTATTAATTTATCGGAAATCATCAGATGACCCCTCTCGCTGTAAGTGACAGCGTGTGGTAGTGTCAGACCTTTACTCACTAAGACCCGTGTTCCTTCGGGAGCCTTTTGTGTGCCAGAGCCGCGGTAACTCTTTCGAACAGTCCGGCAACCCCGGCAGATACCTATGGTTACTTGGATTAACGTCTCAGTCACTACCTCATAATCCATCCACTCCACCAGGAATGTGGTATCACATCAATGCCTCCTCACGTGCTTATGCGACGCGAACCGCACGAGCCGCATCTTCGAAAAACCGGCTCCATATTACTTTCGATAGTAAAACCTATGTCACAAGATTCATTGTCGAAGTGTACCAACCGTTAGCATTCCTCGACAAGGCGTCATGCTACTTCTCCATATTCAACAGTATCCACGGATAGGCAAATTTTGTGACCGTTACGATTCTGTCATTCAGATCACGCGTCTGTTTCTTATTGTTCGTTTAGCTGTCTAATCTTTTATTCATGGTAACTGCAGTGCAATTGCAGGTCCTGCTTCATTACAAAACTGTAAACTAGTTAACTTGTAGAGAAATCGGTGCTAGGATGCACGTGATGAAAGCTGAAGGCATGCAGCCAAGTTTAGAAGGTATTAAGTGGTGATTGATTTATTGTTATAGACTCATTTCACTGCCGTTCATTGTGCTTTACATTTCATGAGATCATGTTTCGAATTCTCTAAAGAATTCTACTACAACTGCATCGTAAACTGCAAGCAAATTCGTCTCTTTCCCAAATAGGAAACACTAGATAAATTCGCAAAGAACTCCCAGTTTCCTTATCACATTTATAACAGCTAATTCACACTTCAACAAAAATCCTATCAACAACGTTGCTATTAAAGGAAATTGTTCGATAATTAACTCATTTGTTACAAAAGAAAATTAATTGATCGCGTCGAAGTTCCGTGCGCCAATTATCGGGGAAGCAGCTACTGGTACTGTAAGTACGCCATTGAGTAATTAGTCTTAGACTTGTGGATAAGCGAGGTGATCGTTCGGTTACAATGGGTCACATGCTTGGAGCATTTAAACAGCCGGAACTGCCATGAACACAAATGTATTTGCGAAAAATTATACTGACTTACGGGCAGGACGAGGCAATGTAACAAATAGCTAGGATACTTATTGCAAAAGGTAAGCCTGTTAGTTTGTTTGTTACAAATAGTGATAGCTTTTTCAAACACATCATATTTCACACACACAACTTAGGCTTATCTTTGGCGCACACAGTATTATCAACCAATCATATTTCCGACCCACATTAAGTAATTTTTTGTAGAGTCAATCAAATGCACTGCAAAAGAGTCCTTAATGTTTTGTCATTTTCCAGCGATTTTTCGACAAAGTGGTTCAACCATGTCATTAGTTGATAGTACCTTTGGCAGAGGGTGAAGTACGACTATGGTGTATCCTGTTGGTTAAATTCTCTAAGGTCACATGTAAGTTCACACGGCTTTCACAAACCATTACGTTCCAGGACGTGTTGTGACGGACATTTGACGGCGACGTGACGCGGGCGCAGGGTTGGTCGATGCAGTTTGTTAGTAATATCGCATGCATCAAGATTGTTGATAGTGCACGCAAATTGTGAAGAATATATTTATTTGGGAGATCCGTTTTGTAACTTTTTGCTTGTAAAAACTTTTTGAGCCTTAAACTTTTAAAGATTATTTCTTAATCAACAAAAGGCGATCACTTTCTTCAGCGCAACCAATTACCTACGTTGATTTACTAACCAGTAATCAGCAGCTTATTTCTGAAAGTCTTTAGTCATTACTTTTATCATCAGTCAACGTGTCGATGTAGCATACACAAATCTTGAGCCGTATTTCATCATTTATCTCTTTATTTATATCCATGATTAAAAACTTTTTGTTTTCATTATCTTCCTTATCTTCAGATATGACTATTTTTCAATATTCTTCTTTCAAATAAGTAAAGAAATGCAAAAAAAATGAGCATCACAAGCCATTTATAAATTCAAAATTCGAACCCACAAGGCCTGTCAATATTATGAATAGGCACAATAATTTAAATATGGCTGATGAAACTTCGAATTTTGAATAAGCCCTTCTATTCATTTTTACTGTCAAAAAGAATGTTATTCTAATGAATGCTTGAGAAAGTGCTCAACAATAAATATGTTGGCTAGGGAAAGATCAATAATGATTGTAAGTCATTCAGTCATTTAAATAGCCGCAATAACTCACACGTACTTATTTAAATATATTATAATACATTTTTTGTAGGCAGGTGTTAGAATTCTTAGTCGAAATGCCATATATTATCGACTAGTTGCTTTATATCACGGCTGTCACCCTTTGAAGGTAATGAGACAGATGTATAATCAGTTTGAAATTACTAATTGATAGGGAATGCAATTAGCATAAATGATGTATTATAGCATAGTATGTGATCGGTAGTGTAAAGATGACAAAATTCCTTTGCGAGAATTTATAAGCTACGGTACCTACACTAAATTGCTTTGAGTGGGCAGAATGTGGAATATTTCAATTTTAAAAGAATTGTCAAAAAAGCAAAAGTTAAACATTTTACAGGATCATGGAAATAAATAATAATTCCGTTGGACTTAAGCGATTTTTCTTTAGATTATTTAAAGGCGGAACATATTGCTACACAATCTCCCCTAGTTTTTAATCAACCTAGTTTTAATTTATACAAAAGCAGTAACCCTATCAAAGACTCTGTACTGTCTAAAGTACAGTTCGTGTTATGGTTGCAATTCTGCTGCAGTTGATACTGCCTCATTACACACTATTATGTCTTATCGCTGACGGCTATCCGACCTCAAATTCTATTGTTTCCTTTAATTTTAGAGTTAAATGGCTGAAAATGTTACAGCTGAAACGTGTATCTCTTGAATCAGCCTTCAAGATGCACTAGAGGGAGACATGAAAATAGGATCAGGACTTGACACTGAGAAGGGGGTTACTGTGGAAATGATAAGGAAAATTATTTTGCTAAAAATTAAAATTCCAATGGAAAATAAAAAGGAAATCGCCACTAAAACGAAGAACTAACTTAAAAAGTATATTCAAATCTACCAACAGAAATTCCATGAATCATGTGACGTCATAATTGACATCTATATTAAAGAACTTCGTGAAATTGAATTTTTACCTGAAAATATGGAGAGTAAGAAGTAATAATATTTGCCAAGGAGGCAAAAATGCCGACTATAAGAATATCAAGTTTCAGACAAATGGGCTATTGTATTTAGGTACTAGGTTCCGCCAGCGGTTTCACCCGCTTTCCTGAGGGAACTACTGCGCGCACTCGGATAAAAAGTAGCCTTCCTCGATAAATGGACTATCTAACACTGAAAGACTTTTTCTAATCGGACCAGTAGTTCCTGAGATTAGCGCGTTCAAACAAACAAACAAACTCTTCAGCTTTATAATATTAGTATAGATGTGCAATTTGACGGCCTTTAGCTTATAACAAAACGCATTTAGCAGATTCCACCTGCTTGAGTCAGACATGTGTATAGTAATAATAGTAAGAACTCTTTAGTTCGAGTAAGTAGCAATTATCTATTTAATGCTATTGCTTGCAATGCGGAACGGTAAGCTGCTGTACTGGTAGAAAAATAGAAATATTCTGTTAGTTAATACAGAATACATGGTTTTTTTAATTTTCATTTCTAGAAATCATGTCAAATTCAAATGACCCCAAAAACTGATTTAAAGAGAGGTGTTTAAAAATCGTTTTTTAGGATAGTATAAACAAAAACCATCCAATAGTTTTATGGAATAATTACAAAAGCAAATTAAAATCAAACATAAATAATGCTTAGTTCATTTGAATCAACAGGACATAAATATTGACAACTGTTTTAAAAAAATCTAATCAATTAGCTACAATTCTATTATGAGACTATTATGGCACTTATCTATGAATACACGAAACAGCGATCTTAAAAACTCCAAACATACCAATTGAAAATTAATTGATCCGCGCTTCTACTTCTGCGAACAGTACTTACTCTATCCGTATGTTTTTACTAACTTGGTCTAGTTAGCGTGCGATATGTACGCTATGTATGTCGCCGGACGCGCATGCGCCGACACCGCGTCAAATGGAGCGGACACTGCGCATAGCTACCCGACCAAATGTGAAAGCTAAAAGCTCACGTGTTACCGTTCTGAGTAGTAAGGCTACAGCATTTAGCCGCGTAAAACCGTCGACCTCACCAAGGACGGCGATTCGATTCTGCTTACTCAATGGTCTAGGTCGGGTTTTTGTTGTTAACGGAGCTTCTGAGCTTCCAGTTTTGTTTATAATCGATTTTTTTCGAGTAAAAAATAATTATAATCGATATGAAATTGATTTTTGTAAAAAATATAATCGAAATACATCGCGCTATGTATAAATTTTTAAACGTAAATAGCTAGCTCAAATTGGTACCGACTCTGCCGAGAAAATTCCACAAGATTAATTAGTTCCAAATACTTCGTATTCTGTCGGTATATGCATCAATTAAATTGTCATAAACCAATTTAGATATGTACAGTAACGAGTAATATGATCAATTGAACTTCAATCAGTAAGAATCATCAATCAGAATCAAATACTATAAAAAAATATTGCTCAGCTCTAATATCTAAGATTTGTTCCAATCTTAATTTTAATACAGCATTTAAAATCCAATAATTTCTAACGCCACAAATAGAAAATGAAAGCGTGATATCGATATCTATTCGAGTACGTTTAATTTTATCGATGTATCGAATAAATTTTTTACCGATGTCAGAATGTATAGACGACAACAGGTTAACCTACCTGAATCTGTCAAATTTTACCAATCGAACGTTGACCTTCCACTATTATGATAAAGTTTAAAATCTATTGGAGAAATTTAACAGATTGAGGTAGGGTGATGGGTTGGCGGTCGGTACAGTCCACGGTACAATCAAATTCATGAATAGTACCTCCAATAATTTCAATACATTTGCTGACTTAACAAAAAGTAGATTTCTAAAAGTCTAGACAGGTAAGTGTCTAATAATGAGGTTTTAAATATTATCAAGTATCAAATATATATTTCATGACCATGTATTAGGTGTTTATGATTATTCATCGTAAAATTAGCTTATTCATATTATTGTAAATAGCTTTAGTGATTTTCTTTTCTTACACAAATAT
>NWSH02000601.1:10104839-10118259 GCA_002382865.2 Heliothis virescens | reverse complement strand
CTATCTAACACTGAAAGAATTTTTCAAATCGGACCAGTAGTTCCTGAGATTAGCGCGTTCAAACAAACAAACAAACTCTTCAGCTTTATAATATTAGTATAGATGTGCAATTTGACGGCCTTTAGCTTATAACAAAACGCATTTAGCAGATTCCACCTGCTTGAGTCAGACATGTGTATAGTAATAATAGTAAGAACTCTTTAGTTCGAGTAAGTAGCAATTATCTATTTAATGCTATTGCTTGCAATGCGGAACGGTAAGCTGCTGTACTGGTAGAAAAATAGAAATATTCTGTTAGTTAATACAGAATACATGGTTTTTTTAATTTTCATTTCTAGAAATCATGTCAAATTCAAATGACCCCAAAAACTGATTTAAAGAGAGGTGTTTAAAAATCGTTTTTTAGGATAGTATAAACAAAAACCATCCAATAGTTTTATGGAATAATTACAAAAGCAAATTAAAATCAAACATAAATAATGCTTAGTTCATTTGAATCAACAGGACATAAATATTGACAACTGTTTTAAAAAAATCTAATCAATTAGCTACAATTCTATTATGAGACTATTATGGCACTTATCTATGAATACACGAAACAGCGATCTTAAAAACTCCAAACATACCAATTGAAAATTAATTGATCCGCGCTTCTACTTCTGCGAACAGTACTTACTCTATCCGTATGTTTTTACTAACTTGGTCTAGTTAGCGTGCGATATGTACGCTATGTATGTCGCCGGACGCGCATGCGCCGACACCGCGTCAAATGGAGCGGACACTGCGCATAGCTACCCGACCAAATGTGAAAGCTAAAAGCTCACGTGTTACCGTTCTGAGTAGTAAGGCTACAGCATTTAGCCGCGTAAAACCGTCGACCTCACCAAGGACGGCGATTCGATTCTGCTTACTCAATGGTCTAGGTCGGGTTTTTGTTGTTAACGGAGCTTCTGAGCTTCCAGTTTTGTTTATAATCGATTTTTTTCGAGTAAAAAATAATTATAATCGATATGAAATTGATTTTTGTAAAAAATATAATCGAAATACATCGCGCTATGTATAAATTTTTAAACGTAAATAGCTAGCTCAAATTGGTACCGACTCTGCCGAGAAAATTCCACAAGATTAATTAGTTCCAAATACTTCGTATTCTGTCGGTATATGCATCAATTAAATTGTCATAAACCAATTTAGATATGTACAGTAACGAGTAATATGATCAATTGAACTTCAATCAGTAAGAATCATCAATCAGAATCAAATACTATAAAAAAATATTGCTCAGCTCTAATATCTAAGATTTGTTCCAATCTTAATTTTAATACAGCATTTAAAATCCAATAATTTCTAACGCCACAAATAGAAAATGAAAGCGTGATATCGATATCTATTCGAGTACGTTTAATTTTATCGATGTATCGAATAAATTTTTTACCGATGTCAGAATGTATAGACGACAACAGGTTAACCTACCTGAATCTGTCAAATTTTACCAATCGAACGTTGACCTTCCACTATTATGATAAAGTTTAAAATCTATTGGAGAAATTTAACAGATTGAGGTAGGGTGATGGGTTGGCGGTCGGTACAGTCCACGGTACAATCAAATTCATGAATAGTACCTCCAATAATTTCAATACATTTGCTGACTTAACAAAAAGTAGATTTCTAAAAGTCTAGACAGGTAAGTGTCTAATAATGAGGTTTTAAATATTATCAAGTATCAAATATATATTTCATGACCATGTATTAGGTGTTTATGATTATTCATCGTAAAATTAGCTTATTCATATTATTGTAAATAGCTTTAGTGATTTTCTTTTCTTACACAAATATTTATGAATATTTTTTGTGACACCATTAATATTCTTCACATTTTATTCATACTTTTTCTGATATGTGTGCCTGATTTGTGACAAAGAAACGCATCAGAAAGAAGTCTCTTGGTTAGTATGACTTAACATGTAAACTTAACTACCTATCAAAACCATGGCAAAAGAAACCGGCCAGAATTTAATTGGAAAAAAGAAGAAAATGTCCTTCTAAGGTCTGAACACCAATAAATTACCCGTCCAACCTTTTGACATTAAGAAACTCCCTTAACTGGTGTCATTAAATTCCATTGCAAGTGACTTCAATCCTTCAGAGTTTGTTCCACTCGATTGCAGTGGGTACTACAGACTTCGAAGGGGTTTTAGAGGGTTAAAAGAAGTATATCTTTAAACTTTCAATTGATTCTTAAGTGTCTTTTACCTTTACACGTCGTAAAGGAAGCACTTTGAAAAAAGAAAGTGGTGTAATTCTATAGTAAAAGAATTAAAAATGTCTTTAGCGTAAGTTGTCAAGACTTTGATAAAGTACTTGGTTTTTTTTATTTCTCTAAAAATGCTTTAAATTACAATTAAAAATAACTTACATTTGTTAAGGCCAAAATAAGCCATAAAACTGTTGATTTTCTTATATGTGACGCGACATCTGATGCCATTTTGGACCTGAAAATAAGATAAAAATAAATTTAAATAAAAATGCTGCAAAAGGAGACTTCTTCTATAAACATGATGCTAAAAATATCCGAGCTTTCTGAAGCAGACGATATTATGGCAGTCAATAAAATGTATCAGAATAGCTTAAAATGACACTGTATTAAAATAACGATGACTAGAATATACTAAATAACAAGAGCAACGGTGAACTGAAAGAAATAGCCAACATAATCGTGATATAAACGTTCAACTAAACCAGTCAACGTAAGCACACGACAGCCATATTTAAATCCAATTTATTTCGCCATTTAATCTCACTAACATCGCACCGATAATTGTACGAGCAATCGGGAGTTTAACGATTTTATCCGGAATCCTTTCTCTGAACTTTTGGTCTTTGCTATAACTTTCGTTGTCTCAACTGTTACTATATAAGGACGAGTTAAACAATTGGAGTCACAATCTAGAAACATTCTTTGTATCTAAGAATTTCCGAAGAGTTTTATTGGTTTACTCATATAGACGAAATCGTTTTTATGTGCACTGAAATGTAGACATCAAAATCGAATACATCGTTGATAACCCATAATCAAATTTTATAAGCAGGGTTATTATACGTGTCAAATTTCACAGTGCTCAATCCGAAAATTTATAATTTAATTATCATTATCATACCATAAAAGATTTAAGATGCACACCGTAACGTGCCCATGAATAAGATATTCATAAAACCAACTCCGCCCAGCATTCACCATTTTCGACATTTCAAGTCAACAAATCCATTAAACATTTGACTGCTAATGCATTTCTAACGGACGAATAGTTCACAGGAGCAAGAGAATTTATATAATTTACATAAGTGAAAATATATGAATAGATGTCTAAACTAGTTTTAAGATGGCGCGTATTGACGGCGGCACAATTTGCTTTCTCGTAGAAAACGATCGCGGTCAGTGTCGACGGTGGATAATCTGCTATGTTTGTCGCTGCAGATCTACACAGAATATAGTTATTAGATTCGAAACTGACAGCTATAGAGTCAGTTCGATGTCGGTCTTTCATGTATAGAATGATAAGATTATCCATCCACTTGGAACGGTAACTGTTTAGTTTAAATACTCGTTCGTTAAAAAAGAAAAAAAAAGGAGTTGAACTTTGGGAGTGCTGTCAGATGTCAAAAATTGAATATTAACTTTGTGTATTTTTGATAGTTTGGAGTTTGCGGATTTCCCTCATACAAAAAGTTCTGAGCGCCGCTAAAGAAGTTTTCACTTCAAACAATGTTTGTCCAAGCTTTGAATCTATACTAATATTATAAAGTTGAAGAGTGTGTTTGTTTGAACGCGCTAATCTCAGGAACTACTGGAAAATAAATTTCAGTGTTGGATAGCCCATTNTTAGTATGACTTAACATGTAAACTTAACTACCTATCAAAACCATGGCAAAAGAAACCGGCCAGAATTTAATTGGAAAAAAGAAGAAAATGTCCTTCTAAGGTCTGAACACCAATAAATTACCCGTCCAACCTTTTGACATTAAGAAACTCCCTTAACTGGTGTCATTAAATTCCATTGCAAGTGACTTCAATCCTTCAGAGTTTGTTCCACTCGATTGCAGTGGGTACTACAGACTTCGAAGGGGTTTTAGAGGGTTAAAAGAAGTATATCTTTAAACTTTCAATTGATTCTTAAGTGTCTTTTACCTTTACACGTCGTAAAGGAAGCACTTTGAAAAAAGAAAGTGGTGTAATTCTATAGTAAAAGAATTAAAAATGTCTTTAGCGTAAGTTGTCAAGACTTTGATAAAGTACTTGGTTTTTTTTATTTCTCTAAAAATGCTTTAAATTACAATTAAAAATAACTTACATTTGTTAAGGCCAAAATAAGCCATAAAACTGTTGATTTTCTTATATGTGACGCGACATCTGATGCCATTTTGGACCTGAAAATAAGATAAAAATAAATTTAAATAAAAATGCTGCAAAAGGAGACTTCTTCTATAAACATGATGCTAAAAATATCCGAGCTTTCTGAAGCAGACGATATTATGGCAGTCAATAAAATGTATCAGAATAGCTTAAAATGACACTGTATTAAAATAACGATGACTAGAATATACTAAATAACAAGAGCAACGGTGAACTGAAAGAAATAGCCAACATAATCGTGATATAAACGTTCAACTAAACCAGTCAACGTAAGCACACGACAGCCATATTTAAATCCAATTTATTTCGCCATTTAATCTCACTAACATCGCACCGATAATTGTACGAGCAATCGGGAGTTTAACGATTTTATCCGGAATCCTTTCTCTGAACTTTTGGTCTTTGCTATAACTTTCGTTGTCTCAACTGTTACTATATAAGGACGAGTTAAACAATTGGAGTCACAATCTAGAAACATTCTTTGTATCTAAGAATTTCCGAAGAGTTTTATTGGTTTACTCATATAGACGAAATCGTTTTTATGTGCACTGAAATGTAGACATCAAAATCGAATACATCGTTGATAACCCATAATCAAATTTTATAAGCAGGGTTATTATACGTGTCAAATTTCACAGTGCTCAATCCGAAAATTTATAATTTAATTATCATTATCATACCATAAAAGATTTAAGATGCACACCGTAACGTGCCCATGAATAAGATATTCATAAAACCAACTCCGCCCAGCATTCACCATTTTCGACATTTCAAGTCAACAAATCCATTAAACATTTGACTGCTAATGCATTTCTAACGGACGAATAGTTCACAGGAGCAAGAGAATTTATATAATTTACATAAGTGAAAATATATGAATAGATGTCTAAACTAGTTTTAAGATGGCGCGTATTGACGGCGGCACAATTTGCTTTCTCGTAGAAAACGATCGCGGTCAGTGTCGACGGTGGATAATCTGCTATGTTTGTCGCTGCAGATCTACACAGAATATAGTTATTAGATTCGAAACTGACAGCTATAGAGTCAGTTCGATGTCGGTCTTTCATGTATAGAATGATAAGATTATCCATCCACTTGGAACGGTAACTGTTTAGTTTAAATACTCGTTCGTTAAAAAAGAAAAAAAAAGGAGTTGAACTTTGGGAGTGCTGTCAGATGTCAAAAATTGAATATTAACTTTGTGTATTTTTGATAGTTTGGAGTTTGCGGATTTCCCTCATACA
This sequence comes from Heliothis virescens, assembly GCA_002382865.2. Classification (NCBI taxonomy): domain Eukaryota; kingdom Metazoa; phylum Arthropoda; class Insecta; order Lepidoptera; family Noctuidae; genus Heliothis; species Heliothis virescens. The sequence goes on along the minus strand of NWSH02000601.1, from coordinate 10,112,604 downwards.
AAAAGTTCTGAGCGCCGCTAAAGAAGTTTTCACTTCAAACAATGTTTGTCCAAGCTTTGAATCTATACTAATATTATAAAGTTGAAGAGTGTGTTTGTTTGAACGCGCTAATCTCAGGAACTACTGGAAAATAAATTTCAGTGTTGGATAGCCCATTTATCGAGGAAGGCTATAAGCTACTTTTTATCTGGGTGCGCCGAGTAGTTCCCACGGGACGCGGGTGAAACCGCTGGAAGAAGCTAGTGAAGAAATATCGGACGCTATCAATAAGTATTATCACGGAAGCGGATCTACTGTTTTGTAACATAAAATATAATGATATGATAAGCTTTCTTTTTACGTAAAGTATCACTTTCGGTAAATGCCACCGTCAGATCAAACTCTCGATATGTCTCATTTATTTTATTTAATGACTGAAATTTTAACAAGGCTGGCTGGTTTTAAGTACGACAATTTTATTATGGGTACAAAATTTCCTCAATTGATTTTGCTGTAGGTACCTACATTGTGTAAATTTGTGTAACTTGTTACGGTACAGACGCCAGAACATCAGCGTGCCTTGATCTGTCCACTTTCGTTAACAGATTTTCAACCTTACTATAATAGGGAAAAGTTGTGTTAAATTGATAAAATTTGTCAAATTCGGGTAGGTTGACCTGCTGGTGTCTATGCAATGATTAAAACTTAAAGAACAGTATGAAATGTATGATATTAATTTAATTTTGTTTAGATATGTCAAGTTTTTATATTTGAATAATTTATTATTTGAACTTTATATTTATTTACATCCAAACAAACGGAGCTGAATAACCGCTGAATAAATTAATACAATAACTTTCTTTTATTCATTCACGGCCAATGTCAGTGTTGAATATTATCGTGTTCGCAGTTGCTTTTACATCTTATTTGTGTATTTGAATATGAGATGCGATGTAACGGCTTGGGTGTGGACCATCGTAGATTGTTATCTTTACTAAGATTTACAATAGCAAGCAAGATGTAAACCTATCAACCGAAAGAATACCTTTTTTAGTTATATGAGAGCATATTTCCGAATTGAATAGTTTTGTAGAATTATGTTTAATTAAGATGTTTAATTTACACTTTATTTTGGAAACTGTGCTTATAATATTTTACTTCAACTAACACAAGATGTACTAAAAACAACAAATCACTTTCTATCTTCAAATCTTATCACTAAATACCTATCTATAAATAAGAGGGCTCTGACATTTACCAACTATAAATCTACAACAGCACTCTAAACTTCCAATTGAAAAAAATCTTCTTCAACAAAAGATAAAGTACACAATTTACATTCAATTAGAAAGACATCTGTCGACATTAATCGTAAATTCCATTACATCAAGATAAATTATTGAGAAATTAAAACTATTAATTATTTCTCGCCCTGCGGAACTACGGCTGTCAATTACACAGATTTATTACAATACGATAATACTTCAAATAATTGGATGTCCCAATAATTAATGGACGACTATTATATGTTTTTCCATTTATGGTCAACTGTCACCAGATGTCGCCAGTGTAAGAAATATATTTATTACATGTATCTACAAATACACAGAAAGTATCACAGAGCCTAAGAATTTACTAAAATAAATAAACCTCTTCAAGTAATCATAGACATACAGTTTATGGTCAAACAAACTAGACTTAAACTTAAGACTGACAGTACAAAGTGGGAGTTAGCATAATAAACGGTTACCTATAGAATAATGTCTTCATTGGCCAACTCGTTATGGTAGAATTTTCTCAGCGGACCATGAAGTTCGCTGTTTACGAATTTCCACCTATCATAATGTCGTGTAACAATTATGTAGATGAATCTTTAATTTCATGACAACAATTGAGATATGACTTCTATAAAATTTTCAGAGGTTTAAAAGGATGAGTGTTTAGGTAGACATAGACGGGAACAAACATCGTTCCAAGGTAAGTACTAACATGTCACGGAATAGACGTTGTCACATACAGCTTAAAGAATATTGCTGCTATTGAACTCACCGCACTAATACAAGTATTTTAATTAACAGTAACTTTCAAACGACGGAAACACGAACAAATTTTCATCTTCACGGCCGTGGAAAATCTAAACGTCCTTCAGACTGGTAATCACGATATTAAAATTACACAAAGTATGGTCACGACAACACTAATAACTGGTGTTAGCATATAACTAGACTGACATACAGAAAATTCATGACAAGTAATTACAAGACGGTGTAATAGGCGGCCACACAAATATCATGTGTCTCCCACCCCGTTTCCGCGACATTATAATAAGTAAAGGCCGTTACTCTAAGTGATGGTTATCAAATATCAGTTGTTGGCAGATAGATGGTGTGCTTGGCAAATAGTTGGTGTACATGGCAAATAGGTTTGGCCAACATGCGAAGCTAATAACGGTATGAGTGCGTTTTTACTATCGGTTGTTCAAATATTTGTAGAGATTTGTTGTCTGCATATTTGGCTTATCCTGTTCGCTTTTTAATGAATGGAGATATTAAGAGACATTCCGCAGTTTCGGAAAAGTTTAAGACTTTTACCGATTTCATATATCAAGCCTTTAAGTGATATACCAAGTCTTTATGGGTCTACTTATCGTAATAATGAATGAAAAGGAAAGGAACTGTGTAGATAATTTGTAAATCCAGCATTTTACACTTGATTTTGACGTGTAAAAGGTAATTTAAAATACGACTTCCATCAGGCTACTCTCAATAAACCAATCCACAATTTTCCTAGCGTCAATTTTCAAAAAGCTCTTCATATTTTTTTCTCGATACGAAAGTGCGTCATCATGCCTCCGTGAACATGCGTGCTGCAATCGAGTCGCACGCGCCGACTCGATTAGATCTCGATATCGAATATATTGATCCGATTTCCCCTAATAATATTCGAACACAGAAATGTACCAGTGTTATTGCAATATGAAGGCGCGTGACATCGATTTAAAAATCGTGGAATATAGAATGGTGCTTTACATAAATCGTGGCACATAAATTGTGTTTGTGCAATGTAGTTTTTGCGCAGTACTAAGTAAATATTCAGTGCTAGTAAGACGGATGGTATTTATGGATTGTAAGCGAGAGAACAATATCAGATTATTCAACTTTTTATCTTTATCGAGTATCGATTTAAAAAAACAAAATCGTAATATATTATTTTGGTTTGACTGGCTGCAATATCAGATGTCTTAAAACAATCCTTTACAAGAAAGACAGAGCCATAAATAATAGAATTAATATCCACAAAAGGACATAAATTACGAAATTTAAATGCAGATATTGTGTTGCGAACGAACAAAATCGCTCAATTTATTGACCAAAAGCCAACAGGATTGTCAGAGAACACAATACTTGTATACCAGAAAATATTTTAATATATTAAATGTACGGCGATAATTTATCCACAGTAATATGTAATAAGCAAGGCTTTAATAACTGGGTTGTTCCAATATATAAGAGTAAAGACCGTACCGGGTTTTTGTATAAATTATTATTTATACAGTTTTGGGGGCAGAGAGCCAACCTTATATCGGTTGTGGGGCGCCTTTGAGAACCGCTGTGATTTAGGGTTCATTGACGACTTCGAAAATAAAAAATATGAAGAAGTGAAAAAGGCAAAAAATGGTTTTAAGCAAAAGTATAGTTAGGGTAAATTTTGCACTTTGTTTGAAAGTACTATTACCCATTACCCATTTTACCCATTTCTATTGCTCATTTTCGCTAAAAAAGTACCAGCAACGGTTTAAAAAAATATTTTATATGATACGTGCACAGTGATTTAGGTAACTGTCTTTTGGTACAAAAACTTGATAAAAAGTAGCTTTTTAAAACAAACTCCATTGAAATTCATATCACGGTATCAGGCAAAAGCTTACGACTACAACTGACCTACTAACCGAAACGAGTGCCATAAGACCTTTGGACCTCACTGCAATTCTCGTGGTAAACATCGAGATACTATCTGCGGGCTTCATCAAGGCAAAATATATCGATAATTGGTGTTCGCAAGGAAATTTTACTCGATAAGTCACATGCCTATGCAAAATTGCTATTAAAATTTTATGCATACAGATTAAAGTGTACATAAACATTAATTAACTATCTATTCTATATTTAACCTCTGATAATTACTGTTAAACTTAGAAGTACCGGTAAGTGTTGTTTGTTGTGCTATCCTAGTTATACGAGAACTATACATGAATGTATTGATAAGAAAATAAACTAATAAAAATATGGAATTATTAAATAACATTGGCACAAGCAGTGATTAATATTTTTGAGCTACAAAGAGAACAAAATCTCAAAACCTGTTAAAATTAATAAATTCAATAAAACCAAAAAGCTTTACAAACTTGCACAAAATAATTTCAATTACGTTAACCCGAGAAAAAACCTAAAGACCAGAAACAAAAACATCGTAATAAAATAATAATATTCAATTACTTTACGGAACCCAGTGGCATCGACGCAGTAAGACTTTTTTTCAACTTCTTCCTTGAATTATTAAGTTCGGTCAGCGGTATGTGGGACGTTTTCATCAATCAAATTTACGTGAACGCCGACGAGTATAAAGGCGGTTTTCTCACGGTTCAACTGGAATCTGAACCCAACTTTTTAACGAACAATATAAGTTCAATAATTGAACTTTTACAGCACATATCAAAATCTGATTGTGAATTATTTATAGGTAAAACCGACGTGTTTGTTTCAATGCGCTAATCTTAGAAACTACTGGTCCCATTAAAAAAAGAGTTTTTAATACCATATTTATGGAAGAAGGCTCTAGGCTACTTTTTATCCTTGTGGGCAAAGTAGTTCCCACGGGATGCGGGTGAATAATATGTAGAATTCTATTTACAGAGTACTGAAACAAAGCTTAATACCTCAACATTTAATGCGGCAATGGCTAATGTTAATTTATCAATAAACTTAGGTTTATTGAAGGCCCTGCGTGTTATGAATATTCTTACGCTACCTAGTACCAAATGATAGTGTTCCTTCGAAGCGTTAATTTATAATTATGTATGTACAATCACGACAATCGATAAAAAGTGCATGAATAAATTTCTTGTGACTACTTGGGAGGCTACCTAGTAAATAATAGTATGCGAAAGTTACGAACTATTCATAAACTCAAAAATCCAGGTGCAGCAATAAAAATATTTCACCACCAAGCAAAAGCATACCAAAAGGAAATATCTCCACGACATTTTTCAAACATAACGCCTAATTTATCTTTTCAATAGTTAACGTATGGCCTGTTTCACACTGTCAAAGAAATGGTTTTAATTTTGGCTACTTTTCTATGACAACATATGTCAGATAGCTATCTATAACTTTATCTGGGACCTGTGAGACAGGCGCTTAAACTTTTTAATTGCAGAATGCATGCACGGCTGCATACGGCGATGTATCCGAGTGTGTGAACGGCCTAACCGCGCCACCCCGTTAGTGGTGACCGCAACACGTGCTCCGGCCGCATTAATGATACCTCACATGAATGATGTGGTATTCACCAGTTTTTGGAATCCTGTGTAAGCTTGCGGTTAAAATCCTCATACCTGTTTTTGTACTGGATTAAACAGACGTGCAGTCCGCGGTCATTAATACGCTAGCAACTTGCGATTCTTATTTTAGCTGGATAATACAATCTGTCCAATCCGTGAATCCGTTGTGTTCTGTCAAAGTATTAAACTACAAAATTGCGGAGGTTTACAAATTGCTAGACCACTTATGTCCGGGACTAGAGATTAGAAGTAAGTTCTATAGCTCACATTCACCATCGTCTTTCTATCTTGTTTCTAATTTTGTTTGGGATCGGACCAATAAGTTTTTATGCTTCCATTGCTCCCTGTCACTTGTCCTAGTGATTCACTCCCTTCTTACTCATGTCATCTTTCCCCCAAAGAAATACCCAAGATCACCGATCGTCAAGAACATCGATTTTCTTAAAACCGTTGTTTAATATAAATTTTCATAGTAAACAGTTACTTTAAGACAGACGGACGTTTATGTTGTTGGTAAACTTGGGCTATCGTCTTTCCATTCATTGTTTAGTTTCATTTTATAGTCTATTGCTATCAAACAGTTGATTGCTATAAACTCACCGCTATTGCTATCAGTGGGGCTATACATAGATTAATGCCCGGACATAAATCCAGAAGGGCTATCTGACTATTGAAGAACCTATTACTATGCCTCATCTAGGTATAGGACTGTATACCTAAGGGTAGGTGGTGAGATGCAATAGCCATTTTAAACTGTATTGTAATACATGAAACGATTCTGGTTCTCATCAAAGGCACTAATATACATCACAGGAAAAAAATCTAAATGTCCCATAGTATATATAGATTATAATCTGTACTGTAATATAATAAAGAGAAACTACTGGACAGATTTGAAAAAATCTTTAACCTTTGGGTAGCTAGTCTAGCCCCAAGTAACATAAGGTATATTTTACCCCGGCACAGAAAAAAAATACCCCAGGACGTGGGTTACACCGCAGCAATATAACTTGTAACTTTATAAAATCTAAGCAATGCCATAACGCGCCTACTTTATCTGAAACATAGAACATTGAGAACCTGCCTGTCTCCAACATAACAGTATCTCATTTTACTTAGCAAAGCGAAGCCATAACTGCAAGTCTGGCGCATTAAACAATCTGACTACCGCAAGTCAACAGACTTCATAAAACATTGCACTTAATAAGACGTTGGATTGGTAGTACAGGCAACAATAGTTGGTACGAGGCGTTATTACGATTATTTTATGATTGAATAACTGACTGAATTGAATTGGAATATTAATATACTAGCCACCTACGGTGTCACCCGCTTCCCAAGAGACCTATTATCCGTACTGCCAAGTTTCACGAAAATCCATCCAGTAGTTTGTTAAAATATTAGTAGGATAAAAGAACACACAAGTGCAAAGAAATACTACAAAAATGTGTTAAATATGAATGTGGATGGATGTATAGGCAAAGGTAAATCAAAGAAGAGATAGATTGATTGCCTGAAAGATGAAATGAATAAAAAGGGTGTAAATGTTTGTAGAAGCTGACATAGAGAAATGAACCAACCACAAATAACCTGGAAATAAGGCAGGAAGGAGAAAATGTTATGCAAGGATATTTGGGGGCACGGCAGTGCCCCCGCCAAGTCGAGCGCAACGCAAACACTGCCGTACCATCCTTTACTGGAACCATTTCGAGGCATTTTGAGGCCCCTATTTGAGAACCTTTGGATAAGACCAGAACGCAAAAATTTTGGGCATCCAGAAAGCTATAATCACATACTTAAAAACCAGAATTTCAAGTCTGTAGGTAATTTAGTTCCGAAGCTAAGCGAAAGCAAAGTTTCATATTTTCGACACTCACTCACTCATGATCATCAAAATAGAACTAGTACTTCCCATAACCTCAGAGAGCTGAAATTTGGTACAGAGTTAGGGTTTAATGGCCACATAAAGGGAAAACTATAAAAACTAGGATAATCGAAGATCTGGAGTACCTGGTGACACTGCTTAGAAAACAGAAGAGCCCAACCAAACTATTACAGATATCAACATACCGCCTTAGGTTGATGTCAATACGCTCATGTTTCTACAAAAAGAAGTGAAATCCCACCAAAAACATACTGTAAAAAACTAGCCAAGTCTCTATGGAATTGCTTGTTTATCTCTAAAAAGTAATGAAATCTAGACAAAGTCGTGCTGAGTCTTAGGTT
>NWSH02000601.1:10086450-10098955 GCA_002382865.2 Heliothis virescens | reverse complement strand
TATCCACGAGTGACATAGGCTATATTTTATCCGGGTACGGGCAGTAATTCCCACGGGATGCGAGTGAAACCGCGGGAAAACGGCTTGTGTTCATACAAAAATACAGTCGGGATGCTGAAAACTATGCAATTTATTTTCAAAATTTACACAGTGCATATAAAAATATAAAAGACATTTATTCAGAGAGATTGAAAATCTGCACTTTTTGAGGGTCAACTTTAGAAAAAACGCCCGTCCTTCACCACTTCCTTCGTGTTTTTGCTTCGAAGAAAAAATGGTGGAAAGAACTCCCCAGTTCTCTATCATAATATCGCACCTACGGTACAATAACGTCACTTATGCAATTTTTGTCAAAACTGAACTGAGTATGAGAAGATACTTCTAATCCACCGCTTTACCTAGTGTGTTATTGTCACTTATGTAGTTGTGTTTTAATTATTATCAATTAATTTTTTTATTCAACAACAACTGTACAATGTAATCGGGTGTTGAATTTTCAAATGCTTCTCCTGAAAAATTAGGTAAGATGCATAAGTGACGTTATTGTACCGTAGGTGCGATATTTTGATTAAGAAATTTAAAGTCTTATCTAAAAATATACCTACCTATGTTCTTGCTTATGACAATCGACGATTTTCCGAAGATTATTATTAAAACCACAATCCCGTACGCCAGGGAGAAGTTTCAAAGGGCCGATTTCAAAATCAATTAAAAGGCAATTTCTCTGCGGATAAATTTTACGAATTTTCCAGTAATATTTCCTTAGCGGTGTCGTGGGAAAGGATGGCGAGTTCCTATTCTACTGTTACTGGGAACTGAACGGCATAGTTGAACCGCACTAATTATTGTTGTAATTACGGCTGAGCTGTATCCGTTGAGTTGCACTATCGATAGTCCACCTAGAGATAGCCAGTAGATAGGTTTATTGAAAATAAATTTAATGCAAAGTGGTAAAAGCATTCTAATTTTTATATTTTGAAAAACATCACAGAGTTCCTCCAGTATTCTACCTATACTCAAGTTTTAAATTACATAAGTGCATACCAAAACAAATTTAAATAAACCCCGGTAGGTAATTTGCATGGGATCTGTCTTTTCAGAAAAAAATACGTGAAATAAGTATTTAAAATCACAATGTACCCTCAGACCCTCATAATTACTTTTTTTAAAACATCTACCACTACACTCTATACCGCACTATCAATACACGCGCCTACACCTCTCATCATTAAAATACTCCCAACATTTTCACCACAAAAAAATGATTAATGACATCTGTCACTCACCAGCCCCCGTATTTCCGACGACTAGTGTTCTTCGTACGCCAAACGATCATCGTCCACACTCACACATATACACTACACAATTGTCACCGTCTGTCCCTCAAGGCGAACTGTGATGCACAACACATACTATCTATGTACTCACTGCACACCGTCTCACCGAATGGCCGTCGATACCTGGAACAAGTATAAGGAAATTATTAGAATCGTGATTAAGTCGAATGTCCTTTTGGTGATTAGACAATTAAAATTGCTTCGTGAAGGTTGTTTGAGGGGCATGCAATCCATTAGTGCAAATGCCACCCAGGTTTATACTTTACAGAATCAGTGACCACAAAAGGTTTATCTTCAATTGAAAAAGAGTATTGCTTTGTAAGTATTTATATCATTTATTGCATTCATAAAAAGCAGAAAGGGTGGAAATATAAAATAGTTGACACAATTATATATGGATTTAAAGTCGTAACTGTTGTTCTCCATTCTTTTTCGATCCACACAAAAGAAATGCTTTGCCGTAATGACTGTTGTATCTACATAGTCTGTGACAGTTATAATAAATATTTTGATCACGCAGTACCTTCTCTTATACATAAGGATAAAAAAAATCATAGGTACTGTGCCGGCAAAATGAAAGGACACATTACTAGATTCACATAAGACATGAAATAAGGAACCAATCACTGGCTGAGATTTCTAGGAACCAACCGAAGCCGTGTCGGAATCAATTAAGGGCACAATCAAATCTCTGATTGAATGATTCCAATTATTCAATATATCTCTTTTTTGTCCTTTCGTTTCGGCTCTTTGTCCCTTCATCGGGCTTATAATAGTAAAGGCATCCAGGCAGAAATTCGGCTACGGCTACTTCTCAGAGAAGACTAACCAGATGCGCAGGATATTATTATATTACGCACAAATACAGGTGCACTCTCTATTAATTTGCTTTTTAGCCCAATCGGATGACAATCCGACACGACCGGAGAATGATTAGGCAGGACCGACATTTGCGTGCTCTCCAACGCACGAGTGTATCACCACCAACTTCCAAACTCCGGGCTACTTTGTGTAATTTTCTTAAAACTTCTTGTAGGATTTTTTCTTTGATTGATCTTAAGTTTAAATGAATTGGCAATTCATCCTACAATGCCAAAATACCTTTTAAGATAATCATCACTTTTTATATAGCGGTACTAACTTCAACTGCGTGTAATACAATAGTTATCGCTACAACTTTCTAATTCTCAGGAAATCGATATAAGGTAAACAAAGATATATTGATATCGATTATCGATTGACCGAATTCGTGAGAGAATCTCGTTTTGTAAGTTTGTTGATTATGGCACTCGAGATTAATATCTCGATTTGTCTATCCGATTATAGACATATCGATTAAATAGGTACCAAACCATATTCTCAAGCACGTCGACAGAATTTATGAAAGGGCACCTTATGCAATTTATGAAACAACAAAAACTATTCGTCCTGTCCCTTTGACATCAAAAAATAACTATCTAGTGGCCGTTCCTGTTTCACATCCTTACTTAAAGAAAAGCATACATCGACAATATTGAAAGCTTCGAGAACATTCTCATTACCAGCTACTTAAGAAACGCTTTACGGGTGACGTACTCATTACCCCGGAACGTACATACATTAGCACCAAACACGTTAATATGTTGTAAGTGGCCAACAATGGACCATTCAGACATTTTTGTATGCGAGTGAACGGTTAGTAACAAGACTGGCAGACTTGAAACAACGCGTAAGTGTTATTGGCGGCAACTTTATTGCTTTAAGCTGGTTAAACAGCGAAGGACCAAAACATTGCTTTGTACTCGTAAAATCTTAAGTTCAGAGGAAATATGGATTTGAGTAATTTTATGATTTAACTATACCGGATCTGACCTTTTGTCTGTATGACACTTGGTCGTACGACCTAGCCTACGATCTAGAGAAAATGCTTGAATATGTATGTTTCCATCACTTTTCTCTTTAATTTAATTCCATACTCAATACTCAAGTCTTTATTAGCATTCCATATGTTATACAGGTGGTACATTTTATCAGAAACAATATGAACCGGGTAGGGCACAGATCCCGTTGCCCCTTTTCCTGATTGCTATGCTCATTACGTAGTTATGAAAATGCTTTATGCAATCGACACAACTCCTGTAGCCACCCAATATCGAGTACAAAAAAGAATCGATACATGATATTGATATTTGAAACGTATCGAGTATTCGAAGAAATGGTGTTGTCATCGTATTGACGCGTCGCCGTCGCCCATACAGTGAGAAAGAACGCGACCGCGCTGTGGACGATAACGGGATATGTGGCGACAACACTACGGTACGCTGTGACTTACATACGGGATAACACGACTTTTGTTAAGAGGAGGTGAGCAGATATGTTAGGGGTGGGAAGTTTCCAGAAGGAATTACAGACTTACTAGTTCGGTGTAAAGTATGAGTTTCGAGGTTGTGAGCTTTTGGGTTAGATTTTTGCGCAAAGAAAAGTATTTGGACCGATTATAAAAGAAATTTTTACTCTTGCTGATTTTGTCTTTCTTCGACTTCGTCAATAGTTCCAAGCTTCAAAAATCTTGACCAACTAAAACAGGTGTTTGTATGTTTAAATACCCTCCACCTGTAGCTGCTTGAGAAATAAGAATGTCGACATCGTCATCCAATCTAACCCGGGTAATTTTCAATTAAAGATACGGGCTACAGCAATTTGTACAAGAATATTTTCCGCCTCATGCTTTTACAAAAAGAAAACGATGTTATCTACAAAATATTTTTATTATATTAACAGGTATAATAGCTACTGAGCATACAGTAATAAACGGTATATATCGCCCCAGTCCCCAATATCTTAGCGTGAAATATATTCATACGTTCCACCCAGATTCATACAATCAGTCAATAATTAACACGCAATCATAAGCTCTAATTTCATGACCACAAAGGCTATAATCCTATACAATGTATTTACTATGTTACTAGAATTTCTCTGTATATCTACGGTTAGCAGATGTTCTGATGGTTAATTTATATAAAGAAGTACATACATACGCTTGATTCTCCGTATACATATTTATTTAATTTACCCAATAATTTGCACATTTTATTTGTTCAAAATAATTTGATAAGATCACGTACGCCACGCTATCAGATTCTATAGCTGTCATAATAAGGTATTCCGTATAGGGTATCTGGTTACAAGGACCATTTGAGTATCAAGTTACTGTTAAACGTTTAAAGTGTGTTTCCAGATAGAATTCAGATTTAGCGCACTTGTAGGAATTTCCATATACATTTCAGGATCCTTCCTTATGACATGTAAATATATTTTTTTTAATTGCGCTTACGGCATTTAGTTAAAACTATACTTTATTCAACTAAAAGCAGGTACTTTTCCAAAAATATCCAAAAAATGGGCTCTAATTTTCAAAGCAGTTCCACACGAAGCTATAATTTTCAATTTTACATTCATATTTTATTCTCTCTCTTCCAACTTGGTCCATATGAAATTCAAAACCACGAACCACCGAAGCCATCAATACGAGTATATTGTATTGATTTCTATATAAAACATAGCAAAGTTCTATTCAAATAGTCCAGCCACTTCCATTATACTCTCACAAGAAACATATGACAGTCTGCTTTCTCGTATCACCGTTAAATGTGCGCCAGTCATTGTTTGAAATGATGTGGTCATGTAAAGGATGAAGAAAGTCGAGGTGAACGCGATTTACGTAGTATGGAATATATATTTATTTTTCGACTATAAATACAGTTTCAATTTATGAAAGTTAATTTTATGTAATAATTTACCATAGCCCTCGACAAATAGGTTATCTAACACTGAAATATTTTTTGCAAATCGGACCAGTAGTTTTTGGGATTAGCGCGTCAAAATTAAACAATCTCTTTAGCTTATATGTTTTCTCTTTATCTTATGTTGATCTTTCTCTTTATCTTATATATATTTATATAAGTGTAATAATCAACAAAATCAGGCATTTTTTTGGTTTTAATATTAAATTCAATATGTGTTCCTTTTACTGTAGCTTTCTACGTACCAGGAAAATTTTGATAGATGGGTTAGTCAGTACTAAAGAAATTTAAAACAGATAAGTGTTAAATGACCAATAACCATCACTTAGGCCTTTGCCACACTAGACGGAAATTCCGTCGCCGAACTTCCGCGGTGGAATGTCATTGCATATAAAATACAAATAACGGAACGACCGATCTTCCGTGCGTAGTGTGCCCGTTATTTGTATTTTATATGCAATAACATGTATTGGCGTTCCGCCGCTGAATTTCGGCGACGGAATTTCCGTCTAGTGTGGCAAAGGCCTTATACGCCTAACTACGGAATTCAATATTCTGTCTATCTCTGGATTTGCTTACTAGAGATAGGACTTTGACATCCCTTGTATGGGGCTAATGTCAAAATTCTATCTCTAGTAAGCAAATCCAGAGATAGATAGGTTATTGGAAATGGCCGTAAATCAGGCCAGGCCTCTATAAAGAAAGTCAGAGTCTAAGCCAGACTACGATCGGAAGACATAAAGTCATCTTCCATGCTATGCAGATAAATAGCCATACTAAAAATAAATTTATATTATCAACCACCCAAGCCATCTATTGTTTAAATAAAATAAATTGCTCTTCACCCAAGAATATGCGTTTTATATCGTAACGGAGGTTTTATAACGTCCGACCAAGATAGGTATTTATATAAAATTAATGGCTGAATGAAAATTCCTATGACAGTATTGAGAAGGTGGCAGATAAAGGGCCTGCGAGGAAGGTGGGACTTTTACGTGCGTATTAACAGTTTAAATTTTAGACACATAGTAACTGAAAAATAATTCCTGTAGTTGTATGAAAACAAATTCTTCATGCACTGTTAAATGGACCTTTAATAACCAACAAGCATACCCACACAAAAGAATAAAACCTTGGCAAAAATTCATATAGTATTTGGTAAAAAATAAAAAATGGTTTGGGCATACAGTACATTATTGTACCGTAACTGCGGAAATCAATATTCTGTCTATCTCTGGATTTGCTTATTAGTGATAGAATTTTGACATTAGCCCCATACAAGTTATGTCAAATTCCTATCTCTGGTAAGCAAATCCAGAGATAGATAGGTTATTGGGAACGGGCGTAAGTCGATAACATGCTTGCTCCTTTACCTTCTTTTACATTGTACACGTTCAAAGCTTTAAAAGCACATTAAAGACTCATTTAAACTTCACATTAAAACCTTTTAAAATAATCACTTTCTACCTTCTCCTAACAACTAAAACCACAAAGATTAATTTAAAATGCTCATCAACTATACAATTACACCTAATTCGTAAATCACGAATCGCTTACAACGATATAAATTACAATAATAAAATTCCATTACGAACATTATCAATAAAGATTTAGCATCACGATCCGTATCGATATCTTTGTTAGGTATCCATTACCAGTTTTACACGATTACATTGTCTATTGTTTGAACTGAAACAGTAATGTACATAAAACTTTAAATAAACAGTATTGTGGTGAATTTGGAGCAAGTTCGTTATGCTCTTGTTTCAGTTTATTTGATTGCGATCGGTTCTGCGGGCGAAGATGTGAGATATAGATTAGTATTGAAACTTCAGAGAAGACAATTGATATTTATCGTTATTGATAAAGTCTAAGAATTAATTTGTACAGTCGACAGCAAGCCAGTGTACACAAAGTTGTCATATTTCTGCGATCGATTTTCAACCTTATCACAATAGCGTAAGGTTAATGTTCGATTGGTAAAATTTGACAGATTTGACAGATTTTGGGTACACTGACTTGCTGTCGACTGTACAAGCCTGCAGCGTAGCGCCACGATAAGTTGAACAAAAGATAATATTTACTTTATTTAATGTTGATTATTTAAAGCTAAGACACGCTTCATTGTGTAGCGGTCTTTTAACTGCTCATTATACTAACTAATATTTATTGCTAAGACGTTACGACTTGTAGAATTATTGCTAAAACAACAATGACTAATTACAATACAGCTTAAAGTCAAAGGTAAATATAAAGACAACTTTATGCCTTGCTGTTAATAATTATTAGGATACCATGTCTGTTGAGCTTTTCTGGGTACTTACAGTTCCTTCTACAATCATCATTATCATTCACCTTCCCTTATCTCATTTTCATATTTAGAATCGGCGCTTCATGTCTTTTTGTTCCATTTCAGCCATATTGTCTTACACAAACCCACACATCGATTCCTCTATCTACTTCTTAAAAGTCTGCATTTATTAAATGTAACTAAACATGAAGGCATTTCAAAATTTAATGACTCAATAACTGCTTATGTATCTAAGTGCGAGACTACCGCTGTTTCAGCCAAGCACATTCGTAACTTAATATCTAAAATTGGTTTCAAGTATCACTCACTTGAAGTTTTATTCAACTTGTAACCGAAAACGAATGAACACGCAAAAAACGCAACCGGCAGCCTACTTATGTTTTTGCCAACTTTACCATCTACACACTTAATCTTTGAAGTACAAACTACTCATTGATTATGATTACTACACACGATAATTATGGTGCGCGGATATTTACGAATCAATCGGGGCCATGCTCAACATCTCAGACAATAGTTTGTTGCCCGCCTTAGGGTAACATAGAATAGATGGTTCTGATTGTGGAACCACCCTGAAGGTACGGAAGTTGTGATATATTTATGACAGATGATAATGGATGCTTCACTAATTATGACTGTTAAGCTTGGTGAGTACTGTAAATAGATTAGAATCTTTAATTGAATCTTCTTCTGTGTTAATTGAAGACCACACTGATTGCGTCCGTGTTGCTTCTGGCAATTTAACTTTGTAGCGAAAACTCCCTTAACATACAAAATTATTGTGATATTTTTCAAGACCATTAGTTTTTAGCGAATAGGCCTTAAAAATACTACAAATACAGTCCAATTTCCTGTGTCAAAAAAAACTATAATGCTCATACACGCGCTAAACGTTGCATAGAAACTTTAAACTTTTCACGCGGTCAGCGAACTGGCCACAAACAGCTTTAACTATTAAATAATTAAATTCACCATGGCTCATGTCTTCTAACCACAGGAGTACACGTTATTGCTTCATTTACCACAAAATGTTACAGCTATTTGCCAAGCTCATGGTAAATGGATGCCATGTTAGTGGACAGCCTGGTTGTAGACAGTTTAACAATGTAGGATGATGCGGCGAAAGTTTTGAGTACTACAACTATATTGGTAGGAGATCTGTTACTCTGTGTGTTGTGCAAATTGTATATACGAACATACTAACCACATCGGGTACTTGTGTTTAAGGGGGATATGGCTAATCACCTAGGTACACGAGGGACCGACAGCATCTTAAGGATAAGCAAAGCTTGCTGTAGTGAACTCATGGATATGTATGTATAGAGACCACGTATAGGTTCTCAGTCAGTCTGACTATTTCGTATTAACATGATACAATTTCCAAACGACTATACGACTTCAATTAACATAATCTAAAAATAGAAATTACATCACTGCCCGTCCTAGTCAATCAGTCAATCTTGACAAAAAAGTAGTTTTAGAACAACGAAAAAAAGGCCATTACTTTTATTAAAATTTATTACTTTTCTAATCAAATCAATAAAATGATAACTTGTACAGTAAAACGTTTCTTAGAATCTTTGTAGCTAACGTTGAGAAACATAATTTACTTACGCATTATAGTAAAAATTTTCGTTCATAGAACATTAAAAAAATATTTAATCATCATATCTCATTTTACTTTTTTTTCTCATCAAACACCTGGGCGTAGGTGTTGCTTATCCCTGAGAACCTTAACCTCATAAAAATAGAGATCAATTTCGAAAAAAAACTGTCTGAGTATAAAATTTCGTTACAAGAGCTTTGAGCTACAATCATGAAGCATAACCGGTTTTAATGACCCCTGATTTTGTTCGAAACTTAAGTTATTCTTTCTTTAGTAAAGGAGAAGTGAGGGGTCTAATTGCGCTGGTTATGTATTAAACACCTCGGGCTATTAATGGTAGCCTAGTAACATGTATGACATTGAACCTGTCTATTTAGGACGTAATGATTTGTAATAGGTAACGTGGACTGTTATTATTTTGCAGTATACACATACACATTTTGGTGTTATGTTACAAATTCCTCTATGGTATGCAATGTTAAAAATTTTAAAGACTAGACCCAACAACGACATGTCTTGAGAGTGTTACTTCGAACTCTCTTTACAGATTTATCTGAAGATATCCTACGTCAGGTAAAATTAAACCTGTACCATTTAGTTTCCATTTATATCGGAAAATGCACTCGATAATTATTTTTTAATATATGTAAATTAAGGATTTGAGAGAAAATCTTTCAAAAATTTAGAGTATAGATACTCGTAATGTCTAACAGAAGAATAAAATACTTTGTAAGTACAGAAAATGAATTAGGTATTAATTATGATGTTCACGCATTAATTAAGTACTTGAAACTGTCACTACAAGCCACAGGAACCCTGGGCAACATCTCTCGAATATTTTAAAGATACAAGCGATTCATCTTTCTTTCATATTCGATATATAAATTATAAATCTTTACGAGTTTGACTTATTTTTAATTAAGAACAATGAATATTTTCCCACACCTTTGTCTCTTATGATTGATTTCAACATCATTAAGAAGACAAAGTTTCAATTAAAATATTAATGATTTTCAATTTATTATCCGTAGTTAATTATGATTAATTTCTTAATTTAGATGTGCTGGAGGCAAAATAATTTGGGTTCGGTCCCATAAATAGCGGTGGCGGAGCGCGTCATCAGCCTTTGCCATCAACTGCTGGGCACAAGCCTCCTCTCACACAGAGAAGGATTGAGCGTTAATCACCACGCATGCTCAATGTGGGTTGGTGATTTCAGACTTTGTTACTATATATATATTTTTTTCTTTAAAGTACGTAATACCTACTTAAAATTCAAAAGTATAACAGATTGCTAACAACGAACGTTCCAAAGTTACGACTTTTTTTATTCGTGAGTTTGAACACTTATCGACTATTAATACCATAGTAATCGATATATCTATCGATACCATAGCATTTGAATCTATAATTAGCCAATCGTATCTCTTGATATGGATCTAATCCACTTTGTAACATAACACAAAGTCAGATGGAGATAAGTTAAAGTTTTAGTTACTAGTATGTTATAATAGTAAAGTAGCATGGTATTTTATAAACTAATTTGCTTGGTTACCGTAAATTTGGGTTTATGCCTATGAGGCAACTATTGATAAAATTGTGCATTTCTAACCAAAATCCCCGTAAATCTAGACTACCTAATAGTATAAAGCTAAAAAGTTTGTTCGTTAACATACTTAAACGCGCTAATTCCAAAACTTACTGGACCGATTAAAAAAAATATTTATATTCAGGTCAGCTACAATGTTTTTTATCCAGATTCAAGGAGAAGTTCACCTGGGACATCGTTGAAATCGCTCTGGTGGAAGCTAGTACTAAGTAAAGGGAATAACAGTAGGTATCACCAACAGCTTATAATATTATACACAATACACATATCAGTCAAAACGCTAACTCTTCAGCGCTTATTATAGCATAGCCCTCACCAATCAAGGCGAACAATACAAAAACATAACACGAATGAAAAATTGCACCACTAGTTACCATTAGTAAGATAACAAAGCAATGCTCCAATACGGAGGTGAAGACATTATAAACTTAATGATCTGCTTTAATACCTCGAGACCACAACAGTAGTGGAAGGATTTTGAACTTTGTATGCTAGAACATAAAGTGGAATTTTAAACTTCAGTTTGAAAGTCCCAGTATTAGTAATAAGGACCTTTATACACTTTCTCTAACACACATTCCCTCTAAAAGGTTATTTTGTAGCATTGCATGTCACATATTGATCACAGCCCAAGATTCCACCGAACGAAGTCACGACAGCCTCCTACAAGAGTACAGACGACAGCAAGTCAATCTTCCCGAATCTGTTAAATTTTACCAATCGAATAATAACCTTAAACTGTTGTGATAAGGTTGGAAATGTATTGAAGAAATTTGACAGATTGTGGTAGGTTGATGCGAGAGACAAGTCGTATTTATTTCACAAGATGGCCGAATCGATCATGCGGAGACATTGGAAGTTTAAACCATTGTTTTACAGTTATATTACGAATACATAATGCATGCGGCCCCCAAATATTGGCGTCTCTTGTGAATGTCTGATGTGCTTCTGTTTTACATCGGTTTGGCGGTTCCTATATTTATGGGATACGGTATGAGTTTAAAGTATGTACGGTTATGGTGGATTTTCTTGCTTTTTTTTAGGAGTAAGATACGTAACTTTAAAAGTTCGTTTTTCTAGAAGCTGTAAGTGAAGCACTGCCTCCCACTGCAACCAAAATCATCATCAGTCATCTGATGATACACTAAGTCAAAAAAATATAGCATAGGGGAATACCTACATTGCATTGGGCCTACTGTATTGCATTACATGAATAGTACAGAAAAAAATTCTAAGCACGACCATAACTTGTTGCCAATCAAAGACAACATGTGCTAAATAATATTTTTTTGAAAAAACTCATACGAAGTGACCTGATGACATCTTGCCCCCGCAAAAGAAATTTATTATAGCCGCTTTTCTCACAATTATAACAAACTGCATTGCCTATTCAAATGTGTTTTAAAACAATTTACCCACTAGCCGGCATATAATTTGTTTTAGAGACATCATAAAAAGCTCTAAACTCGGTTGGTAATGGGAGCACGTAACATTAATGTTTGAAGGAAATCAGAGCAATTGTTTAGAAAGATCACACTATGCCGTTATAATTTTTAATTTCTAATGTGCTGGTCTGTTAGACTCGTGGGCTAAGCGTGGAATAGACCTGGCAACATGCTAGTATTAATGTAAATTAAAAGATAACGTAAAAAAAAGTTAGATATAAAATGTAAAACATCATCAATCAGTTTGATATGGCGTCCTAGCCGATTATCGGCCACGGCGGCTGTTCTCATATAAGGAGATCAGCCAGCTGCGCAGGACATATTATAGTGCACAAGCATTTGCGCAGACACAGGTGCACTCCCTATTCCCTCACTCTCATAACCCGATGGGACGGCAATCCGACACGACCGG
>NWSH02000601.1:10064628-10075315 GCA_002382865.2 Heliothis virescens | reverse complement strand
TCCTGCGCCTAATCTCTCTCCGATCATCTCGTATTGCCGTCCCATCCGGTTATGAGAGTGAGGGAGTAGGGAATGCACCTGTGTCTGCGCAAATGCTTGTGCACTATTGTGTCTTGCGCAGCTAGCTGATCTCCTTATATGAGGAGACACAGGTGACAATCGTCTAGGACGCCACCATAGTATACATTATCAAAATTATCAATTAAGCTGGATCCGACCTTGAGTTTTATTAATTAGTATAGGAAAACATATTTTTCTGTCTGCCATTGTAACTTGCAGTTCAAATATAAAATACACATTAGCTATTACTATAAGAATATCCAGTAAAATAAATCCCAGTCCTTCATTTACACGTACGTGTGGTCTTGAGACAACATCCCAGGATCAGGGTCTTATACCTGCTACAATAAATAAAATACCGTGAGTTTAGTCTGAAGCACTATGCAATAGTGAAAACAGGTGTTTATAATGTAACAACGCTAAAGATGAATACACGTGGCGTACTCATTCATTTCATGAAGATTTCATCTGTTACAACTTTTTGCATCGCTATATCTCCGAATCGGTGGCTTGTAGGAAAAAAAAATATTGTACATTTTTATAGATAATTTTATGATCTACAATTTTAGTCTGATGTACTTTTATGATAAAACTTACAGTTTAGCTGTAAATCGCGAAAAACATATTTTCTTGACATTTGAACTTGAATATCTTTTTTTCCACCCAGGGGAATCATGGGGAACTTTCAGATTTTGTTTATAAAAGGCTTTTGAACAATTGTACCAAAAATCAGCTTGTTGCGAATTAATGTAATCTCGCCGAACATTTTTAGTCTAATTTGACCGGACTATTATCGATACCCATAGGTACTACACCTATAGATTCTACTTGATTGATTTATAATAGGTAATTATATTTTTTTTTTATTATAATATTGATCAAGTATTAATACAGTGCCGTTTATTTAATACACTCGTATCCCGTGAGAATTACTGCCCGTACCCGGATAAAATATAGCCCATGTCACTCGTGGATAATGTAGCTTTCGAATGGTGAAAGAATTTTTAAAATCGGACCAGTAGTTTTTGAGCCTATTCATTACAACCAAACAAACAAAGTTTTCCTCTTTATAATATTAAGTATAGATTAGTATAGACTATAAAACAATAGACCTTTAAACACTGTACCTATTTATTATTCCATTTATTTATTTGCAAACATATTTTTTACATTTTTAAATATAATTATAAAAAAGAAAGAATATAAAAACATTTAAAAATATAAAAAACAGGTGGCCACCGATATCGGGCACAGGGTCCAAGGAAACACTGTACCTATTATTATTAATTGCAGTTTTAATGCGCATTTTAAATTCACTTTCAATAAAGGTACTGTAGTTAGTAAGGTTAGTGAAACCAGTAATTACCGGTAGCAATAAATAAATTAATATAACAAGGCGAAGGTAAAACGTTTTACTAGCTTTTCCCGTTTCTTAAAGGTTGTTGAAAGGTGAAAAAATACTATGAAAAGATCACTGTTATTAGCAGTTTTTCGAAAGAATAGTTACAGCAACACAAATTCTAAATAATTCTGAAGTTTTTAAATAAATAACTATTTATAGATATGCGTTTCACTAATGAATTTAATTTCACTAATCCAATACCTAAATTCCAACGCGTGAGATTTGTAAAATTTTAATGATTTACGTTGAGTTTCTATAATCAATCTGTCCGTTATTATTGCCATCAGAGATTGAATTTTAACATATTTAAGCTCTATATAAACACATATAAATTATGTCGAATTTCAATCTCTAATTGCAGAACAAGAGATAGATTCGATACAGATATGCGTATTAAGAAGTGAAGTAGAAATTATATTTACCGAAGATTATATTACTGAACTATATTCCGACAGCAGTTTCACCCGCTTCCCGAGAGAACTACTGCCCCTATCCGTATAAAAAGTAACTTTCATGTTATTCTAATGTATAAGCTATATTATTGCCAAGTTTCATCAAAATCCGTCCAGTAGTTTTTCCGTAAAAGAGTAACAAACATTCATACATACATTTTCACAAACTTTCGACTAACTATTAGTAGGATAGTTCTTTAAATTATACATACATGTACTTCTACGCATTTTATTTATACACACCTGCCAAATAACGGATCAAAAGATAAGATACACATCTAAACGTATACTTAATTATCAAAACTCATAATTATTTAATTAGATTTCGGTAACTTATAAACCGTTTTCGTACGAGTGCGTGGAAAACGACCATGTTTATAAAAACTAGAACAATTTATTCGTATGTGTATGAATTTACTGTTAGTTGTGGGCAAGTTACTAATGTCTAAGAAGGGTTTTGAGTCGTTGGATAGACGTATTCTGAGTTAGATGCTGCAAGGCTTGTTAGCCATGTTTGTTGGCCATGTTAGGCTGATAAAGACTGAATAATTAGTAGTTATACCTAACTAAATACTGGACGAAGACTCCTTTGATGATGCAAGTACTCCATCTAATTATTTGAGTTAGGATCAGGCTTCACGATAGGGGTTTTAAACATCCAAAAGACTTTTAACTTGGGGATACTACTGAGTGGGTGGGGACAAGATGGTTCAATAAAGAAATTGTATTGGTAGTTTAAAATCTTCTCCATACCTCTTAGGTGAAGTCCGAGTCTTACTCTTTACCATTAGGCAGAAAAATCACAATGCTAAGCATTGATAAACCGCGAAACTAACTGCGGAATTCAATATTCTGTCTATCTCTGGATTTGCTTCCTAATGACAGGAATTTGACATTACTTGTATGGGGCTAATGTCAAAATTCTATCTCTATTATGCAAATCTAGAGATAGATAGTTTATTGGGAACGGTCTTAAGTTAAGTAGGTACCTACTTGAGAAGATAGATTTAACAAAATGCTCATATCTTTCGTAAATAAATGATTCTTTACTTCACAAAAGTTCAAAAAGTCAATAGGTAAATGATAAACAGACAAACATTTCAAAGAGCTTACAAATCCTCCTCTTACAAATTAAAATCAACACTTTACGACTAGATCTCAAACAGTCACATAATCGAACTGGTCTAGTCTCAACGAGTCGAGAGATATTCAATACTTCGCTTTTCAAACGCTTGATTAATTCAATTCAATCGATTATTTTCAATCGATTTGCTGTTGATTGAACAGTTTTCCGCGTTTTATGTAAAATGTGAGTTTTGAACTTAGATGCGTTATTTGGAATTTCGGTTTGGGTATGATTTCTGAAATATACCTAGGTTTGTCGAAGAAATCGCTAAATAATGGCGTCAAAAGTAGTTGAGTGCTTTTGAATAAGTGTGCTAGAACAGGAATTGTTCATTTATGGTCAATGATAGCTCGAAAAAGTGTCGTTGAAAAACTTGGATTAGAAAGAGTATCAGAAGGTAACTTACTACATAAATGTATTGTCATATACGTTAAAATGGTGTAGTCAACTAATAGATAAAGTATAGTTGGCAAAAGCAAATGCTTGAGGAAAGAGCTAAAAAATCACGGATATGCATGAGAAAGTTCGTAGGTGAGCCACACTATTCACTGTGAAACTCTTATTTTTGCTCTACATTTGGACAATCATAGACTGTCATTACAATTTTAATAGCTACTCATTTGAATAAAAGTTCATACCGTAAACCAAAAAAAAACTACGAAACAATTAAAACCATTTTCTCTCATTCCCAGATCAACAAATTATCTCGATTACCATGATCATAATTACGATCAGTAGTCCGTATAACAAGCTGCGCATTGTGTTTCCATGTTACGGCTTGTGTACAAAACTGTTGCCGCCGACACCCGGCCGCTGCGCCTGCGCATGCGTGGCGCGTTGATGTCTTTTGTATGCGGCCTTAAACATTACTTGTTTTCCCTCACAGTGTTATCTTTTATCTTTACAAAATGTTTCATTCCGCCGCAATATCTTTTAACAATAAGCTTTTTTAACAAAAGTTTGTATTAAGAATCTGGGACGCCTTAATTGGCTGTAATAACAAATGCATCGCAGATTTTAGCGCTATCAGAATGAAAGTTTATCTGAACTGATGAAACATTCCGATTTTTTTTCTTCACCGAAGAAAATGCTAACACACTGACACACTTCAAAGCGAAGCGAAAAGCGGATTTTCACCGTTGCGAACGTTCAAAACACGTTATAGTGCCAATTGGTAACGCATTACTGAATTATCACACTGAAACCAAAACATAACCCAAATACTGTGCCCCTAAAAATTTGTACAAAAAAAATGATGCTTACCTTTAAAATGTTCAATGTATTCCAGGAGTTTAACACAACACAGTTTGGATATAGAACAACGGGTTAGGGTTGCGCCACGCACGTGTCGGGGTTGTCGATGAAGTGTCGGAGTGTCGCGACGTGTGGTCGTTGCGAGGGCCGCGGGAGACTGGCGCGCCGCCGCGTCTGCGCGCACCTGCCGCCCGGCCCCCGCACTAGTGACAGGTGCCACGCCGCATCGATATCGATACGCTACAACCGTCAATAATTGGTTAAAGCGCTCAAACTAGGTGAACTGTTCGTGACAGATTTTCTTTGTAAGATAATTATTTTTGAGGCTCTCCTTCTCCTTTTTAAGGAGAAAATTCCATATTATCAGAGAATATTGTTCTAGTTACACTATTATCGAATTAATCACAAACAAATATTCATTCAGTTCGGTTCTTAGTTTACGAATAATATAAGATCCTATAAATAAAGCATCAGTATTAGTTACTGAGCATATAGCAAACCTTTTTCAAACATATTTGTAAAAAATAGAGACACGATATCACATACGAGACTTTGCCTAACTACACTATCTTTATGAACATAGGTACTTCACATTATTTCATAGCGTCAACAACCATAAATAAAAGCGTGGGTGTTGAGATAGCTGTCAGTTCAGTTAGGGTCACAACGGGCGGCCAGATTAATGTACCGTTAGTATGTCTTTCACAAATCCACTCCAGTCTTTTGTCTCTTTTATTAGTACAATAAAAAAAAAATCTGATTAAACATATTCGAAAAAGTAAAGAATTTAACTAACTTGTCCTAAATTAACTGATAAACCATTGATGACTGCAATAACGAAAAAAAATGCCAAAAAAATCTATCGAAAAAATCGATCGACACAGCCCATCACTACCCATACGTAAGCAACGTACTGATCAAATTAATTACCGTCTCATCTCGACTCCGCAACGCTCTCGATCAAAAACTATCACCTTTCTTTTTCACACTCGCACACAAACATATCTCCTTCTCTTACTATATAAAAAAAATGCTTAGAGTCTTCTACACAGCGCGTGCTGAATGTGAAACTGTAAGTTTCACCTGTGGCTTGAATGAATCGGCCAATGTGGGTAATGACTGGTGTTTAAGAAAATATGTAGGCCGACTAAGTGGTGGGTTTTACTGAACATATCCGAGATCTTAGCATTTCAAATAGGGATGGGATAGGAGGAAAAAAAGGTCGATAAAAAAATTTAAGGTGTAAGAATAAAATTTTACTTAAATTAGGGTTACAGATTACATAACATTGTTTAAATTCTTCAAGAGTTTTCTGTCTCCTTGTATCTGAAAATAAGAAATATTCACATTAAAATTGAAAATTTACATAATTTTATATGACAAAAATATGTAAAATAAAAGATTTTTTAAGTGTCACTGTGGCAGTTTTTCGGGAAAAATGGCTGAACCAAGCAAGATGATTTTTTAATTTCTATGAGCAGTTTTTGAGGGTAAGGTTCCCTTTTGTTCTAGTATCTTTACCAGTATCTCTGAGGTTTTCTCTCAGAGAGCCTATGCATTTTGACAGGTATTTGAAATTTATGAGTCCTGGCTGTCATATGAACAACTTTGGCCATTGTTACAGGTAGTCAGAAGCCAGAAAGTTTGGCTACCAGTCTTACCAAGGGCCATTGGGTTATCTAGTTGAGGAGAAGTTATGTATGGGTATTCTGAAGCCAGAAATTCTAACAACCGGTCTTAACAAGGGGCATCGGCCTAGGTAATTTGCATTACTTAAATATAACTTACTTGCAAGCTATACATGTATAAAAAACAGTCTGTCCTTCATCAGCAGATCTCAATTGCAGGGTAGCATAAGACATTCTATCATTGCCACACTTGGGACATTTCCTCTCGACAACAGGACCCTCGGGCCCATCGGTACTCAGTATGTTTTCATGTGTCACCACCGATACTGTGTTGAAATGGATTGTGTAGTCGAACTTTAAGTCACTAAAATCTGAAATGGCGAAAAAATTATGAGTTAGTAGGTAGTTAATATTGTTGAGATATGTACTATATGGAACAAACTGTTTTTTCACAGTTTTAGCTATGTCAAGTGGAAACTGCACATTCACTTAAAGTTAAATAACTTCCCAAAAGTGAAAGATTTTTTCAAATCTGCTCAGTACTTTCGGTACAAACAAAAAAATGTTTCCTCTTAATTATATTAAGCAAAAATATTGATTATATAACTGTTATCTATCTAATCTCAGGCGAATTTGTTCATAAATGTGTACAAAATTCTTTAATTATTGCCCATTTATTAAGGAAGGCTGTAGGTTACTTTTTATTCAATTGCGGAGAGTAGCCTCCATGTGACACAGGTGAAACTACTAGTAAAACTATGGAGTGTCATTTTCTTACGGCCGTTCCCAATAACCTNGCCCGGCCCCCGCACTAGTGACAGGTGCCACGCCGCATCGATATCGATACGCTACAACCGTCAATAATTGGTTAAAGCGCTCAAACTAGGTGAACTGTTCGTGACAGATTTTCTTTGTAAGATAATTATTTTTGAGGCTCTCCTTCTCCTTTTTAAGGAGAAAATTCCATATTATCAGAGAATATTGTTCTAGTTACACTATTATCGAATTAATCACAAACAAATATTCATTCAGTTCGGTTCTTAGTTTACGAATAATATAAGATCCTATAAATAAAGCATCAGTATTAGTTACTGAGCATATAGCAAACCTTTTTCAAACATATTTGTAAAAAATAGAGACACGATATCACATACGAGACTTTGCCTAACTACACTATCTTTATGAACATAGGTACTTCACATTATTTCATAGCGTCAACAACCATAAATAAAAGCGTGGGTGTTGAGATAGCTGTCAGTTCAGTTAGGGTCACAACGGGCGGCCAGATTAATGTACCGTTAGTATGTCTTTCACAAATCCACTCCAGTCTTTTGTCTCTTTTATTAGTACAATAAAAAAAAAATCTGATTAAACATATTCGAAAAAGTAAAGAATTTAACTAACTTGTCCTAAATTAACTGATAAACCATTGATGACTGCAATAACGAAAAAAAATGCCAAAAAAATCTATCGAAAAAATCGATCGACACAGCCCATCACTACCCATACGTAAGCAACGTACTGATCAAATTAATTACCGTCTCATCTCGACTCCGCAACGCTCTCGATCAAAAACTATCACCTTTCTTTTTCACACTCGCACACAAACATATCTCCTTCTCTTACTATATAAAAAAAATGCTTAGAGTCTTCTACACAGCGCGTGCTGAATGTGAAACTGTAAGTTTCACCTGTGGCTTGAATGAATCGGCCAATGTGGGTAATGACTGGTGTTTAAGAAAATATGTAGGCCGACTAAGTGGTGGGTTTTACTGAACATATCCGAGATCTTAGCATTTCAAATAGGGATGGGATAGGAGGAAAAAAAGGTCGATAAAAAAATTTAAGGTGTAAGAATAAAATTTTACTTAAATTAGGGTTACAGATTACATAACATTGTTTAAATTCTTCAAGAGTTTTCTGTCTCCTTGTATCTGAAAATAAGAAATATTCACATTAAAATTGAAAATTTACATAATTTTATATGACAAAAATATGTAAAATAAAAGATTTTTTAAGTGTCACTGTGGCAGTTTTTCGGGAAAAATGGCTGAACCAAGCAAGATGATTTTTTAATTTCTATGAGCAGTTTTTGAGGGTAAGGTTCCCTTTTGTTCTAGTATCTTTACCAGTATCTCTGAGGTTTTCTCTCAGAGAGCCTATGCATTTTGACAGGTATTTGAAATTTATGAGTCCTGGCTGTCATATGAACAACTTTGGCCATTGTTACAGGTAGTCAGAAGCCAGAAAGTTTGGCTACCAGTCTTACCAAGGGCCATTGGGTTATCTAGTTGAGGAGAAGTTATGTATGGGTATTCTGAAGCCAGAAATTCTAACAACCGGTCTTAACAAGGGGCATCGGCCTAGGTAATTTGCATTACTTAAATATAACTTACTTGCAAGCTATACATGTATAAAAAACAGTCTGTCCTTCATCAGCAGATCTCAATTGCAGGGTAGCATAAGACATTCTATCATTGCCACACTTGGGACATTTCCTCTCGACAACAGGACCCTCGGGCCCATCGGTACTCAGTATGTTTTCATGTGTCACCACCGATACTGTGTTGAAATGGATTGTGTAGTCGAACTTTAAGTCACTAAAATCTGAAATGGCGAAAAAATTATGAGTTAGTAGGTAGTTAATATTGTTGAGATATGTACTATATGGAACAAACTGTTTTTTCACAGTTTTAGCTATGTCAAGTGGAAACTGCACATTCACTTAAAGTTAAATAACTTCCCAAAAGTGAAAGATTTTTTCAAATCTGCTCAGTACTTTCGGTACAAACAAAAAAATGTTTCCTCTTAATTATATTAAGCAAAAATATTGATTATATAACTGTTATCTATCTAATCTCAGGCGAATTTGTTCATAAATGTGTACAAAATTCTTTAATTATTGCCCATTTATTAAGGAAGGCTGTAGGTTACTTTTTATTCAATTGCGGAGAGTAGCCTCCATGTGACACAGGTGAAACTACTAGTAAAACTATGGAGTGTCATTTTCTTACGGCCGTTCCCAATAACCTATCTAACTCTGGATTTCCTTACCAGAGATAGGAATTTGACATTACTTGTATGGGGCTAATGTCAAAATTCTATCACTAGTAAGCAAATCCAGAGATAGACAGAATATTGATTTCCGCAGTTAATAAATAGTAAACAATACTATTATAAATTAGTCTCATTACAAACACATTAACTTACTTTCAGCATCATAAGATGTTTTACAGGCATAACATCTCACAGACCCAAAGTCTTGCAGCAGCGGCAGGATGGAACCACATCGGGCACAGAATGCTGTGCTGCTTGAAAATGGACCTGTGTCTGCCATTGTCTGGAAAAATATATGATAACACTTATGAAAGTATAGGTATCAAACATTCTGGACATTAAGATAAAAATACACAGGTTTTCTCTTTTCATTTTAGAGACTGATACAAGTTATTGAGCGATTTCCCTAGCGATGTTTTTTTAATACAAAATCAGGCAGTTATGTACCCGCTACCGGAATAATATTATAGGACTTACCTTCTACCTTAAAGAATCGTGTTAGTGTTCACAGACTTCTCAAATCATCAAAACAAATTTAGGTTTTAGAGGTTATGTTTAGCAATGTTTTCATCTGTCAATTTCATGCACGTTAAGGCGTGCGTTTCGAATCCGAAACACGTCGGATCACTAGCAAGTATGTACATTGTGCTATATTTCGGAACACACACATGACCTGAAGGTGGAAGCTATTTTGTTATTAATACTTTTATGGCGGAAGTCAACCATAGCAAGTTCTTATATGTATGTGAATAATATTTAAAATCTGAAAGAATAAGAAATCGGAGTAATTCATTAGTATATTTATAATTGAAGTAGTTTTGACCTAATTTCTTTGATGCTACAAATATAAAATCAAATATTAGTGCAGAAACCTGGAATGTTTTTTAGAAGTGTTGCCAATCCGTGTGTATTAAATTACCGGTAAGGTAATAGGTAAAATAAATTACCCGGAAAAAATAATCTGTCAAATCCATACTTATCACATATTCGGGCTTCCTGCTTTAAAAACGATTGAAAAATGAAAAGTGCTGTTAACAGTTCTTCAGATAAAACCATGATATCGGATGAAACAGCTACCTTAAAGCTACATTAAAATAAATCCTTTGGTGCACCTTGTAAGAGCGATTAAAACCAATCTAAAGTACTCTTTCCATAGATCTGTTACCTACTCTTTCACCTACCAAATAAAGTAAATAAATATTAGTATCCAAATAGCTTTTCTTGGTCAAGTGGTGACATGCCAGACCGTATTTTATCAAGAACGGGATAGTAATAAACTAACAATTTAACGTTTATTTTGACCTTGCACTGAACTTTTACAATCCACAAAATAGATGTAGATTAGGATAGTATAGCAAAGTAGCTAGGTAAAATTGGCCGCATGCAATTTGACCATAGAGCATCCCGGTTGCCTACAGTCAGTGTATAAGTCATTCCCTAACATCCTTTAGCAAGGTAAAATGTCGTGATTCGTTGAAAAAAAATGCATTTCATTTATACAGACAACAGCACATCAAGTTACCACAATCTGTCAAATTTCTGCAATCGATGTTCAACCTTATCACAATGGAGGTAGGTTAATTTTCGATTGGTAAAATTTGACAGATTCGTATACGTTGACCTACTGTTGTCTGTACATTTATTTTATATGTCGGCGATAGAGGGCGCCACAGTATTCAGCGATGGCAGCGCCATCTATCAATTCAGT
>NWSH02000601.1:10049658-10064528 GCA_002382865.2 Heliothis virescens | reverse complement strand
GAAAATAATCTCGAACCACGAGGAGGACCCGATACCTCGCTACTCGGCCACCCTCGACGCCGACATATACATAAGTGGCCATGGTCCTAAGAATCCATTTACTCAAAATCAACCTACGAATTTAAGAGATGGGTAATCTTATTTTGTGCTCTAACAACATTTAGCTGCGTTCCAGTTCCATATGAGACAATGTTAGGTTCCCCGACTCCCTAGCCGCCATTTTCCGTGGTACGTCACCTTATTGTCAACAACAAACACTGAATAAATTCCTAAAGAAATAAAGTACTACAGACTGATTTTTGAATTTGTGAGAAAGCTTGAAGTTCTAGAAAGTTTGAGGTGAGTTAAATACGATTATCCTGCTTTTCCTACCACAAAAGCCTATTCAAGAAAGTACAGAAGCCGGTTTCTCAATAACAACAAACACGGCTGACGCTCAGCAAAACATTGCGAAAATAACAAAAACAATTCCCTCTCATTACTTAAACATCATTTATTCTTTATTCCATGAAGAACATACTTCTTTTCTTTATTTAAAAACGATTTAATTTTAGAATTTACCATGGATGAATCTATGGAGTCTTTAGCGCAACCCGAAATGGGTTTTTCGCAATCGATGCCGCCAAGCCAGTCGATGGAAACTGCACCAACTATGTCTTCCATGGCGCCGTCATCAGGCCCTATGAGCGGGAGACATGAAGAATTCTCTGTGGAGAAAGTTCTAGATCGAAGAATTAAGAATGGAAAAGTTGAGTTTTTGTTGAAGTGGAAAGGTTATTCACAGTAAGTGTTTTTTTTTTGTTATCAATTAATGGTACAAGTATAAAGGTAATGTTAAAATAAGCTAATCCTGTAAAAGTAGGTCCCACTAGGATAGTATTGCTTCCGAACAGTGAAAGAAGTTTTCAAATTGGTGTAGTAGTTTCCGAACTTCTATGGATCCAAAAATAACAAAACATTACTCCTTTTTGTAATTATTTTAGAGATATAAGTGAATTAGCTGATAAACTCCTCGATCCACAACATAAACAAAAGACAACCATCAATTTCCAGCGATGACAACACATGGGAGCCTGAAGACAATCTAGACTGTCCCGAACTCATCTCTGCTTACGAGGAAGCCCGTATGAAGAGGGAGAAGGAAGCTGCGGCCGCTGCTGCTGCAGCTGCTGCCGCCGCTGCTGCCGCTGCAGCTGCTTCAACAGTACCCGATCCTATTGAGGAGAGCCTGGCCAGTCGTAAGAGGAGTAGGCGGGAGAAAAAGAAGAAGAATGAAGTGAGTTAAAATGACATTCTTTAGGTACTATAATAATATTTTGTTGATTTCTTTCATAAGTCGCAATAATAAAACATTGGTGAGTTTATGATAGGCAATAGAGACCTATTTCAAGACTTTGCTTATTTAATTTGCTCTATGGTTCACAAAGGAAAATAAAAAAACAATCAAGTAAAAAGATATTGCTTATTTCTTATGGTGCATTCAACCACTAGAAGCGGGAAATTCAAATATAAAATGGTACTGTCGAAACTATGATATTTCGCAATAAAAAGTTTTTTACAGTTACATTTGAATTGTAAGAAGTTTCGGAGTTAAACAAGGACATCAGAAATTACTTTGTGGGATATTATAACCGCCAATTATAAGATCACGCCTCATATTGAATGTCAACTCAGGTAAAACATGAAAATTTTATGTTTGAATTTCCCGCTTCTAGTGGTCACATTCACTTTAAACTAACATTTTATTTGAAAATAATTTTTTGCTATATGTCTTCATCAAGAAAATAAAGATTCCTATAATCTAGTAAAGCTTTTCTTACCAATTCTATAACATCTTCTCTTATAAGATAGTATACTTTTCAGTATTACTCATATTTATTTCTATTTTATCTAGGTCTTGCAGGAGATTGAAAAGCCTCGTGGTTTGGCACGCGGCCTGGCTCCTGAGAAGATTCTGGCTGGACAATTGTTTCATGGTTCATTGTTCTTTTTGGTGAAATGGTAAGCAAGTCCATGCTTTTCACTTGTTACATGAAATAAATTGAACATTTTGAAAAATGTATTGTTACTGTCTGCTAGAGCGAGTGGGTAGGATAGTAGAGACCAGAAGATATATTTGTGTGCATCACAGCACCACACACTATCGCCAAAACTCATACTGCAACATTGTCGTATCATATATTATACAGTAGATTTACATAATGATATTTTCTTTTATTATTACAGGCATGGCTGTACAGACTTCGACGTGGTACCCGGTCACGAGTTAGGTGAAGCATATCCCGACTTCGTCATCAATTACTATGAGTCATGCGCCCCATTCAGTGTTAGACATAAGATTGGAAAGATTATGAGAATTGCTCCAGAAGTAAGTGTATTTATTTATTTATGCCCACGCTTTTCCATTTACCCCAGACAACATAAATAACATGTTGAAGAATTCCTCAAAGCGCCACCGTTTTGAAGCGAACCCAATGAAGCACTCTTACATCATTCCTCGGAATGCACCTTGTAGTAGCACTCCCGATAACAACTTAATAATTAATAACTAAAAGGTGTACTCCGAGGAATAATAAAGGAGCGCTTCATTCGTTGCATTTCAAAACAGTGGCGTTTCGAGGGATATCTCAAAATATTATCTTATTGTGCTGTTGCCTTACAAAAATTAAAAAAACTTAAATGGTCCTCTCTAGGGTTATATGATATAACAAATTTGAATGAAATTATAACAAATTTGAATGAAATTATCATAAATAGTAATTAACATACAAATATATTCTCTGATTCATTTACCAGTTACCAGCTGAGGCGCCGGCGCCGCCACCGTCCGAACCAATGGATGTATCAACAGACTTACCAACTCTACCCACTGATGGTAAATATTTGGATTCTTAATGTTACTTCGCAAATTCTTTAGTAACACTCCCGTGCTTCGCGGGTAGCGGGGGTGATTAAAAAAGCCTAATGGGGTCATCTGACAAGAAAGTCAGTGGTAGGTTATTACCAATGGCTCGATTTATTGTTTGATAGTTCTTTCAGTCTTTAAAAATAAATAAATTCATACTGTCATGGAAACACTCAGATTTCTATTCATTTGTTCAAAAAAGAATGTATAGGGAGGACCTCGTGGCTTAGTAACAGTCGCACGGGTCTATCGATCATAAGGTTGAGTAACTCTTAACGCGGTCGATCCATGAATGGGTGACCTTCTATGCCATGATGAGTTCCTCAGTGTTTCGAAAGTAGTAGTCAGAGGCCAGAAGTCTGACAGTAAGTCTTACCAAGGGATATCAGATCGTCCTTCCGTCTCCTGAGAGACGACAGGCCCGTGTCGGCGGCGCGCGTTGTTCCACGCGCTCCTCAGAGAGTGTCAGCAAACCCCTGCGGGGCCCACTAGGGCCAGAGCCCGTCGGGGCTGCGGGTTGTTCGAAAGAGTTACCGCGGCCCTGGCACACAAAGGGCTCCCGAAGGAACACGGTGGGTTTTAGTCAGTAAAAGTCTGACACTCCCTTCCGCTGTCACCCACAGCGGGAGGGGTCATACTGATGATTTCCCATCGANAGGAACACGGTGGGTTTTAGTCAGTAAAAGTCTGAAACTCCCGGTGGTGGTGATTGGGTTGAGTTCATACAAGCAGTTGTTTTATGTAGAACACACAATGTACTGTACTCTGCTGAATCCAATCAGACTGGCCGCCGACCCCAGCATAGTTGATAAAAAGCTAAACAGATGAGGGAATGTTATACATAATTTATTTTTCATCCTTTCAGCAGCCCAAGACACGCCACTTCTGCCTACAGAACCAGAATCCCAGCCAATAGAAGTAGCAGTCAACTGACCATCGTTTTACAACGCGAGCAGTAGCGACTACTGAGCGTGACATACTGTGATTATATGAACTGTCAAATAATAAGATAATATTCACCGTTTTTTATTTGGATATTCATTATTTGTAAAAGATAGATGGTTATATATGTAGGTACACATATTGATTGTTCATATTTTAAAACAATATATATGGATGAAACTATGAAAATAGTTATAGTATAGTGCTTTTGCTTTCGAAAGATCAATGATTTTTTTTGAAATACAAATTGTAAGCAATGTGAACAAAATATTGGTGTGTATAATAAGCAAATTACGATTTATATAAGTAAGTAAGAATATCGATGTTTTAGCAATAAATTCTTATTAGTTTATGAACAAAAATAATATATTTAGGATTTCCTTTAATAGGTTTTAATAACAAATACATAAATGCAGTTTAATTTCACATAAAAATAGTTTAAAGTTAAATGGTTATAACATTAATGATGCCTGTCAGGCGTAAGTTCTGTATTAGAATTCTACACTACAATGTCTATTATTTTGGTTAAGCTTGTCTTAAATAAATGTATCATTAAGTTTTTTCATCGTAAAATTGCTATTTCATGACCGAAACGTTGATTACATTAGAAGTAAGTTAAACTCTACAATGAAATAATTAGAATGTATAACTACCTATTTGGTAAAAAATGTGGACTTGTAAATAAAATAAATAAGTTTTCAATTCAAATATCATTCATTTATTTTTCAATATAATCTTATATTAATCCCTGTAATATAAAACGAGTATAAAACTTACAAACAATAATCGTCTTAAAGCTAATTCATATAGAGTATCAAATGCTTTGGCATGTCGTCGGTTGGAATGTTAAACATCTCTAATGTATGGATTCCTTCTGAGCCGCGAATCGTAATGAAATATGTGGCTAGGATATTAATCTCGAAACATAAATGTATACTTGGAATTTAATTGGTATAAAATTAGGCTTAACAAGTAATACTGTACTAAAAGTTATTATCAAATGAGTAAAAATGAAAATTAAATGCGCTTCATAAATTGTTCGAAAATATAACTCAATATCTAGATAGAACTAAGTGACTAGAGTTTAATTTATCGACCCACATGTGTCTGAAAAATCTACCAAAAAACAAAACATTTTTCTGTAATGGCAACAAAAAACCTAACGTCATTTCACTACAAAACGCCGCTCAAATCCGTTAATCGTCGAAAACTTAAAGTTTGTTAAGGAAAGGCGAGATTGACGCGAAGTTTTCGCAATCAGGAATCAGCTTTCCCTTGAAGGTGATGCACGATTCCGCGCAGAGGGGACCTTCGAACCACGCCCCGAGCATCTTCTTGCATTGTGCGCAGTTCTCGATGCAAACCTGCATGGGGTCGTAGACAGTTGCTAGGGAGAAAAAATACAAAAAAATATCTGATTAGTATTTTTAGGGACTCGTCTAACAAACATAGGCTATCGTAGTCGTTATGAGTAGGTACCTAGTCAGAAGCCAGAAAGTCTGACAACCAGTCTTACTAAGGGGTGCCAGGTTGCCCGGGTATTGTGAAGGTCAGACAGGCAGTCGCTCCATGCAAAACACTGGGTCTCAGCTGCATCCGGTTAGACTGGAAGCCGACCCCAACGTAGTTGTGAAAAGGCTAGGCAGATGTTGAGAGCGTTCACGCAAACAAAGTAACAAACTCTTCAGCATTATAATATTTGTTTTACGTTGCTCCAACCTACTTTATGTATCAGGACTGGCGCTATTGGCGCTTTCTTTACCAGGTTTTTTTCTCTTTATGGCCTTATGAGTTTGAGGGATCTTCGGAATATTTTGCGACATGGAGCAAATACTTATTTCTGTAGTTTATGTAGATATCTAACCCGTGCTTGCAGACCTTAGAATCGAACTGACTAATATTTTTGCGTTTTTGTTCGTCACGATAGGTTAGTAACAAGTTACTACTTTTTCGGGGTCCCGTGTTATTCTTGCTTTGGGCTACAAGCTTGCCTAATACGGCACTGCTTATAGAAAGACACAGTAATGTCCTAAAAAGCTTGTTGGTATTACCATATTACCTTGGGATTAAATCCATCACGTATAATGTGACAGTGTAGCTCCGGCTTGCTATCTTATGAGTGATTATGACATATCGTGATTGTTAGCGTTTGTAGTTAACAACAGTTCGGAAGTATCCACTTAATTAACAACCCCATTGTTTTACCTGCCTAATTGGATAGATTGAATGGTCTTATTTAAACAGATTTTATAAATTACTAGCACGGCTGACAGAAAGCCAACCTAAAATCTCGTGCCTGTGGGAATTTCGAGAAATCCTTTGTTATCTCGCGTGAGAGTCTTAAGATGAACCTCTGTGCAAAATTTCAGCTTTTAGGTTCACGGGTTTGCGCCCTGCGTTGATGAGTCAGTGGATGAGTCAAGACTTTGATTTGATATGTATAGATTACTGATTAACTGATTATGTACATACATTTTAGTTCTACTTTTGCTCTCTGCACTTCTTGTTCTGATTTCTGATTTTGAACCTTATCACAATAATGGAAGGTTAATATTCGATTGGTAAAATTTGACAGATTCGGGTAAATTGATCTACTGTCGCCTGGACTTCTTATAGAGCTCAATAGTAGAGCACATTACAACGATCAGGTACAAACGACAGCACATCAAATTACCACAATCTGTCAAATTTCTGCAATCGATTTTCAACCTTATCGCATTGGGGGTAGGTTAATGTTTGACTGGTAAAATTTGACAGATTCGTATACGTTGACTTGCTGTCGTCTGTACCTTTCCTTCAAAATAAACTGCCACCAGCCAACTATCGACCGACAGATTACTGCGGAATTCAATATTCTGTCTATCTCTGGATTTGCTTACTAGAGATAGGAATTTGACGTTACTTGTATGTATGGGGCTAATGTCAAAATTCTATCTCTAGTAAGCAAATCCAGAGATAGATAGGTTATTGGGAATGGCCGTTAGTCTGCACTGTGTGGGGGATCTTAAAAGACAAACCCTTTTCATTATGATGTTAATGTTAACTTGCAACTTGGGAAGTGCTTAATGCGTTTAAACTTAGTAAGTTAACTGCAGATGCGAGGCAATGAAACGCTGAAGTGTCCCCACGGAACGATATAAACTTTTCAGTTATGTTTGAATTGAATGTGTCTCTTGAACGTAATTGGGTTGTGTGCCATTCCTAATTTGGTACTTATAAAAGTAAAGCTTTCTAAGCTCTTGGACTTTAATGTGCTAAATATCACGTAGTACCTATCCCAAAGATAGTGTGCATAACATTTAAATGCATGTAGGTAGATACTTAGTAAATTCAATTAGATTTTAATTTCGTTTGAAACCCATTGATATTCCCCTGACAAACCGATCCAAAGTTTCATTCTTCTAAAGTTTGAGTTTTGATACAAATATCCTAGGTTCGTAACTTCCGATATTCAAAAATCTGTAGCTTATCACTGACAGGTAGGGCCAGTTTCAGACATTCCAGACAACATTCTAGATAGCTAGGTATGTGTCAGATAAAGCCATAGATTTTTTTTTTAATTTTGGCTACTTTTCTACGGGATTATTTGTAAGATCTAAAACTTTTTCTAGAATCTCTAGAACTGGCTCTAAGAATAATAGTGTGACGCGCGACTGTCGCAATTTTCCGAACCTCACAGACTAACAGAATAATGTCCATATAACACGGTCCAAATGCACGACACTCGTTACGGGGTCAAGTGTAAGCTGCTAAGGTGAAATTGCGTAACTTCGGCGAAAGTGAGGTGTCCAAATGGCAGATTGGGGTCATTGTCTCTGCGATCGGACGCTGAATACATCAGAATACATCTCTTGTGTTGTGAGATGAGAATATAAACTAGATGCCTTAAAAACTGACTAGAGACCTCGATTTTGGGGGATAAGGTTAGGTACGGTTTTCTTGGAAAGGTTGGATAATTTTTTGCTTTGCGTTTGTAGCGAAGTATCAGAGTAAAGTTTAGGTGTGAGATCTAGGTTTATCTACTAGAATATTAAAACAAAAAAAAATGTGCATTATATTCATATGTGCGAGATAACCGCTGAAAATAGACGGATACCTAATTATTTGTAATTTAATTTTGTTTTGTGTTACAATGCATTTTAAATTCAGTATTTCTAACGACTCCTATAGTGACTGAGCAACAACCCCGATATAATAACATGGATAAGACAGAATAACTTTAACACGTGAGATTGTGCTATTTGTTGAGACCCTATTATATTTAATTAATTAATATAACTAGAGGCAGTTTAAATTCTAGAACGTTATCTTAGATTCAGTTAAGATTATTCAAACACAAAGACAATGTTTAAACATATTGTTCAACAGTCACGTTTGGCCGTTATAGCCCACTTTGTCCTTATGAATTTAAAGTGAGCATTTACTGACATTTAAAAAAATATGTGATGACCAGTCGGTCGTAGTGATCTCCTGAAAAACTAAGTTTTTATAATTGCGAAGAGAGAAAGTTAATCAACTACATATAATTTATATTACTTTCCAATTGACTCTTGTAAAATAAAAATAATTACATTTTCTTGGACATCTATCATCATCCCTTGAGAAAACTGTTTTCTGAAGATTTTTATCAAGTCAATGGAACGAATGTGAAACTCGGGACTGATGCTGAAACTAAATTATTTTCTACCTATTTTTGTATGGGACAAACTCTGAAAATGACAGGAGCGTAATGGGAAAGCAGGAACTTTAAGAAACTATTATAAAAAAGCTATGGGGAATATCCATGTTTATTATATCGATTGCCACAGCGATTGATATCGATATGAGGGCTCAACGGTTTCGGTGATATAGTGAATACTTGTGAGTTTTTTATTTCGATGTCAAACACAAATTTTCGAATAAGTTGATAAAGTACTCTATTTTGTTAGTTTGTGAAATCTTCGAGTTATTTGCATTGGCAGATAAAGTGCCTAGCTCCCAAAATAAAAAGAGAAAAAAATCAAAGATTTTACAACGCATTGTAGGTAACCCAGAAAAAGAATGGAAACCACCAAGTCAAACTGTAAAAAAAAGACGATCACGAAAATGGAAAATAACGAAATCTATTTGCTTGTTTAGGGGTTAGCAAAAAAAGACACGTGCGAAAATTTTCGTGCGTCAAAAACGAGTCTTGCGAAATGTTGCCAGCACCGCATTTAGAATGGCGGGATAATATGCCCCGCATACGAAGTATGAGGAAAATATAAATAATAATATTATGCTAGACGAAACAAAGTGGGAAGATTGACGTTTGCGAACATAAAAGGGTTACTTGTGACTTGTTATGTATGTAGTTCAGCTTTACGTTTCTTTCTGTTGCTTTCTTGGGGTAAACATCCAAGAATTGTCGGTAAATACAGTCTTATGATCATTAGTTATTTAGCACGCAGGTAAAAAAATACTAATAGTATCCACAAGTTTTAAAATTTGGGGATGACCTATCTTTTTAAATTTAGCAGAAGTTAAGGTACAGACGACAGTTCATCAACCTACCACAATCTGACAAATTTCTTCAATAAATTTTCAGCATCATCACAAATAGTGGAAGGTTAATGTTCGATTGGTAAAATTTGAAAGATTCTGCTAGGTTGACCTGCTGATTCACAAGTATAATGAGGTATAAATTACCGATAGCAGGGTTGCAGGCGACATGACCGAAGTTCGCGAGGAATGCAATGGTGACGAAGACGATGAAAGCAGCGGTGATTTTGCCGGCCATTTTAATTATCTGGAAAAATAATTGATTAGTTAACAATGATAGACCAAGATGACTATTGGTATAAGATTTATTATTTGTTACGAATTGTCAGATTTATCAGAGTTTTTAAGTTTATGGAATAAATAGTATGATTTGAAAATACGGATAGTATTTTGACTTATATTTTCTGTGTTATTACTTAGAGGTACATAATATATTGTCTGTCGTTCTAATCCTTGTATTTGAATAAATTAAATCATGATTAACGTTGTTTGCAAAGTCTTACACATCCACATGGTCTATTTTTAAACATTATTTAAATGGTTGAAGTTAAAGAGAACTTTATTAAGAAAAATTTCATGCATATGGAAATTTCTTCATATCATTATATTGTAATGGTATGGAGCTTATTTTCAGGAGCTTATTATGAAACAATAATGGCTCTTCCAAGTTTATAATAATGAATTAACCTGGGATTCACCGAAAACCGTTTACTGAAATTCTGTATTAATAAAATAATGGTACCGTGAAATTGGCCAATTTGTACATTGATCGATTCTTTTAGCCTGAAGTTTTATTATGAAAACTGTAATTTGTTTAATTGTGAATATTGCAGTTCTGGTACTATTTTTAGTTATGACATAGGTATTATTT
This sequence comes from Heliothis virescens, assembly GCA_002382865.2. Classification (NCBI taxonomy): domain Eukaryota; kingdom Metazoa; phylum Arthropoda; class Insecta; order Lepidoptera; family Noctuidae; genus Heliothis; species Heliothis virescens. Next base: position 10,054,290 of record NWSH02000601.1, on the reverse strand, counting down.
TTATAGTTCGTTACACTTTATTTAATAGTAGGATTTTTAATTAAAGATGGTTAGTACAGTTATTGCAAGTTGATACATTTATTGCAAGTTAAAAAATCTTCAGCTCTCCGTTTAATAGAAAGATCCTTTAAAACTATTGGTTCACTAGAAACATTTTTATTGAAGATATTTATTCATTTCAATTCAAATGTTCTCTTTATACCTAACAGAAGGGAACTAACTCACCTCATTCACAAATCACTAAAACTTCAAAGTTCGACATTTGAACAAAATAATTGGGGCACAACACTACCAAATCTCATTTCGTCAGCGCCAACGCAACGGACACAAAACAATTGCACCGATCACGATTCGAGAACAATATTTGAATTCGAATATTTATAATAACGGAAAATTCTGGCCAACGACCGCGTGTTAATGGAACTTGTTTAAATATGTAACCACTTAACTATGGCTGCAAGTAAGGTGGGGAGAAACGTGCGCATAAGGGATACCCCAGGAAACGGATCTGTGCTGTAGGTACCTTTGCGAAAGACGAAAGTTCTAAGTAGGAAGTCGATGAGTTGACGTTGATGTTAATGTGGATTAAGTTGATATGGTTAGTGAAATATTTTTGAGCTATTGCATAATAGTTGTATTTAGCTGTAGATAAGATACTGTAGCTTAAAAGGAGTTGGAATAAAACTTTGTAGAATAATTTAAAATTGCACATTTATGTAAGACATTATTATGGTTAAATTTTATCTATTTTTGTGTCTTAATATAGCAGACTTGAAAAACCGTAGCTATACACCTAATAAGCAAAGTAATATTAAGAAATAAATCTGACAGCTAACAAATTGATAGCCTTGTGAGCGGCAAAGGTAAAACTATCTATATTTTACAAAATAAAAAAGGTCTAGAAATATCTTAAGGTTAAAATAACTAAAATAAAATAGACGGACACTAATTATTATTTCAATCATATTAATCATTGATAAAGTTATTCTAAATCCGTGACGTAAACATAGTCTGGCTACCTTATAAAGGTTTATGCATTTAAACAAAGAGGAAAATGATCATAATTATCTCATAATATTATCATAAATATTTAACCGGTCCAAACTGGTTGCATAATAAATCTATTCGCCAATTTCTTCCGCATGAAGACAAACCATTAGAAAAAATGCTGTTAGAAAAAATACACAAGGTCATTGGAAATCCGCACATGGGATTTATGTAATACTTAAGTGGCCCAAGGTACGACATTCATTTGATAGCGAAACTATTGCTAGATTGCTTTCAAGGAAAGTATGAATCATTATTGCGTAAACTGAGTCGCTACGTTTTCGATGACACTTATTTTTTTCACGTTTACCAGCTGTGTCGAATTTTAATCAAGTTATTTTCAATACTTCTTAATATGGAGTTCATAATTTTTTTTTTAATTTCTCAAAATTTACTATCCATCCGGGTCTATTTTTACTACATTTTCGAATCATGTCCATGTTATGCTGTCGCTACTGACCGAAGCTGTTCGCCTTCAGCGGTAGCCCGGGGCGCCAGAATGTTTGTACTCGGATGATACTTTTGGGGCTATTCAATAATCCTACACTGACTTATTCATGGAATTAATTCGGTTTGCGAAATAATTTGCGGCCGGGAGACTGATTGTTTGTGGTCTTGCGCGGGAGCGTTTGTTAAGCTATGGTCAGCTTGGACGTATGCAATGAATGTTTGTGATGTTACGAATTTTTGATTCATTAAAGTTTCTGAATGATGATGGATTTACCACTTTTTATAATTTATAAATATGACAGGTTTATTTATAAGGCTTTATTAAATCTTGCATCTCATACGAGAAGCAACGTGTGTGACGTAAACATGTCAACTTTGTACGTACACGTTGCAGAATAAACCAACATTAAAGGCCCTTTTCCTGTCATGCGTATTTCAGTCCGCACGCGGGTCTCGTCCGCATGCGGGTGATAGCACGCTCCGGGCCACACGCAGGACTAAGATATCGTTTGCTGCTGCAGTGTTTTGCGTGTCGCCAGTCGCTTTAGTGGTGTACAAATTTCTGCAATAGATTTTCAACCTTATCACAATGGAGGTAGGTTAATGTTCGATTGGTAAAATTTGACAGATTCGTATACGTTGACCTGACAGATAGCCGCATCCGGATAGCGCGCACGCGGGTGTGCGCCCGCAGCCAATCCGCATTCAGCACGCGTGCTACCCGCATGATAGGAAAAACATGTATGAAATCATACGATGCGGGCAGCCCGCATGCGGACGAGATCCGCGTGCGGACTTAAATCCGCATGACAGGAAAAGGAGCCTTAGGACAAAAGCATTTTACTTCCGCGCCGACGAACAAAAGTCAAATGTAAATAACCTCTAGACACGGTTCGTGTACTAAGTAGCTGATAGGCACCGATATTATCGTTACCAACTTTACATAGCTCCTTAAATATAGCGACATATAAACTCGTGCCCAATTACGAAGCAATGGAAATTGTCTAGATGAAAATTAACTTCGAATTTACGCTACAGCTTTTAGGAAGCGGATCTCGTTATCACATTATCGGTTTAAATCTCAATTATTGTTAATACAACTTCCTAAACTTAAAATTATGAATTCTCAATCCTGCCGGATACGAGATGTCGTGATTGATGCTCTAATGTTCGAAACTTAGAAAAAAACTTACGTTTCCGCGTATGAAATCATGCTGACAAGATATTCGAGTTTTGTATGGAAATGGATGACGTCTAAAACGGGATTAGGGTATGATAATTTCGAGTCTGATTCGCGGTTGGTTCAGCCCATGTCTCGTGTTTAATGTTTAGCATAAGAACGTGAGCAAAATATCCGGAGTGCGGATTTGTCGATGATGCTGATACTGATGACGTTTTTTAAAGGTGGAAATGTTTTCTATTGTGACAGTCTCAGGGTCTCTACGCTGTGACTGTGATGGCGCAATGCATAATTAGGAGTATATTAATTGAATATGTAATAACATCTGCATAAGGGTTATTGACTTCCCGTCGGGGCTGCGGGTTGTTCGAAAGAGTTACTGCGGCCCTGGCACACAAAGGGCTCCCGAAGGAACACGGTGGGTTTTAGTCAGTAAAAGTCTGACACTCCCATACTGATAATTTCCCATCGATATAAAAAAAAGGGTTATTGACTTTTATATCTACCAACCAGATGGGATCGTACGAAAAACGCAGGATGGCAAACAAATATCAATAATAAATAGATATAGATAAATAGTAAGAAGAAAGTATACTCACTTGATAGATTTCCTGGAAGAGATGATGAAGAAGAAGAAGTGGAGAATTGAATGTGAAGACTAATCCTGTATCCTGCGCTTTTATACGAAAACTGAAGTAGGCAGGCTAACCAACCATGTCGGGAGACAACGGGACACTTCCATTATCTATATGGATCTGATAATTAGATCTGGCTAATGTGTTCTATGTTCTTAGATATAAGTTTGGAAAGTTTTAGTGGAGTTGTTCGCAGATGAAATTGGTTTGTGGGCCTTGATAATTGGGATAGTTTATCGATTTGTGAGGTAATGCCTCGAGTTGTTTACTTATGATTATTAAAGTTGAAGAGCTGGTAATACTTAGCAGCAAGGTTCGATCGATTGTAAGCAACGCTTGACGCGGGCGGTCCATACAAGGGTGATCTTTGACCTTTGGCCTATGTCATGATGAGTTCCTCCTCGGAAAGTACGTTAAATTCCCATTAATTTTTAACGTCCCTGCAGTCACAAGAACATATTTTAGGAGCAAAGTTGAACCCACAAAAAAATCTTTGTCTTTCATTTCGTTGTTTTCTCTTGTATGTGGGAATTCACGAAACGCGACAGAGCAACCAATTGCAGAACTACCGCGGCATAGAAGCCTTCTTAGTCATTAAAAAAATAGCACCAACTAATGAAGTTTCTAAATACTGCTTACTCTTCTTGCTTTTCTGCCTCACCTATTTTGAAATGCCAGCGAGTGCCAGCGTGATGGAATTTCATAACTCATTTGAATTATAGCGAGACTGGCATTTGGTAGGGGTAGTTTCACTGAATTCAATTGTCTATTTACCCATTTGGCGTAACATGAACAACAATGATTGCTGCTATTAGTGAAACAAGCCGCAGCTTTTTGTGGAAAGCTTTTGTATTTTATTCACCAAATTAATTAATATTTATATTTATCCACTAATAAATCAGTGCGCCGGAAAAAAATATGATTTTCAATACACTTGCTACGAAACTGTCACTTACCACATCGTCTACAGGCACGTAAAATGTTATTTACCGCACTAGTGCGAAAACGTTTACACAGCCTTTTTTTTAATTTGAGCAAAGTGTACCCTTGATTATACATCCACGCATTAAAATTGTATAATACAGAAAATTGATTGAAAGCATTCTTAGGCCGGGACTCCACCAAAGCGGAGACGAGACGAGCGGAGAGGAGATGTTTTTTAAACAACCAATAGAATTGAGTTATTGACACGTCTCCTCTCCGCTCAGCTTCAGTGGAGATCGCTGTGCGGAGATGTGTAATATTTGTATGTCGCGATGGAAGCGGAGATGTGAGCTGTGCGCGGACGACGCGCAGTGGAGACGAGAGATGTGAGCGGCG
>NWSH02000601.1:10035952-10048364 GCA_002382865.2 Heliothis virescens | reverse complement strand
CGTCTACCTTTCGTGTCAGAATGCGTACTGAGCACTCAACGCCCCGCACCCGAGCTGAAAAACATCTCTTCTCGCACAGCACACAGCACACCGCACACATCTCCGCTTTGGTGGAGTCCCGCGAGCTGAAAAACATCTCTTCTCGCACAGCACACAGCACACCGCACACATCTCTGCTTTGGTGGAGTCCCGGCCTTAATTTGAACGATTTACTTAGGTGGTGCCTAGACGGACAAAGTAATTGCGAAATATTACGATAAAAATATTGTGTAATTATATTGTCCGTCTAGGCATCGCCTAAGCCTGACTGTCAAGTTGCAAATAAACGCGGGAAAAGAAAAACATTTATTTTGTAAAATCAAATCGAATGTGTTTGTTAATTGTAGTATACAATTTTACTGTTTTCATTTTTATTAGACTGTTTGGAGTAGTGCCTTAGCCAGACTGTCAACTTACAAACGCAGAAAAAATAAGATTCATCCATAGCTAGTTTTACAACCTTCATTAACCTTTTGGACGCCATAGTCACCTATGTTTGACCAGCACTTGCGGGCTCTGTACGCCAACGACGTCTATAGTTGACAAAAAACCCAGTGCATAAAAATAAGAAATAAAGACATTGGAAATTATAACTGGTATTTTAATTCTACATTCCTCAAAAAAAGAAAGTCTCAGCAACATGTGAGGGTAAAAAACAGGAACTTTAGAGCCACACGTACTGAGAAATATTAAACTAAAACACATGTACTTTTATCTTAGTAAATTCCATGTCCAGCACGCCAAAGTCGTCTATGTTTGACCGCTAGTGTTGTAATGTGAAAGACATAAATTCCTTGGAAACCGTTTAAGAATTTACTCAATTGTGTTATTTACTTATAATATTATTGATATTTGTATAAAACAGAACGTAAGAAACATAAAACTATAATCTGCTATATGAATAAAAGAAGAAATTATCAAGTCAATTTTGCATTCTAAATGTAATATTTCAATTCTAACGCATCCCTATCGCGACATAGATAATCATTTCACTCGACGCCGTGGTCAAGGATAGACGACATGCTGATGATGTCATATGCGGAGCATTTAAAAATTAGTGCAGTGCAAAATGAGCGATTGCTCGGAACTTCTTCGCATTTTGGAAAGCGTTGGTGATGACGAAGAATTTTCGGAAGATGAATTTTTATCTGAGGAAAATTTAGAGGTAAGTGTCATGTTTTTGGGTTACACTTTTATATTCATACACACATTGCTCTTTTTAATCGTCCATTTTCCGTTATTAATTTATTTGAATCTTATCCTTATTAGCAATGGCCCAGTGTAGAAAATAATTCGATTTCTATACATATACATATTATTATATTCCTACTAAATGTTAATGTCAAGAGGCTGACATGACAAATGTAATGTCATGAGTTATCAGTAAGGAGGTTTTCAGTAAGTTCAACCACACAAGCAGGACCATTTTTAGGGTTCCGTACCCAAAGGGTAAAACGGGACCCTATTACTAAGACTACGTTGTCTGTCTGTCTGTCTGTCTCCGGGCTGTACACCGAGATAGCTAGAAAGCTGAAGTCTTGATAAATGATGTTTTTCCGTTGCCGCTATAACAACAAATATAAAAAATAAATAATATTAATCTGTAGCTAAGAGTTGTTTTCTATAATTTTTATAATTTGGTACATAATGTAGCGCCGTTTCATAATCGGCACGTTATTTAGTTCTTGACCGACGAAAGCACCAAAAGCTTCATTTGCCTTATTAAGATTGTATTTGTCGTCTTGAACAGATGTTTGGGTACTACTTTCAGCCATGTCTAAATTTGTATTTGTTGATATGTCTCTGGTTGTAATTGGGATGTCTTCGGGTTCGGACCAAGTTTGGGAACATTGTTCTAATATTATTTCTGAAGCAATACTAGGTCTTTTTGCTGGTGGACTGTCCGTTTGAGTTAGGTCGTCATCGTAGCAATAATCTTCTGTTTCAGGTACGATCATATTTTCTGAAAATACATTATCTTCTATATCTATACTTATCATAAAACAAAGTCCCCCGCCGCGTCTGTCTGTCTGTTCGCGATTTACTCGAAAAGTACTGAACGGATTTTCATTCGGTTTTCAACAATAGATAGAACAATTCTTGAGGAAGGTTTTAGTGTATAGTAAGTTTATGTTTTGTACAAACCAACGCCGATCGGGAGCTTTCCAGGAAGCGAAGCGAGGGCGGGCAGCTAGTAGGTACCTTATAAATAAATCCGTCGATGCGATAAAAAAAACTCAAAAGTGAAGAGCATATGTAATACATATAAACTGTCACATATGAACTTTTTAAATTATTGACAGTTCATAGTCGTCCGTTTTACCAAGGTAAAACCTTCAATGAAATACATATAGGACTAAAATACAAAATACAACGACAACTAAACTCAGTTGGCTAGCACACTACTACACCGCATCATAGGGATGTGTATTGTTAATAGTGTTCGGAAAAGGCGCTTCTTATTAATCATGATTTTTGTTTTCTAGGTTCAAGGCAGCGCTCAACAACATGTAACTGCACCATCGACGTCTCAGCAGCGAGATCGTAATAGGGGTGGTGATGAGCCAACACCATCCTTTCAGTGGACTACGGAATCATTCACACCTGAAGTTCCAGTTTTCAATGATTTTCAGTCTGGTTTCAATTTAAACATATCCGATGAACAAACAGAATTTAATGTGTTCCAATATTTTGCAGATACTGCGCTTATATCAATGGTCGTCGAAATGACCAATACTTTTCACAATTACTTTGTATTAAATGTAAACTTAAAAATACATTCCCGTTTACAAAGATGGTATGATGTGACGGTTGCAGAAATGTACATTTTTTTAGCTTTAATGATGCTGATGACCAGGAATCGTCATTTATCTATTGAAGAGCATTGGACTACAGATATATTACTTCAAGCACCTATATTTTCGAAATTAATGTCAAGAAACAGATTCTGTATGATTCTTGGAATGCTGCATTTTTCATTGAGGAGCGAAGAAAATGAATCGTTATCGAAAATAGCTAGATGTGTAAATCATGCACGAGAAAAATTTAAAAATTGTATAACGCCCTCCATGAATTTATGCATAGACGAAAGTATAGTACCATTTAAAGGTCGTTTATCATTTAAACAATATCTACCAAAGAAAAGAAATAGGTTTGGGATTAAATTATTTGTTTTATGCGATGTAGACACCGGGATAATCATTGATTTTATAGTTTACTGTGGCGCAGCCACAGATATTGTTGACCCTTGTAATTTAGGTGTAGGGGGGGCTGTTATTCATTGTCTGCTGCAAGACTTCTTTCGTTCAAATCGTCATTTATATGTTGATAACTGGTACTCAAGCCCTGCATTGTTTAAATATCTTTACGAGAATGGCATTTTGGCATGTGGCACTGTAAACAAAAAAAGAAAAGGCATGCCAGTTCTTGACAGTAAACTCAAATTGCATGAAATGGAAGTGAAGTATGCTGCACCATTGATGGCACTGAAATGGAAGGATAAAAAATACATTCACATGTTGTCTACTATCCATGATAGTCACATGGAACCATCAATGAGGGAAGACAGAAATACTGGACTTCCTATGATGAAGCCAAAAGCTATTTTAGATTATACTAAAAATATGGGATCTGTCGATGTCGCGGACATGCTATTGTCGTCGTTGCAATGCATACGTAAAACGATTAAGTGGTACAAGAAATTATTCTTTCATATAATTGATATGCACCTTTTAAATGCATTTTATTGTTTTAAACGACTTAAAGGGACGCCGAATTTAAATTTTTCCGAATTCCAGCTGTCTGTCATTCGACAATTGATAGAGCGGTACCACACTGCTATTGTTTCGGAAACATCCGGGTCAATAGCAAGATGCAGCAGTGATAATCCACTCCGTAAAATACCCAAAATGGTAGTAAAACATATGCCGTCTCGAATGGGTAAATACCAAAGATGCAAGCAATGCGCTATTAAAAAACAGCGAAAACATACTCGTTTCACATGTAAAATATGCAATGTTTATTTATGTGCGGCGCCCTGTTTTGAGCAATATCATTCATAAATTGGCAAGTGATATTGAAAACTCAAAAACTTTTATAAATATGTACGAGTACGTAAGTACGAAACTTCATGATCAAGACGTTTATATTTCAAGACTGATTACTTGAAGCAAAAAATATATGTCTTGTTGGTAGGAAGCGTCTGCCTCGACTGCCGGGGCTCCAGTCGTGAGCGCTGCGTCTCGCTGCTACTACTGACTGCATCCCCTCCACCGACGATCGTGTCCAAGCGGTAGGGCGCGCTTGCGTTTCCGGTCACGCGATCTTTACTGATTCCCAACTGAATTGATAAATGGCGCTGGCTTCGCTGCATACTGTGGCGCCCTCTATCCCCGACATATGTAATTGTTATTTAGTGAATAATTAATAATTAGGTAATATACAATTTGTGATTTCTGTGAAAACTAGTTTTAAATGCCATGACTAAAATGTTAAATATTTTAGGACTGATTACCTAGTCCCAATAATAATGTAGGTCCAAATTTTGATTTCTGTGATAAGTAGTTTTTAAATATATGACCAAGATGATTAATATTTTAAGACTGATAACCTATTGAGAATAACTATGTATAATCGTTAATTTCTGTGAGTTTAATTCCATAACCAAGATGTTTAATAATATAAGACTGCTAAGACTGAATACCTAGTGCTAATAATATACACTTGTTACGAAAAGCTTTGCGTGTTCACTGCACTACTTTTCAAGCGATTCGCATGTGACGTCATCAGTCTGTAGTCTATCCTTGACCACGGCGCCCAAAGAACTGATTATCTCTGGCGCGCTATTATAAATTATATATTATCATGTTACTGAGACTGTCTTTTTTTTTGAGGAATGTATAATTAAATTACCAGTTATAATTTCCAATGTCTTTATTTCTTACTAGCCGTTTTCCCGCAGTTTCACTCGCATCCCGTGGGAATTACTGCCCGTACCCGGATAAAATATAGTCTATGTCACTCGTGGATAATGTAGCTTTCGAATGGTGAAAGAATTTTTAAAATCGGTCCAGTAGTTTTTGAGCCTATTCATTACAACCAAACAAACAAACAAACTTTTCCTCTTTATAATATTAGTATAGATAGTATAGATTTTTATGCACTGAGTTTTTTGTCAAACATAGACGTCGTTGGCGTACGGAGCCCGCAAGTGCTGGTCAAAAATAAACATAGGTGACTATGGCGTCAATATTTGATTTAATAATATACAATTACCAATTAAAAAGTGGTCTTTTACTTAAGATTATGCGTTTTGTAGAGTTCCGTACCCAAACATTATTCTACTATCTGTGCTTAACTTTGCTTATTTGTTCGATAACATCCAACCGCAACCGATAATCGATTTTGTGATTGTTACTCAATATGCGGTAGAGCTACATCTCTGTGAAAGTCAAAAAAGGAAATATTTGCGGCGCCAAAGTCGTCCAGTCGTGACAGAGATGTCATCACTATGGACAGTAGTGTTGTGGTTTACAACTATTCTATTGTAATGTTTGGTTATAATTTATGTACTAAATATTAGTACGTACATACATACAAAAAGAGGGAGATACTACAATATTTAATAAAACAGCCCAGATAATAAGTTGCTACTCATTTATTGGACAAAACAACCAACAAAAACAGGTAATTGCGTGTTAGTTTTACCAAGAGTCGATATCCATATATCGACTTTTGGAAACACTATGCTATTCTTGTTTACTTTTTGCTTTGGCGTACAGGACATGGGAATGCGTTTGACGCGTGGCGCTCAAAAGGTTATCTGAGTTTACAACATTGTTATTATTGATTTACACATAATGAAATCGAATTTATTATTTATTTTCTCTTTTTAAGTGTATTGAAAAACATCGTTTGGCACACGTGCGGATTTATCATTACAGTTCTCGGCTAATTGACGCCCTCGCCTTCGGCTCGGGCGTCAATCCCGCCTCGACTGTAATGACAAACTTACCGCACTTGTATCAAAATGTACTATAAATCAACATTGTTTTTGTATGGTTAACTAGCTTTTATACGGAAACTTACTCGAGTTTTTTTCCGGTCACATTTCCTATGATTGTAGGTATAGGTACAGAGGCCAGCACATCAGCCTACCTCAATCTGTCAAGTTTCTTCCATAGATTTTCAACCTTATCACAATAGTGGAAGGTTAATGTTCGATTGGTACAATTTTACAGATTCGAATAGGTTGATCTGATTGGCATCTGTACAAAATATTTCTAGGCATTTTTTGTTTTGTGAATTAACATTCAGCCATTAACTTCTTTAGTTTGTAATGAATACTGATCTTGTATAGACGACAGTATATCGAATTACCTCTATGTTTCAATTTTTTTCAATAGATTTTCAACCTTATCACGATAGTGGAAGGTTAGTGTTCGATTAGGAAAATTTTACAGATTCGGGTAGGTTGGCTTGCTGATGTCTGTACATTTTAAGTACTTGAAGTTTTTTCTCCATCCCTAGTAATTAATTTAAGTGCTCTAAAGCTTTCTAACTACCACGTAACCGCCAGGCAGACTCCAATCTTTTGTAATCCCAAAGGGTTTTATTAAAGACTACAATTTGAAAAGATTTTACCTATGGCTGAAGCCAAACGAGCGTATTTTTTTGAGTCGTGAGTCGCAGAATTTCGGTCGCAGAAAATCGTTACAAACAAAAAAGACAACTTGCGTTGCCGTGTGAATCAAATAGGACTTTTGTATGAAACCGAATGTAGCAGATTTTCTGCGACCGAAATTCTGCTACTCACAACTCACAAAATTACGCTCGTTTGGCCTCAGCCTAAGTCGGCGTTTCTTTTTGGGTTGTAATTGTTACTAGGCAGCATGGAAATTTATTAATTTACTTAACTCATCTTTTTTTGTTTATTTTCGTATATTTATTAAAATAATTTGATACCAACAGATCTGAAACGATACCTGCCATTTTTGTCTCTTCACTTCCTAAAGGAACTACTTTCCATTCCCAGATATTATTCTAATGTATAAGCTACAAAACGGCTAAATTTCATTAAAATCCGCTCAGCCGTTTACGCGTGAAGAAGTAAGAAACATACACAAACTTTCGCCTTTATATTTAGTGTGATTATGTGATATAGTGCGTGTATATCCTATACCATAGGAACTCCGACCTGCGGTAGGTAGGTATATATGCAAAAATTCATCATTTTGTCAATCAGCTACAATATACCTACGCATTTTTTAGAGACTCAATCGATCACCATTTACCACCTTTCATTTTGAGGTCAGTCACTTCCGAAGCGTCATAATGCCCTATCATGAACTTCGGAAGTAAATGGCAAGACTAAAAATAAGCGGAAAAATAAACAAGACGAAGTTTCAGAAAAAATAAGGGCGTTGTTGACGAAGGGTCCGGTGTCCGGTAATTACCTGATAGATTACTTAAAGTTTCCGATTTTAGTTAACTTTGGAAGGGATCGAATTAACTTGAATGATGGCTTAAATATAAAGACTAAAACAATAAATTTCGAAGCTTTCGTTAATATGCCAAACAACAAGTGCAAGGGTTTTAAGTTCAGGTAAAGGAAAGAAGAAATATATTTTTAAAATCTTTATTTGCACTAATCACGGAAAAGTTATCTAAAGTTACGTCATATTAATAAAATTAATTCGTAAATCAAAGTTGTTCATAAACTCGTAAATTAATTATGAATAATGAACACAAAATATTAAATTAAATCTAGGTATTACAGTATTTCAATTTCCTGCAGCAGTATTGTTGATTAACAAAATATTAATTTGAGAGATCTCAACCAAAAAAGTTAATTACGCACGGTAACAATGTAATTAAACATCGTTCGTTAATCAAATATGTGAGTGATTATAAGTATTGCATTTTGCGTAACCAAGAATATAAAACAAGTCATTCTCGACAAGTTTCTATGCCTAATACGTGCAATTTTGCTATTTTTGTAAAAAATATTATTTTTCCTTCTAGAAGGTTCTAGAAGGCTTCCATTTTCGGAACTTCATCAGCCATGCTGGCCAGAACAAGGTTCTTGCTAAGGCCCGTAGGTCTCTTTGGTTCTAAGGCCGCTCTCATTTCCAGAGCACGAGTGTCCGTCTCCAAAGATTGATTCTTGTCGTTCAAATCAATGCCTATCTTGATCGAAGCCGCTTCTAAAGCGTTGTACGTTGCCCTGAAAGGGATGAATTCATTAATCTTTTTCTTTTCAGTAAAAAAACACCGCCTTACTGTTAGGCAAAGATTTCCATATTTTAAATGAAATACAGTCAGATTTTGCGATCGCTCATGTCAGTCCGTCTCGAACTGACACAAAAAATGTACATACATGTGAGATCTACAAACAAATCTGTATCGTCTGAGTGTATCACATCAAGTTTCATCATTTATCAGTCTAAAAAGCCTAGTTTTTTCTTCAAGGGTCTGATATGAGTTTTAAATATTTGCTCACAAGATATTTCAAGAGCCAATTTTTAGAATGACAAATATTTTGAAACTTATTTTCTGCAGAAGGTCCATTTGTTTGGGCTCATGACTAAAATACAGTCGCAAAGATCGACAGAGTAAAAGCTACGTTTCGCACTGTCAATTCGTAAATGACCATTTACGTCATAGCGAGTTTCTCAGTGTTTCGGCAAATTCAATGTGGCTGTCATTGGACATTTTTGACAGTCGTTATGAGTATTCAGAAGCTAGAAGCTTTGGGAACTAAGCAACAGAACATCGTGGATGAGATTAGAAGGCAAATTCATCACATTAAACACTGATGGTCAGAAAAAAAAATAGACTGGAAGCTGAACCCAACGTAATAGAAAAGAGACTAGGTAGATGGGTTCACTTTCACTTGTCTTTTACTTACTTAGCACAGTCCAACTTCTCTTGCAGCTGCCGTATAGTTTCCCTCAGACTTCGGACTTCATCTTTCAGACCAAGATTAGCTTCATCATCTGCTAGCTCAGCGCCCGGACGATACCCTCGCGTCTCTAAGCGGGTTTCAGCCACTTTCAACGCGTTCACCTTATCGGCAAACTGTTCGCCCATAGTTTTCAATTCTGTTGCTAGTTTATCCATGTTTTCTTCCATCTGTAAAGAACGGTGTTTAAATTAATCTTAATTAATGTATTTGCCGATGTCAATCATATTTAATATTTCATCAGTTTTTGCATATTACTCCAAGCTAAGAAGCAAAGCTGAGCTAGATTCCTGAATATCACTGGTCACAATATCTATGTATCCATTACATCAGATATCACATTATTGAGAAACATTTTACCTCCTGCTATTGGACTGGGTATATGAATAAAGTTTTAATATCTGGTCTCAAGTCACTTTATTTGTCCTATGCGGAACATGGCCTACAGACACAGAACAATTTTCGTAGTATTACTTAGGACTCATTTACGTCATCATCCTCATTTTTTGCTAATCAGTCGAAAATGGTTCAGATAATCGCAACAAGGCAAAAAAAAACATTGCTAATATGTCATCACTGTAAAATTAGAGACTGTAAAATCAACTAAAGCTTGCCCACTTCCCGAGGGAACTATGTCGCATACCCTAATCTTCTCTTCTTATCGAGTGAGCTGCAGGTTTAATCACCTAACAAGCCCTAGTGTCACAGGGGTGTAACACCGCTAACTTCCAAACTCCAGGCTGCTTTGTGAAAGTTTCTAAAACCCACAAAGCGATTTCGGCCTGGCCCGGGAATCGAACCCGAGACCTGTGATCGGCAGTCGCGCTATACGACCGTTAGACCAACGAGGCAGTTATACCCTAATAAACAGTAGATACCACCTATCTACCCTTACTTCTACCAATTATAGTATTAGTATTGATAGAGAGGAAACTTGTATTCTGTACGCTTGTAATCCTCTAGTCAAACATAGGTGATGTCAAACAATAATTACTGTCCTATTCAAACTTCAATCAGGATTGTGAAACGTATTAAACGTCAAATGCACGTTACATTTTCATTCCGCCAGTTTCCTAGGATATTGTTTGTTGGTGAATATGTTTGGTATAAATCAATCATCAAAGAGCATTTTGTCCACATTCCTGTGTAGGTTGAATCCACTATGCATGTTACAGTTTCAAGTACATTACCTACAAATTGAATTTGAAAATTACAAGTTCTCGTGGCTTTCATAAAGTAGCTTTGACACCCCGATGAAAACATATCATGAACAGAAAATAAGCTTTCTTGTGAATTAAATTAAAAATATATGAATGCAGTTTCGCAAGTTCCAGATAAAATTTTAGAAAAAAAAATAAAAAAAAAATGTCTATAGTCAGATAACTATCTGACTATAGACATTTTTATAAATATTTTTAATTTTGACTACTTTTCTAGATAATTTACTGTCCGTGCCTTTGTATGTATATTTAATTCTCCTCCTCTAAAAGGATTGTTCAATTAACGTTGCCTACATGGTTCTTACCGGCTAGGCACGGCTCGGAGAGAATACAGAATACATACCAGAATTACATCAAACGAAAATGAGACCACCAAAAAAAATGTCGTATCCTACCTTCAGTTTCTGCCAATCAAGTTCATTGCGAGCTCTCTGCGTATCATAGATGCGTCTGCGCAGCATATAGTTGGTGACGTCAGTCTGTGCTCTGAGGGCATTCCGAGCGCGACCACGGGCCACGAAGAGTGATTCTCGAAGTCGTAGAGTATCTTGAAGCTCTAGTATTGCCATCTGTTTTGTGGCTTCACATTTGTCTTGCCATTGCTGGTTGGTTATCATTCTAGGGAACAAGGTATGGGAATATAATTCTTCTGATATAAATAATGTATGTAAATCTAGTTGGATTATCGAAATTAAACTTATTTTATAGACTAGCTCCGTGGGAAATACTCCGCGCACCCGGATAAAAGTAGCCTATCTATAACATAGATAGAATTTTTCAAATCGGACCAGTAGTTCCTGAGATTAGCGCGTTCAAACAAACAAACTCCTCAGCTTTACAATATTACAATATTGCTAAACATTTAATCATAACCGAACAGAACGCATAATAATTTATAGCAAACATTTGAGAACAAACGTATTTTGTACCTTGAAAAAAATATCAAAAAAATTTAAGTAGTGTACAACTTTCAAGACATTATTTTAAACAAAGTGCCATTATTAACGCGTATACAAGAAAAAAAGCTAATGACTAGCAAACGGCTCTAAACAACTGCTCATATCTTCTCTTATTAATGAGACTAGAATGTTCTAAGGCTTTTAACTTAGCCTCAGGTGCAGCAACACGCAAGGGAGTATCATAACTCGCAACAAATTTAATTGTTTAGAAGTTTAAAGTTCCTTTTAGGTTGTTCTCAAGGCGGCTATGTGTCTTCGTAAGTTATGTCGCTTTTAAGTTAACATGTGTATAGAGGTACAGATTTTTACTTCATTCACTTTAACCCTACGGTGGTCGCGCCCCAAAAAGTTTCATTAGTGGTCGCGTGGATTACATACGTAATCCATATACAAATTGAAAAATACAAAAGATTAAGTCATAAACTATTTACGAATTAAATAGAAATAGAATCAGTATAGTTTTCTCTATTTAAACATAATAGTCACAATTAAATCACAACTTGTATGTTACAAATACTCAGCAAAATAAAAAATCTTGCCTAAAATGGCACAAAAATCGTATATTTTATTCTAATTAAGATCACAATTTTTAAAATAATTAAAACTTCAATCTAAATATTGTTTTCTGCACAGGACAGACACATATTTTAAAAATGTTCTTCACATACAAACTTCCTGCAGTTGGTGCACATCTTTCTAGTGCTTTTGTTGCGCGCTCTTCGACAGTCGTGGCAATGGCGCTCGATGTACTTTCCGAGGTAGTAGGTTGACTTTCTTTATACGTAATACCGAGAAAATCTTTTATTTTGGTTGTGAGAGTCCTTGGCAACGTTTTTTTACAGTCTCTTCTGCGCTAGTAGTCTTATCCATCCATTTCATCAACTTCTTCGTCGGAGCTCGATTCAGCTTCATAAACATCATTCCGAACACCGTCTTCAGCCAGCCATGATTCAATTGGTCATTGCACGTGTATTGTCCATTTTTTTCTTAAAAACTAATATCATATTACAATAATATAACGAAACAAAACAAAATGAAATATTATTTATCTAAAATAAACGAAAATATAATAATTCAATGTAAAAAAAAATACCCACGTAATTGGTCGCGCGGATTACGGTTGTAGTCCACGCACTTTACTGGCCTCCTGTAACACAACCGCTTGAGTCCTACTCTTGAGCTGCACGGAGTGCATCGCTCAATCATTCATTTGAAAGTACCTGGAGGCGCCA
>NWSH02000601.1:10004519-10022582 GCA_002382865.2 Heliothis virescens | reverse complement strand
CCCATCATGTCTGATGGCCAATATTATGCACGTGAAGAAGAAGCCATGTCACCCCCTCCGACAAATATTAAAGTATGTTTTCAGAATGCAAGGAAACCGTCAAAACTTCGAACCAATATACAAAACTAAAAACCTCATTCGCCGAACTATCGCAGCAACCAATATGAAAGGTAAATAAAACAGTTAAGTACCAATTTCTGAACAGACTTCGTCGATAGGTATTTGATTGTTCCCGATTCAGTACAGGCTTCCAAAGTTTCTGTAGCTACCGCAGCGGAGACAATAAAACTTTTCTAATTTGGGTAGCTACCGCTATGAAATATTTGAACATCGATGATAGTCCTATAAAGCCTTCTATAAAGGTATGTAATCTATAGACGACAGCAGATCAACCAATCCGAATTTGTAAAATTTTACCAATCGAACATTAACCTTCCACTGTTGTGATAATGTTGAAAATCTATTGAACAAATTTGACAGATTGTGGTAACTTGAAGTGCTGTCATCTGTATACTGAAGGCACATTTGAGTGGATAGGAAATAGTAAAACCTATAACTGTCTATCAGAACCTACCTCCTATCTATATAAGAATTTTAGTGAAACAAGCGTAAAAAACCAACACACACTTTTGCATAAATCTATACCTACTTATATCTATACTAATACCTATTATTAAGCTGAAGGGTTTGTTTGTTTGAACGCGCTAATCTCAGGAACTACTGGTCCGATTTGAAAAATTCTAGTGTTTGATAGCCCATTTACCGAGGACGGCTACTTTTTATCCGGGTACGCTGAGTAGTTCCCACGGGACGCGGGTTCTTAATTTGAACGATTTACTTAGGTGGTGCCTAGACGGACAATGTAATTGCGAAATATTACGATAAAAATATTGTGTAATTATATTGTCCGTCTAGGCATCGCCTAAGCCTGACTGTCAAGTTGCAAATAAACGCGGGAAAAGAAAAACATTTATTTTGTAAAATCAAATCGAATGTGTTTGTTAATTGTAGTATACAATTTTACTGTTTTCATTTTTATTAGGCTGTTTAGAGTAGTGCCTTAGCCAGACTGTCAACTTACAAACGCAGAAAAAATAAGATTCATCCATAGCTAGTTTTACAACATTGTTATTGTTGATTTACACATAATGAAAACAAATTTATTATTTATTTTCTCTTTTTAACTGTATTGAAAAACATCGTTTGGCACACGTGCGGATTTATCATTACAGTTCTCGGCTAATTGACGCAAATCAATCCCGCCTCGACTGTAATGACAAACTTACCGCACTTGTATCAAAATGTACTATTTAAATGCAACTTAAAAATACAGTGAGTGTGTGTTTATTTAAACAACATTTGTTTGTTGATAGTAATTAAGTATTCTATTGAAACGCAACCGACTAATCAATGGGTGTTTCAGTTTACGCAGATCTATTACATTATGACTGATTTTCAACAATGGCGACGTTTGAATCAAATTAATTTAGCTTGTGCCTATAGTTAACTGTTATCGTTGTGTTAATTGAACGAAAGGCTAGCGTGATTTGCTTATGTTATGACAAAGTCTGACGGGATTTGCCTGTCTTAATTCGTAGGACTATCTGTGTTAAGGGGCAGTAATTTCGGTGTGAAAACCGGACAGACAAACAAAGTTATTTTCGCATTTACAATTCATTAGCTTCTGCCAGCGGTTTCACCCTCGTCATGTGGGTACTACTCGGCGCACCCGATAAAAAGTAGCCTATAGCCTTCCTCAATAAATGGGCTATCTAACACTGAAATATTTTTTCAGATCGGACCAGTAGTTCCTGAGATTAGCGCGTTCAAACAAACAAACTCTTCAGCTTGATAATATTAGTATAGATAAGTATAGATTAGTTATGATGTAATTATCTACCACACATTTACAAACTAGAATTTGTTGTTTCTTACCTGCAAGCCGTAGAGTCGTGCATCCCAATCGGCCAAACTGAGATGCGGCAAAGGTTTCTCAAATGTTACAACGGACTGCATTTTAATTCAGTATAAAATCATTCAGATGGAAATAATCGGTAAAAAAGTTTGTATAATTTTAAAATAAGCATTTAGTTATGTCAATTTCGCAATGTTTTACAGTGAAATAAAGTCAAATAGAAGTGACGTTCTAATTTCAAAATTATTTTTATTTTCAGCCAGTTTCAAAGCGATAAGACAGTATTTATGCCACAAACTATTTAAAACCTCCTGCACATTTTTTTGCGAATACGAAATTGACCTGTTTTATACTTAACTTCCCAGAGCCCAAGAGATATTCACAAACAATTAAACTAAAAGCTATCCCCTGCTATCACATATGCAAACTAAGCAATCACATTATTGAGTTAACAACACTGTAATTTCAAAGGTAAACCGCTTCGTAATAACAATTTGAGCAACCCGAATCCCCCATTTACAAGACCTAATGCCCGATGAAAATCCTTTAAGAACCTTACAAAGAACTTGTTTGAGGGCCAAAGGGCGAAAAAAACATACAAACCGTAATACAGATTTTATAGATTAGGGAGTAAGTCTGTTTTGCTATATGATTAAGGCGGTCTGTACATTCAGTAACAAAAGATTTAAGGCTAGACACAATATCATTAAATGATAAAAATACTTAAAGGGTTTAACTGATTAGGTTTTGTATAGTAAGTACAAAGTAAAGACATTACAGTAAAAAAGATGCCATTAAAAACATCCTGTAAAAAACCCAAGTCTCGCAGCTCAATCTCTCTACCGTAAAAAGTTGTGAGATCCATGTAATACCAAGTCGGTTAATCTATTTAGTCTCTGCTTAAAGGACCTTCTGTCTTTAGTTATTACATACGTTTAACAAATAGATCGACTTGGCCATTAGGAATTTGACATTACTAGTTTAGGGCTCATGTCAAAATACTATCTTTAGTAGGCAAATCCATAGATAGATAGATTATTGGATTTCACCGTTAGAGAGAGGTTACACGATCAGTCTGGCGTCAGTCCATTCCATCAGTCTGGTCCAGAATGTACCGTGTTTTTCGTCCGTCAGTCTGGCATCAGTCAAAACACGGTACGTTCTGGACCAGCTGATGGAATGGACTGACGCTAGACTGATCGTGTAACCCCTGTCTTAGACGAAATGATCACTTACATACTTTTTTTATATTGAAGAGTTAACTGAGTTGAAAGTAAATTCTGGATAGAAGACGTCGCTACAAACATTTAAGTACCAAAATACGCAGTCTAACTAATACACATCACATCAATTCGACCCACCAGTAACTCTACACAGTTCTGTTAACCGTTCTATCCATCTAACTGCAAACCAGTGCAGTTAAATCACTGATTACAATAGAAACGGGTTTGTAACCAAGATTTATAGCGCTTAGACTTATGAACTCGTTATTTAGTTATGTGTGTCAATTCAGTTTGTACGGCGTTTGTTTAATTAATTTACTGGGATGCTCAGATGTGGGATGTGCAACGCACTAGGCGAATGATCGGCTGCGGTTAGAAGTCGGTTACAGCGTTTTTAGGGTTCCGTACCCAAAGGGTAAAACGGAACCCTATTACTAAGACTTCGTTGTCTGTATGTCTGTCTGTCTGTCTACGCGATATATCTCATAAGCCGTTTCCGTTGCTGCTATAATAACAAATACTAAAAATTTTAAAAAGTTATATATTAAGGGGGGTCCCCATACAATAAATTATAAAGATAGTGCAATTTGAATACAACGCCATCTGTTACTCAAGCGTGGAAATACAGGAGCGTGGTACGGAACCCTTCGCGCGCGAGTCCAACTCGCACTTGGCCGGTTTTTTCGAGATCCAAAAAGGAGGGGGTTCTCAATATATATAAATTTATATATTTTTATATGTATGTATGTACAGCGATTTCTCCGAGGTTTCTGAACCAATTTACGTATTTTTTTTTGTTTGATGCGGAATAACTTCGAATTGGTCACATAAAAAATTGAATCAGGTAGGCTTATTGGTTTTTATTTATGGAGCATTTTTATAAGCTTTTCTTCTAGCTTTCGACTTCTCAAAAAGGAGGAGATTATCAATTCGGATGTTTGTACGTTTTTCATTTCTTGTATTACAGAGAAAAGTATTTTCTGTGGTAATGTAGCAATTGAATTTTGAAATCTTTTACTTTCAGGGCATTGCCGTTTCAGAAAGTTTCCAGCTGTGAATGCTGTGTGAGTACAGTCGTCCAAGAATATGGACATTAATTTGACAGAGATTAAAGTTTGCTTTCTGAACGTAGAATCGGTAACTGTCCTTTTTGTTTCTTGTTCAAAAGAATGTCTCCCGTAGCGTTGATGTCCATATTTTTGACTAACTCTACAGCACATCAAGTTGCTACAATCTGTGAAATTTCTGCAATCTCTGTAGGTTAATGTTTGATTGGTAAAATTTGACAGATTCGTATACGTTGACCTGCTATCGTCTGTACATACTTAACTGTATTACCCTTATAATGGTGCATGAAAGCTGAAATATAGATTGTAGTGAGCGTTTTTTAGCGCGCGTTCAGTACACCTAGTGCGTTTTAATCATTACATCGCAGTGGTCTCCGCGATATAGAGATCACGTCCTATTTGATTAATAATGGCTTGAATACATTATTTTGTATGTGAATTTATTTAACTAAGAGACGGTTAGAGCTATTTTACTTACTTATAGATGTTAAATAATTTAAAGAATAGCTTTTAGTTTATAAATACTTACAGTCTCTAGCAAAATATAGGTTTACAACTGAAATGATATCAGAAAATAAACGTCGTCACATTTTCTATAAAAGTATTGTTTGACATGAATAATTTGAAGTAACGACATGCATTTCTTTAAATAAATTCTTGTTTAACATCGATTTTAAAATTGAACGGCGAAGATAGTTCTAGAAGACTACACTACAGTTCTTGAGAATCATTAATATTTCTTCTTTGTAACATCATACTGTTTACTAGAAAGTTCTCGATATAGCTGAAGATGCAATGCTTTTTAATATTACACGAACTTTTCTAACGTATGACGACAAAGGGAAACTTTTAAAGGCTGTAATAACGAGATTTTCTAGGAAAGCCTGCATTTCTTCTGCTTTCGTATTGAAAGTACCTAACAGTGATTTGATCCTTTTTGTGTTACTCTTAGAACCAGCGGGTTATTAAATGGTCCTTCGATTCGTGTTGGGAAATCAACTGAATCATTTTATAATATCAGCTGCACAGGTATTTTTTAGGTAACCGTACTCAAAAGTAGAACGACACTATAACAACAAATACAAAAAAATAAAATATTGAGAGGGACACCCATACTACTACCATACCTACTATAAACGTGTGAAACTGCAAATTATAACTTTATCTATACTATAATATTATAAAGAGGAAAACTTTGTTTGTTTGGTTGTAATGAATAGGCTCAAAAACTACTGGACCGATTTTAAAAAATCTTTCTCCATTCGAAAGCTACATTATCCACGAGTGACATTGGCTATATTTTATCCGGGTACGGGCAGTAATTCCCACGGGATGCGAGTGAAACCGCGGGAAAACGGCTAGTTATTCATATATTTGTATGAAAAATAAAGTTATTTTTTGTAGCCGAAAAATGTTTGTATTTTGATTAGTTGTTGGTAAAAGATACGTTCCTTTTTCATAGATAATGGAGCGGAACCCCTCGTGCGCGAGTCCAACTCGCACTTGCCCGATATTTAGGTATACGTACTCAAGAAATTGGACTAATTAGTAAAACTTTGCCGTCCATATCTGTTTGTCTGTCACTTGGCTGTTTCTACCATGAGCCGTGATAGTTAGACAATTGGATTTTTACAGATAATGTATTTGTGTTGCTTGTTTATCAACAAATACTGAAAACTATAGTCAAATATTTTAACAGGCTCCAATACAGCAAACATTATTTTTTTACGTTGCGAATCTTTCGAGTGTTCGTCCGACGTGCACTTGGCCAGTTTTTGAGCTCGTTGAAACATTCCCAAAAGGTTTTAACATCGAAATGAAAATATTCTTCAATTTAACAATCGGATCTTTGCTATGTGTATTTGATTCAGAATATTCTAGTGTATTTTAACAAACCTTTGAGCCTTTGAAAGGATTGCAACAATAGATTTGAAAGCCTTTTTTTATATGTACTTTATGAGCTCTTTAATAAAAGTATTGAATCATCATCTGCCTTTGGCCAACTATGTTGGAGTCGGCTTCCAGTTAGTCGGATGCAGCTGAGAATCAGTGATTTACATGGAATGACTGCTTATCTGATCTTCACAACCTAGTTACCCGGGCAGCCGATACCTCTTCAATCAATGTAGGTATGGATATTGATTTATAAAAAAACACAAAGACTGTAAAGTAACGTAAGGATCCAATACTAATTATCAGTCCTTAATAATATACTCTGTCAATTACTAAACCCAACTACAATATTTAAAGGTTTATAATGAACTTGAATATAATCCACACAATTATGAATAATTGTATCGAGCCAATGAAAACCCATTCGAGTTATAAAGTGACCAATCTGCAATCGGGGCTCAACAAAACAGATTTCAAACAGCTATTTGCACGTTCCAAGTTAATCAATGGCTGGTTTTGAACTTTTGCAATGAAGCCTTGAAAGGGAGGGGAAATTGGTTTACAAAAAAAATTGGTCCTTGTGTACTAACTTTTTAATATGATAAAGATGAAATTCGGGCCGAGTCCTAATCAAAGATTTATTTAGATTATTTTTTGTTGAACCTATTTTTTTGTTTTGGCTCTTTGAAGTACTAGTAGCTAATATTTGTTTAGGTATTTTCATTCTCTCGTTTTTAGATATGATTGTTTTTTATATTTGTAATATTTTTCATGTTGTTTGTGGCATTAAAAATACCTACACATTAACAAAGACGACCAAGAATTAAAAATACCAAAATACGGAATACTACTCAATATTTCAGGTTTATAACTAACCAAATAAACGCTGAAACTTTCTCATTTATCTGAAAAACAAACTACACAGGGACTGCAACTAAAGTTCGGTTCTTATCTACAAAAAACATTGATAAACTCGCCGCCAACAGTTCGGACGGTATAACAGTTAACCCGTGTTTACAACCGATACGGTAACAAGTGTTATCACCTCGACTTAAGGGTTAGAATATTGGTGTAGAGCGCTTCAGTGTTTTTATTTAAATAGGTCGTCATCGTCACAGCCTAAAACGTCCATAGTTGTACAAAGGCCTTTCCATAGCTAGGAGGATTAGCCCATACTCAACGCGCTGGGTATGCGTGTTGGTGAGTGAATTTTAATATGACGATGAATGCAGTTTTGTAAAACTTACATAAGTCTTGGATAGATAAATTGAAGACAGGACAGTGCAGAAGAAAATAAAGTGTAGTTAGTTAGCATCTGAAAAACGTGATTTATTCATACAATAGTTCTGAACATTTATAGAATAATTTGAAAAATCTACATTATCATAAAAAAAGCGTTCGACTTTAGAACCTCCTCCTTTTTTGAAGTCGGTTAAAATTACCTTGACTTAACATACCTTGGCATATTCATACTCTAATCCCGTCCGACTTTTCCCTTTGAGGAAACTTTGCGGCCGTCCACTCATAGCTGAAACGCCTTCAGCATCGTGCGTAACTATAAATTTCCTCGCCAGTTCCTCGCTGACGCGTTTTGGCGTTCTGCCAACAGTTATATTACATGTAGATGCTCAACTATTAATATTGATCGGCCCTGGGCTTTGTTCCGAAGCTGCATTTGCCTTTGTGGCTTTTGGTTTTGGTCTATTTTGATTAGTGGGTACTAAGTCGAGCAGTTGAGGGTGAATTGCTTCCTATTGTATTTCAAAGTAGGTATTGCTTTTTTGGACACTAAAATTGCCAATACGGTTTTTGAAGATTTTTAATATGAAGTTATAAAGTGTAATGAGGAAACGAGCACTAATAGTGCTTGACCTAACTATTAACCTTATAGAAAAAACAGTCCAACCAAAATGATTTGTCAATCATGACAGCAGTACTGTATGATCTTCGCCAAGCCAGATACAATTTGCGAAACATCTCCTACCAAAAAAAATAAAACACGGCAAATCCTTCAAAAAGAAAATTAGAAACCCTAGGTGACGTCACAATAACACATTCCGGTTCACCAGAATAGACTTTCAAAGATATATGACATTCATTCGGATACAGCAACAGCCTTTACTAAATTCATGACAGTTCCGTACCCAAAGTCCCGGTCGTTCCAAATTCAAAACACGGCCAGTATTCAAAGTCAAAGGGGTCTGATTAAGGGCGGCTCAGAGCAACTTGTGTTAGTTTATGCTCAAACTATTGAATTCTATAGATCAGTAGAGGTTACAACGTCTACTTTATGGATCAGACATTACATTGGTTTGTTTTTAATATCTTGAAAACAACGTAATACTTGGTAGTTCATAGTCTGAACGAGCTGTAGATAGGATATTATTTTAATTTATTTATCTCGAGCATCTAAGGCCCATAGTAATTTTAGCCTTCTGTATTTTCTATTATGGTTGGATAAACATTTTCATAACGTTAATTTTCCTTCACTTTAGATTCTACCGATTGGGTCACCGATTCTATTTTATATTAACCAGTTTTACATTCAAAGTGCTATGAAGAACTTAAACTTACTGCAGTAGAGAACGATCGCAAGGGTATTATCATAAAATCAATATTCGATATCAACATTTGAATACAAAAGTCTACACATAGAAAACTTGATCATACGAGTCTACCACCTTTCATTTCTCTTCAGAAAAGAATAAACACAGTGAAATGGCATTTCATTATTACACGCCACGACTTTCATTTTGTATTCGTAATTTGAATATCTCTTTTTAGGGTTCCGTACCCAAAGGTAAAATGGGACCCTATTACTAAAACTCCGTTGTTTGTCTGTCTCCAGGCTGTATCGGCATAAGCCGTAATAGCTAGAAAGCTGAAATTCACAAATAATGTATTTGTGGTGCCGCTATAACAACAAATACTAAAAAAAATACATTAAGGGGGTCCCCATACAAAAAAAAACCTCTGATACTGCAAATTATAACTTTGTTATTCAAATATTTGTATGAAGAACAAAGTTATTTTTTGCTGTCCGAAAAATATTTGTATTTTGGCTAGTTGTAGATTGTAGATACGTTCATTTTTCATAGATAATGGTACGGAACCCTGCGTGCGCGACTTCAACTCGCACTTGGCCGGTTTTTTCTACACCCTTTCAATATTTGATGAGTGTGTCTCGATAACGTTTGAAATAGATAGAACATTGAGTTCTTTATACAAATTCACGCATCTTTTACAAGAGGCATTCAAAGCTGTGCCCCTCATACATACAAACTGGTATAGTACCTACATCACATTTTAACAGGTATATATTTTTTTCTTTTTTATAATGTTCCGCTCCTGGACAAAAGCAACCACATTTTGTCACCATGCCTCTCGATTTTACCTTTAGAGTGATTCAGGATCTAACCATTTCATGTTGAATCATAAAAATTCAACCTATTATTTTAGTTGGCCTTGAAGTTTTTTTCAATTACAATGTCTAGTATATTTATTTATTTAAATGGATCTCCAACAAAAGATGTACACAGTACCTGATAAAGTATATAAAATAGAAAAAGGTATTAGGCAGGTGTACACACTTAGGTACAGGAGACCACAGCATTCATATAAAATGGTTACAACTAAGCTAACAACGTTAGTTACAATAAAATAGTAGTAAAAAAGTAGTATACATATGTATATATTTTTGTAGGTGTTCATATAAGTAGTTAATCGCTCTTGCATTCATAAACGTGGCAACATTATGTATGACGAAGATTGATGAGATATACCCTCCGAAATCAAGGAAGCTATTTATAATTCTTTGTGACAAGAGCCAATACAAATCAATAGCAGTAGTCTACCTTCATCCTCCGTCTTAATCCTTTACTTACCTGTTTTATTCACTTTGTCCTTTACTCCGAAGAGGACTTACTACTTTTGTATCTAGTTAAGAAAACAGGACGAAGTTCGCAAACTAATTAAATAGTGTGGGACCTATAAGGACTGCTTAGTTGGTTAGGATAAAGAAAATGGGCTTTATTTTGTCCCTTAAATAATCTACAAAAAATGATGATAGGCGCGTCTTTGGTTCTAGAACGCTATGTGACAGCTTCTGCCATAGAAAAGTTGTCAAAATTAACATAATAACATCTGTTATCAGTCTGTCATAAACTGGCGCAAGTACCGGACATGATGGTAAGTGACAATGTAGCCAAAGATGGAGCAATCTTGTCTAGTAATTAACCTATCTATACTAAACTAGAAGACTACCAGGTTGAATTATATATTTTTTTTTCAATAAAAATCTCATAAAAACTTAATCAGAAGTGAATAAAGTAAATAGATCGTTTATTAATAAGTCCCTTAACGTAAGGTGCTCTTAAATAAAATTCAATAAATTACCGAACATCTTCACATTAACTCAACCGATAACTAAAAGTTAATTACTACGATTTATATGAATTTTCTTTGAAGTCTTATACTTATCATATACCTACTTAAATATTCTCAAATTAACTTGAATCTTTTTTATATTGCTCAACGATTCAGCAAAAAACGATCTAAGATGCAGTTTGCTTAAAGAAAATTTATTTACAGAAATACTTCATGTCATCAGAACCATAGAGATTCTATCTAATCTCGGATAAATGTTTGAGAAGAATAAGCTTTAAACTGAATATTTTGTATTCAATTTATGATTGAGCGTTTCATACATACTAAATAGGTTTAGATCTCAAACTCTAAAACTGAGACATTTAAAAGAATCAGAATCCATTTTTTATTTAGTATATTATCAGAAATAGTAATTTATTTATAAGTTTTAGTTAAGTGGTTTTGTGTCATTGATGTATTAATAAAAAACTTAATAAGAAAAGAAATATGCGTGGAGCTCAGTACCGCTATTTACAATCACGTTAAATGAGCATTTGTCAGTCAGTAAGTTCACGAAATATAAATATAATGAATATCGCAGATTAGTTTGTCAGCAAACAATTTATCCATTCGGTAAATATGACTTTATTTAACAATCAAGCTGCTTATTTTTTTAATCCGTTTATATAATTTGTATATTTAGGCACTACATTTCTTAATCGCTTGGAGAACGTTACTGGTATTAATTTCGAATTTTTGAGCATTCCTTTCTTATGCCCTCAGATTTTCCAGCATCCTAAAAGAATTACTTGCAACATCTGGTTAAGTTGCCACGTCCTTCCTCACGGTCGAGTCTATAATTGAATCAAAAACAGTTGAGCGGTAGAGCATCAAAAAATTGCACACAGGCTGGATTTACTTTAGCATTAATAGCATTAGGATGGATATAACCTGAACAATCTTATATAAGACTGTGAATTTCTTCATGGATCCTGTTCAGTCATTCAAATATTATCAATTCCTGGTACAAAAGGCATGCAAGACATCTGCATTTTACGGAGGGCTAACGTTAACCAAAGGAACGATGCTATGTGGGATGACAAGCGAGCAATTGGATTCGTTCTCACTGAAGGAAGAGAAGTAATGCAATCTCATTGTACTGAAAGCTGGTCGATTAAAAAAAGCCCAAAATATACCTGCGATAAGAATAAGTAAAAACAAATCGGTTGTATATCGAGCTTAGATATAATTAACTTAATATTGAAATCTTATGATACCCAAATAGCTTTATCTTCAATCTTGATGCATTAAAGTTCTGTCTGCACCTTTTCATAGATCATGCTTGTCTAGCCCTAAGTACTCAAAAAATCGAATAAAAGAAATATAGACCAGTCTCGAAAACTCGTCCATTCGATTATAAGTAGGGATCTGTAATTTTCGAGACGAGAACTTGCAAATATAGTCCTCTACGCAGATTCTGTTTATTATAAGATACACAACAATTGAAACGACAAATTGAGAAATCTCATATTCTTTTGTTGCCCTGAAGAAGCGGAATATTATTTCGTTGATATTTTATGTTCAAGTTAAGGGGGACTTACTTTTATGACGCAGTGGAGAGATGGCTTAAGTTGTGAGTTTATTTAGTGTATGCGAGGCACGTGTCTTGTCTTTTAGGCTCTTTATTCGTTCAGGTTGGATAAGTCCTTGAACGATTTCTCGCAAGATTTCCATCAGGACCTAAGTGACAGTAATTGATGATAAGTCGGGTGCCTGTTCGTGCTTTCTTTTCAATTGTATCATCATGCGGTTTTTTTGTTAATACAGTACATTTGTATTTGCCTGACAAGATTAATAGAAGTTAAGCCCATACTTTTTGTGTTACATCTGATTTAATGTTGTGATTTTGGCAAAGTTTCGAACATGGATAATTTAATAGAGTTGCTAGGAGGGATTTAGGTACTACCTAATTTCCTAGCAATTTGTCAAAAAGGGAAATAACTTGATAACCCTCAGTCTCCGGAGACATAAGTCAAGATTGTACCTACTTTGTATCCACCAACTACCAGTTGAATAATTAATCAGTTTCAAGAGTCTCATCGCGATGAGTTTAGTCTTGGATAAAGTCCTTACCTTGTAGATAAACTTGCTATTTGCTTACTATAAAGGTACAGCCACAGAGTATCGAAATAAAACTCGTTTCTGAATATAGGTCATTCATGATAGATGCAAATGATAATTAAACTGAAAGGAATTTGATACAATATACTCTGGGGTTAATTTCAAAACTCTATCTTTATTAAGCAAATCCGCAGATAGATAAGTCATCAAAAGCAGCAGTTAATGACTATTTACTTATGGCCAGTTTCTGAGCACCTTTGTCGGCGGTTTATCTATTAATTTTCCCTTAAAATGAATAGATAACCTTTCGATAGTGGGACTCAGAAACCGGCCATCAGTAACTCAAATATCAAGTATCAAGAGTAGTCGAACAAATGTCATGTGCATATGATGTATAGACGAGTAGTGATCAAGATTGACACTGCTGTAATTAGTGGACGTAGACGAGCGAAGTTAGCTAATATCTGAGCAATAGCCACCACCCCTACCCCAATATAGTTCGGCAAAGTTGAGTTATTAGAGGTAAAGTTACTGCATTCAGTTCGTGATGACTCTTGGCTTGTATCATCATGTTATGCTTTGCTGTCATTATGTAACGTGATTAATACTAAGGAGTTTGTTTGGATTAGTTCTCGTAATGATTATTGTAATTTGATTGATGGTTTTAGTGTAACAGTTGTTAGGTTCGACAGTCTTGTAAATGTTATAAAGTTGGTAAGGTATTGTTTTTTTGTACTAATCTAATACTATGTAATTTATGCATCACAAAACCTTTCAATCCCAGCAGAATCTATTTCTATTGTAGAATGGCATTCTATGAAGGACCTTGTTTTTAAAGCTTTATTGAAAAGCTTGATCTCCTCACCTAAACCTAGAGATTCACTTTGTCGCTCCATTTCAATTCAAAACCAGATACCTACAATACAAAATTCCCAAAACGCTCAAAGAAGAATCTCCGCAATTCCGTATAACACACGACAAATCCGTATGCATTGTTCACAAGAATCAGTACACAGTCTGTCTCCCAGAATGCCTTCAGTAGCCACAAGACTGACGTGGAGCCTGATACGTAGTGTACCACGAAATCGGTTAAAGACGAGGCTTAACTTGGCAGGCATGAATTCTCGGGAAACAAGACATAAATAATGTTGGCATCTGTTCTTGTTTGTTTTGATGCAAGAATTACGTATTTGTTGATTCAATCTTTCTCTTTATAATTAACACAAATTGAAGCAGACAAAAACATAAACCTTATTTTGGCGCAATCGGGCAACGAGATACGATAATACGTTCTGATAACAGATGTGACCACTGAGCGTCAAAATAATTCTCATTAGAATCTCCCATATATTCCCCAATTATTTATTAAAGAATTTGGCGGTGTGACCGAGCGTGCTAGACGCAATGCGGACCCATTAACTTAACCACACATAGCAAACATACCAAAAGATTTCATTCTTTTGTCTTCAAGACTACGCACAGACCACATAACTCACCGTTATCAAAACATTTCTGTAACCAAGATTCGCATATCTGTAGAATAATGGTCGAAACATAGCTTTCGGTGCCATGGCCCCTAGAGGACGGTACGGAAGATCCAATTTATAATGTAGGAGCATAACGTAAAATCTTGTACACTATGTATATTTTGTACCCTAGGGAGAAAAATACATTCTACTGCTAATTGCTCGAATAAATTAGTACGCGGGGTGCATACTAGTGTCCCGTTCTGCGGATGTGTTTGCTTTTAGTTTCTCTTTTGTTTTTGGCTCATTTGTGGAGTTTTTAAAGTTTTGCGGGTTAATTGAATAGGGTGATATGGTTGGCTGGTCTGGGATAAAATGGAGTAAAAGGGTTATTTAGAATGATGTTCACGCAAAGATTTTTTTAGTAGCGTTAGGATATGAAATGTTTACTTACGTATGTAAATATTTATGTGATGTATTATTTGTTACAGAATTTACATTGTTGGATGTTGAAGAGTTTTCACGAAATAATGTGAGAAGGATTGATAGGTACAGAGAAGTAAATGAGCAGACCTTTGCTCAGTACTGGACATTACAGACTAGTACTATCCTAAGGTTGCTCATTCTATTTTATTTTCTCTAAAATATTTTACCAAACTAGACCCACGGGCTGAACTAAGTTGGTTTATTCCTAACATGGGGACCAAACGGCGAGTGAGATATACGGAGCAATTTTCGGACAGTAGACCATTTATCACTAGCTTTTAAAGTATAAGGTGAAATCTTTTGAGGAAATGCTAGACACGAAGTAAGATTTAACGTGTGAGAAATATTTTGAGTTGACGTAAATATTTAATGCAGTTATAATTCGATCAAAGAAAGGATTTTACGCAGGTTTAAAATTACGAATATTTTGGAATTCGAATATTTCGGGGGTATCTAAGATCATGAAATTGTTTCAATACGCGAAATTATCTTAGGGTGAAAATTAAATATTTTATCGATTTCATTACGAGGTAACCCGTAATATTCCCGCATTAAAAGAAGATTGCCATTCTACAGCAGTGCAAAATACTCATCATTACTTTGTATGTACCTCTGACCCAGTGTTGCCAGCCATGAATAAAATTTAGCCAATTTAACAATATCTCAGTTGTGCAATCGCACGCTGGAGGATTCTTGCCTAAGTGCCATGTGCCAGATTTTACATATTTCAACTGGCAACTTTTCCCCAATTCCCACATCTAATCAGCAATTAGTGAGCGTATTCAAACTCATAAAGAACTCGGGAGCTGACGTCATGGTGTTAGTATTTTATTAGTGTTGCTACGTTATGACAGTTTTGCACTGGAAGTTCGAGCTTTGGAGAGAAGCTAGGCTGTTTATTTATGATAGGAGGTAGAACAAACGACATTAAGTACATACATGAATGGCTTCAGACAAAGAGAAGCAAAAAGTTGTATAATACAATTAACCTAATTTTTATTAAATAAAGTCCGATCTGTCCTATTACATACAACCACTGCATGGGATTTATTCGTTCAGCTTTATCGTGATTGATGCGATTTCACAATTTTTTTTAAGAACGTGGACAGTATACGAAAAAGTATTTATTCATCAGGCTGTTCGCTGTGCCATCGAGTCATTTCTCATAATTAAGTTAAAGCATGAAGTATTTAAAATACTTCTTTGGTCTGTACGAATTGAAAGGCTCAACAAATAATCCACTTTAAATACTGCAATGGATACGTAAAAATAAATCTTTTATCAAATTTTGACTGTGGTAACACTGCTATTTGTGAACATTAAATGAATGCATAATTGATGAGTGGCAGGCTTTGAAATTGACGAAGTATTTATTCAAATATTCAAGCGCTGCATTATAATTTATGGCAATAAACGTTCCTAAAATATTAAAACCTTTTTGGCTGAGTAATATAAAAGTACTCCAGTTTAATGGACTGAATTATGAGTGTATAAGTTTTCGGTTTTAGCTTTTAGTATTATAAACTTCATGTTTAGCGGTGGAATCCTTCAAGTAAGCACTGGCACTTAAATTTTGATGCTACTGCTTAGTAGCACTGTTTTATTCAAAGCTGGAATCTGTGCTAGTGGTTATGACTATCATATCTCTTGTTTTTCATTACTGGCTGGAAATATAGCACTGGGTTGGAAATTTAGATACACCGTAAAGCTAAAGGTCAGGGTCAGGTTCAGGGTCTCAGATGTAGCCTGACTCAAATAAATAAAAATTAATGGTGCTTACCAAATATGTGCTTACCAAATATGTAATACTTTTTATTGACATAGAGCAAGCACTGATGTATACAAAATAAGACTTTTCATTAAGGAGGACACTTGTAAAATGTATTGATGAAGTTTGATTGGTACTTCTTACTGCACAGTTAAGAAACTTTAGCTTGATTAGGATTTTCATAGAATTAACACTTTTCTCGGACGAATAGACTGACGATCTTAATTACACCCGTTTTAAAGGAATGATTAATATTCCGACAACTTTTTAAATAAGTTCGCTTAACTTTTCTAACATTGATTAGTTCTTGTTTTCCTGCAAATATTTTTGTACCTTCAAATTCTTGTCTGATTTTCTGAACTTCGTTTTGAGTTTGAGAAGTTGGTTTTTGTTGTTTGATGAAGCCCTTGGCGATTAGTTTATTTCTTTCTGCGTCTGCATAATTTAATTTTTCTTCTTTTTTTTTCATTAGATTTCTAGAGGTTTATAAGGTCACATGTTAGAGTTTTATTGGCATTTTTGCAGCCTTGCAAGTGTAGGTATTTTATTATTTTACTTTCATGACTTGTCTCGGCTTATTAGCTCTATTTATATGCATGTTTACACAAAGCAATTTCTTATCCTTGTATCAAGTTAAATTAATCCTTTGAAATCAAAGCGACTATAAGGAGCTCGTAACACATCCCGGAACTTCGCAAACAATTAATTAAGTTTATTCGTCTTATTAAGTTGTACCTACTTATGTATGGTTACATAAAGTAGAATGTTTATTTAAAACCTTGTTCGGTTGTTTTAAGGTCCATTTTACAACTTGTGGGTTTCTAGTTACTACATTATTCAAATTAACAGCAGCGTTGTTAGAAGCATTATTCTAGCAATTGCAGCTATAACTAGACAACTTTGCGGGACTGTTATTCTGGAGTAACTATAATAGGATTTTATGTTCTAGAATTTGTTTTCATACCACTTTATTGTTTCGACAGTGTATTTACTTACTCTTATAGCACTATAGAATAAGAGACTATTTAGCGATGTTTCTTGAAAGATTATACGTCTAGATTGCCATTTTCCCCAGATAAATTTCTGTATTTAGATATCTTCGTCAGTGACTTGAAAATCCTATTCTGGTAGGTAATAACTGTGTCTGTCTGTTACGCTTTCACGCTTAAACCAGTGAGTCGGTTTTAATGAAATTTGGTACAGAGATAGAATAGACCCTGAGGAACAACATAGGCTACTTTTTATCTGGGTACGGGAAATAGTTCCCTCGGGAAGCGGGCGAAGCCGCCGGCAGAAGCTAGTATGAAAAATATTTTGACAAACAGGAACACAAGGAGCAAAAGGGCCATTATTCTTGAATTTCAACATGAAAGGATGATTCATTCTCATGCAAAACTTTCATTACGAATACTTTCACAGCAAGTATCCACTAAAAGAAGGATGATGGAATTTANCGGCAGAAGCTAGTATGAAAAATATTTTGACAAACAGGAACACAAGGAGCAAAAGGGCCATTATTCTTGAATTTCAACATGAAAGGATGATTCATTCTCATGCAAAACTTTCATTACGAATACTTTCACAGCAAGTATCCACTAAAAGAAGGATGATGGAATTTAATTTGAATAGAATTTTGTAACTCTATTCAAGTTGCATCACGAAAGTTTTGGAAAAGAATAGAGAGAAAGGGAAATTTTATAAGGTCGGTAGGGGCAAGATCGAACGCTTTTTCAATGAGATGAGCAGTGTTGTGTTTGAA
>NWSH02000601.1:9983656-9995991 GCA_002382865.2 Heliothis virescens | reverse complement strand
ATCGAATTAGCTTCAAAACTGACGGAGTTTCATACAAACTTACCCCCTCCTTTTTACCCCCTTAAAGAGCGAATTTCCAA
Organism: Heliothis virescens; assembly: GCA_002382865.2. Classification (NCBI taxonomy): domain Eukaryota; kingdom Metazoa; phylum Arthropoda; class Insecta; order Lepidoptera; family Noctuidae; genus Heliothis; species Heliothis virescens. The sequence continues at coordinate 9,995,911 of NWSH02000601.1, read as the reverse complement.
AAAAAATATAGCCTATATGTTATTCTGATATATAAGCTATATGTCTGCCAAGTTTCATCTAAATCCGTCCAGTGGATCCTGAGATTAGCGTGTGCAAACAGACAAACAAACAAACAAACAAACAAACATTCAAACATACAAACATACAAACAGACAAAAATTTTTTTTCGAATTCTTACTCTTCTTTCAATTTCTAATAACCCTATATATTTCGTTTTGTAAAAATATGAAATGTACAGACACGATTTTTTTACTGTTTTATTATATGTATAGATATAGATATAGATAGATTAATAGTCGTGTAGGTCGTCGCCGCTGTTGAAGTTATGTTTTCTTTATGATTTTTAAGTAATACAAGTTTTTTAGTGTGTTTGGATAATCATGAGTGTCGATTTATGCTGTTTGACATAGAAATTATTGAAGTCTTCTTTCAGGTCCGGGAATAAGTTCGATTTTTATAACTTACACATACCTTGTTTGTTGTTGTTTGGCAATAAGGGACTGAAATCGGTATGGAGTTTATGTCAAAATTCAATATTATCGCAAATCAATAGATTACATAAATCCAGCGTAATAAAAGAAGATAAAAGTGTCCGACCAAATACCGTGTCAATAGTTTAATTATTTTCTATAGTAACTTACAAGACCGACTTTATTAATAAACAAATCCGTAATCAGCAGAATTACGTTCGTATACTCTGTTTAAATAAGCAATTAACCCCTATTAAGTGCTAGTATGGCTAGAGGGTAACTATAACGTAGGTACGTAAATAAACTGTATTTATACTAGTATACCACACAGAACCGTTTAATGGCCATTAGTGCAACCGCTGCGAGTAAACACAGTTGTTCACTTACTGCGCAATTCAATAAAGTATCTATCTTTTGATTTGGTTACTAGAGATAGGTACTTGATATTACTTGTATGGAGCTAATATCAAAATTCTATCTCTAGCAATCGCTTCAACAGCTGGATAGGTTATTGAGAGCGGCCGTTAGTTATCTGCTTTAATACACTTTAATATTGCAATTATTACGTGTTTAGTTTACTATTAATAGCTTAATAAGTAATCATAGTGTACATTATTCATTTCCATCTGCATTTAGCAAAATCAGAACTTCACGAAATAGCCTCGTTTTCAAAAAAATACTTATAAGTATAATAATAAAGGAGTATATTAAACAAAGGTTCATACGACCTGTAGGTTCAAAAAATAATTAAAAGGTCACTTCTTAGCTTTAGATTAATTTATAGTTTTGAAAAAATAACACATACTATACACACATCATTAACTAATTTCTTAATATAAAACTGCCTCGTTGGTCTAGTGGTCGCATAGCGCGACTGCCAATCACAGGTCTCGGGTTCGATTCCCGGGCCAGGCCGAAATCGCTTTGTGGGTTTTAGAAACTTTCACAAAGCAGTCTGGAGTTTGGAAGTTGGCGGTGTTACACCCCCGTGCCTGGGAGAGCATGTAAAGCCGGCGTCCTCGAATGTTACTCAGTAGCAGTCGTATATAAATCCACGTCAGAGGCCGGCAGGCGGATTTGAGAAAACTCTGACACTAGGGCTTGTTAGGTGATTAAACCTGCAGCTCACTCGATAAGAAGAAGAAGAATATAAAAATTAAACTGATTAATAAAAAAAGAGATACAACTTAAGACATATAATAAAACACTATTAACCACACATGTGCCACTACAACAAAAACAAATACATGGAAGGTCAATCTTCATAAAGGCTCTTAGTAAAGAGCAGTTTGATCGGCGCAAATGTTTGCCAGACATCAGGAATTTGAAAGACCCGCTTTGTATCAAACACAATGCGACCTTGCCTGCCAATCATTGTATGATCACTAGAATACGATCCATGGTATGAAGGTCTGTGGAAAATAAAGAAACTATATATTTTATAAAGTTTTTACTACATCATGCAAACAGACCGCGCTTCTTTTTTGTTTTCTGATGGAAAGTCGGGTCGCAATGAAAAGTTCAGGCCCCCCCCCAGGTTCATTCGAGGGGCCCCTGTGGTTGGAGGCCCCGGAGCACTGCCCGGTTGGCCCCTTTGTAGCTACGCCACTGACGCTAAAATAAAACGAGTAGTAAAGCATTAAAACACTACACAAGACAAACCTAAACCTATAGAAACAGTTAATCCTTGAATTATTGAATAATAAATGTTGACAAATCATCAATATTCATTGTTGACCTTTGTTCCTTGCGTAGTACTTTTTATCATTAACCTATGAATAGAATTTTGACGCTAAAGTTATTATCTAATCAACGAATACGAGTTTGACCGGTTTCGGTAATGAATTCCTTTGACCTTTCTGACCGGTAAATATAAATAAGTAGTATTTATTCTACGTAGCTATGATAATGGTTATGTCAATTTATTACGGATTTATTTGTGGAGCTAATTGACTACTTATTTTTGTCTTCGAGACTAGATCTGTTTTCGGAGTATCAGTGTTCGTTTATCCACGAAATAATATTGGAACTTCGAAGTATTTTAGTTTTTTTTGCGAACTAAGACCTAAGATTACGAAACATGTAAAACCGGACAAGTGTTAATGACTTATTTCGCTTTGCACAAAAATGGTATAAATTCTGTAAGGTTTAAAAAGGAGTCACCAGTTTAACAATAGCCATTTGTTGTAGTAAATCATACATCAGGATGTCATAAGTTATGAAAATATACAGCACTGTGCTTGTCTTAGAAATAAAAAAGTTGTCATACGTATAACAAGTTCTCAATGGCAGAAAAGTCTTTTAGATTGACGTATCCCCCCAGCGGGGCCCTCTAGGGCTAGAGCTTGCCGGGGCTGCGGGATTGTTCGAAACAGTTACCCCGCCCAGATACACAAAGTCCTCAAGTATAAACGCGGTGGGTTGTAGTCAGTAAAAGGCTGACACTCCCTCACGCTACCCACAGCGGGATTTCATTTGATGATTTCACATTGACAAAAACAAAAAAAAAAGATTGACGCATCCAACTCATGTCCTAGTCTTGCATTAACTTTAAAAATCTAATTTAAACATGATCCAAAATAATCCAATTTAGATGATTAAAATAGTTAACTTTCATACAATCCGTTAGTACTTAATTTAAAAATGTGTTAAGTACAAAAGTTTTAATTACTCAGCTAGTTTACAGTGTGGTACACAATTAGTTGGTAGTCCTGTGCCCCGTGGGTACAATTGAAGCTGAATATGGGATTATACGGGGAAATTGTCCAACAATAACCAGCTGTGCTTTAATAACAGTTTCTGTTATTACCAACTCGTTTAGTTATATGCTTTGAAAGTTTGTTAATGCTGCCCCATTTTGGCGGGCCTAAAGTGTACCGCGAATAAGGTCGATTTTGTTCATAGTGCTTTAAAATATTTAGTAATAGGTATTATTTATAATTAGCGGTTTTCTGCATCCTTCTGAGCATATATTATGTACCAATATTTTAGCCTGCAATGGTTTCTAAATTTATGCAATTCAGGCATAAAATGAGACTCCAATTATTAACCAGTGTTAATTGAGAATATAGTATTGTTGATGTTTTTTTTAGTTTTACTGTTTTAAATATTTATGTTCAGTTTTGGCCAGTCTAAAAATTCTTTTTGATTTCAGAAAAAAATGCCATATGCACAATGATCTTTTTCCTACAAACATATTTCTACCTTTGAGCGTTTGTGTTGTGCAAACGGTTGAATCTCGATTGAAAAACTAAACAATAGCATTCATTTATCGTGTTTCAGATTTCAGAAAAAAAAATACAAAAGGGAGTTTAAAAAAAGGATTTTTTTAACGACATTTTTGTGCTGACAGTTGTTAATTGTTTGTTGTCCGCCCGTAATAATCGAGAGGAAAATCCACCAGTGTGTAAGCGCTATAGCTATAAACTATATTTTGAGTTCTGGTATAATATTCTAGTTCAAGAAATTATACTCATTCATACTAGCTTCCGCCAGCGGTTTCACCCGCCTCCCGTGGGAACTACTCCGCGCACTCGGAGAAAAAGTAGCATTATAGCCTTCCTCGATAAATGGGCTATTCCTGAGATCAGCACGTTCAACCAAACAGGTTCAGCTTTATTATATTATAACTATAGATACGAAAATAATACAAACATACAATTGTAAGACGACTCACACAAATAAATTAACCACTCTAACTTAAATTGATTATTCCTTTCAACATGTGAACCAAATGCAATAAGTAGTACCAAAAATCAATTAAGCAAACTCCGAGAGATTGGGCATAAAGTAAAGAGGCTTACTCTACCGTAAGTTATAGAGAACTGAATGGCTGGACAAAACGATGTCATTCCGAAATATCTGGCATTTTCGGAATTCAAAAATATCTGACATATTTCAGAATCCTCACAACGAATTGCCGACAAATCCTTTGAAATATTTTTTTATTGAAAGCCTGAATATTTGGAGTTAGCACGCAAGGGATATTGATTGAATGTTATGGTATAGTTCCTAGTTCAGACAGGCTTAGCAGACTGAATTAAGTACTAGGTAGCAATTAGCATGGGGTAATAATGATAAGGAGAGCAATAGATCACTTTGAGTAGGTTAATCGAGCGAATTAATTGAGCATTAGCTACTAAAAACAGACATGCAGTATTAAATAAAAGCTACATAGTTTTAAGGCTCTCATGCAGCACTAAGGTATACCGGTAAAAAAAATTTCTTTATCTCCCTTTATTTTGTGTATTTTTAACACATAGTAAAATATCAATATAGTAAATATGTTGATAAATAAAAATACATATAAAGTGCCGCAGTAAAAAGTTCAACAATGTTTCAGCTAGTAAACTCATGATGAGATGAAAACTGAATTTCACATAGTATCTATCAAAATATTTTTTGCTAGCATCGTGATCGTGATCAGCAAATATTTTCAGAGTCAAATAAGGACTGTCTAGCTTGCACTACAAGTTTTTGTGAAATCTAATACTTAGCCAAATAGTTGCTCGAGTTTTGACACTGGCACAATATTGGCTTGTACTTCGTCTAGCTTATAATATGTTTGTAAGAATTTATTCTATGTGATGACACCTCGATTTTATTATGATGACAAAAGAAAACTATGGGCGGAGATGTGACAATGATTTACTATCTTATTGACCCTTTTCTCCTCTGATATCAACCGAATAAATAATGTAGTTTCATAGAAACTTTGAAGCCTAACTTATGGCCCTTTTACTTTAATGGCAGTCAGTCAAAAAGTACTTGCAGAAGTTTTTGCATTAGGTAAATAAGATTTATATGTAATTTTACAACCACTTGTAAATATTACTCGGCTTTGAGTTAAGAGGCAGTTAATGCTTGGTAATCAAGTAACTTTTATAACCACAAACTTAAGATGTAATTTGAAACGAAATTGGAGCTATGACTTAGAAACGAGCTTAACCGTAAAAGAATGCAATTCCATCTCTCAAAACAAATAGCTTTTTGACAAATGTAAGCATAACCCTCACAAGAAAGTGCGTCGTTTGTGAAAAAGCCTTTAACTTATTCATTATTTGCTTAAAAGGGTGTAGCATTTTTAAGGGTAGGCTTTTCAGGCTTAGCGCTGCCTTTTTACATAACAGGTTTAGACTTATCTTAGGCTTATAATAATATTACCTACCTACTCATTTTCATACCGCAGCCATCATGTGTAAATGTTTTATTCCATCATCTTTTTGCCACAAAGACCAAAGAATTCAGAATTGCCTACGCTTCGAGGACTTGTGGACAAAAATAACTAGTCTAGACATTTACAGAGTAGAATGGTCAACTGATAAAACTCAAGCAAACGTTCTTAATACAAATTGTCAGTAAATACAGACTTCACAGCAAAAGTCACGTACCTATACCAAAAATAGTGATGTCGATAAATGACAAGATCGCTCAATTCGGGAGCTCAGCGGTCACCTTCCTGACCTATCCTGTAACTACACATTAGTTATTACTTAAAAGCCTATAATATGGAAGGATAAATAACACTTTCTTTTTGACCTTCAGCTTGTAGTCCTGTGACGTAAACAACATTGACATTTATGGTGACATTGAGAGCAGATTTACGGATGAGCACTGAAAAAATGTAGCGAAGGTTATCGACATTGGATTACAACGGGTTTTTGTTGTAGATAACTTTATTTATTTATTTGATGCTACCACAAAGGGCTGTTAGTTAGTTACATTAGTCAGCTAGACATGGATGAAATGGAATTTTTATTCGGCTTTTGTCCAATTGTTTTGGAGTTGTACAGATATTTTTAGAAAATCCGCTTAGTTACAGGTCAGTCACATTTATATTCACGCATATTCTCCGAAAGGCAAAACACAATCTTTTGCGTACAGCAGGTACGCGTCAGGTGAGCGTCGTACTAAAAATGTCAAATCAAGAAACACTGACCTTAAACTAGGTTTAATTAAGCCATTAACTTAAAAATACTCTGTGTGATCGTGCAATAATGAACTTAAAAAGCTTATATGTAAAGAAAAAAATAATGTGAAAGATGATTCTTGTTAACCAATGGAATAAACTTAAAACATAGAGGAAAATGGGTTAAACTGTTCATCAGCGAGCTAGCTCGATATAACTTATTCAATTGTAATTTTAAACTGTATGCATAGAATATGAGGCTTCTCTCTCAGACAGAACTAAAAAGAGATCTCGACCAAAAAGAGCAGATGTTAGAATGGATTGCAGTTTTTTATGGTTTTTAAAAAACTGAAGATATGGTTTATTTGAACGCGCTTTGAAGGAACTTCTTGAATTTTAAAGGGCATTTAAAATGCATTAAGGTATTATTCAACAATAAAAACGTTTAACGTCATATTATATTTAGGAGAAAGGTTTTTCACTTGATAGAAGATAAGGTAAAATTTGAAACTAAATTAATTTCTGAATGTCTGGATTTCGACTACTTCCCTGCCTGTCCCTGTGTGTGATGTGTTATGGGCACTTATAAAATTTCTTTGAAATAGTTACTGTAGCCCTGGTACACAAAAGGCACCAGAATCCAGAAGGAACAGGCGCAGGTTTTAGTCAGTAAAAGTCTGACAATCTCCCATTGCCCATCAGTTTCAATAACATAACCAGGATTTAGTTGCCTTTCACATTAACATAAGAGAAATAAGTGAACGCAAGGTTGTAGCAGTGCAATGCACCACTATTGAACTGGGTTGGTGAAAGCTAGACTTTTACATCGTCTAACATATAACATGTTATACATATACCTAGTTATAAGACTTATTACCTATGTAGATCGAAGAAGTTTCTTTTAATCTTGTACAGGTCTAGTATTTTTTGAGAGTCTGACCCCGCAATTTAGGTTAGGTTCACCCAGACAATTTAGCCTTATCGAAAGATAAATTAACCTCAGGTCTAAAAGGCGTAAAATAGAAAACCTTATCTGAAAAATGATACGTACGTGCTATATTGAGAACTTGCTCCTTTTCGATTTGGTCTGAAAATTTTGCAAAATACGTTGGTGGTTATCGTTGAAAGGCTGGTAAAACTATCTTAACCAGTTCGTAAATAGGCTACGTGACTGGTTTAACTCAACACCGTATTGTAAAAGATAATAATGAAGTAGAATTTTCTCAAAATCCTTACAAAAAATGCGAAAGACCCTGTGTGGCCGAGGTTCGTCACGCACTTACGCGCTTGTATCGAGTTTACACGCGGCTCGGACCCGTCTCGATCTCGACATCGTGATTCGATTCATTCATTCAGTTTGCGAGCGATCGCCGCGTGGTGTGGACGTATCACGTGCGTCACGGCCCCGCGACTTTACCGCCATTCCGATAGTCGTAGTGACGAAAAAACTTGAAAACAGTGATGTTTTGTGCAAAAATGACGTCATTCAGTGTCAACTTTTTGTGATATTTTCGACTGCAGTGTCAATATTGAGTGTTTGGGAAGTTGTGAAGTTATTTTACGGCAGACGGATTTACAAGTTGACCCGGCATTTTGTGTGAGTACACGCATTTTAACGAAGTTTTGTTTTACTTTTGTTACCATTAAAATTGTAAATTGTGTCGTGTTGTTTTTTATTAAGTTGTGTTAGGTAACATTTCAAAGAATAAAGTTGTTACTGTCTTTGTGTGGCTAGACCACGTTTTATCTTTGACTTAGCGGAATGTTTAAGACCAAAGTACAATCGCGTGCATTTACCGCTCACGATGCAATCAAGGAGTTATGTTTTATCATAATACGATAAGATTGTGGGGAGCTAACACATTATACAGTTATAGGTCAACATTCGTTTCTTGAGATTGAAATGAGTAGGTCATTTTCGTACATCGAAATCACTGCAATGGCCTACTGTATCGGCGTTGATAATTAAAATGTATGAGTGGATACAAACAATAGGTAGGTACACAGAATTTAATCGTAATCACATAATGACCTCAGACTTTAAAGTAAAAGTGATGTTATCACGTTTTTACTTTAGGTCGGGATCCTCATTATTAAAACAACATTGAGTCATACATAATTTGGTAAAAAACCTATTATTACCGTAGAAATGATTATAGTAAGTTAATTAGCTAGTAATAACTAGCAATATTAGTTCAATAAAATACTAAGTAGGTATTTTAATAACTGTAACTTTAAATTTTTATGTTAGTACCGACCTACATATTATTAAGTATGACCCTCATCTTCACCTTTTGATACATTTTTCCTTTATCTACCATACTTAAAATAAGTACAAAAATAATGTATTAGATCACATACCCAAAAATATGTGTAGTCATCAGGGAATATCAATAAAGGAAAAATACTGATTAAGTACCATGCACACAGTAGCACAAAATTACCTAAGTACCAGGTACCTACTAAGAGACAGACGAATACCTACTTGCTGATCATTCATTCATCTCATTGAAGCCATAAAGGGTATTTATGAAATTTTAAACATGTGCTACCTATCTAAGAGCAGTAATGCGGTTATTTCACTAGAGCTAGATAATTAAATAGTAACTGTACAGCATGGTCCATTAATTCTTGATGCATATTTATAAGTAGGTACATATGCTAGTAGCCGTTGAAGTATGAACACGTGCATCAAATAGGTCCTCCTAGAAGTGAGAAGTTATCCCCGTAGATGAGAAGGTTATCTGTATCAATAGAAATTTTGCTAAAATAAATTATCCAACCATTTCATTCATTAATTAACTGTGTAAAACTCCTACCTTTGCGATTATTTTTACTCTCAAAGCTGAACGACATTCGATCTTCGTAACAAAAGACATTCGATAAACAATCTTCAATCATAGCCTAAACAAGCATTTCACTCGGCAAAGGTTTTACGGTGTCGTAAAAAGCTGAAACCTGTGGCAGAAATACACCATAGGAATGGTTATTGTTGATTCTAAGCCGAGATTGTGGCGGCTGACCCGAAAACCCGAGGTTTTGCCATACTTCCTCAATAAACGGGCACTTCAAAGATTTTAGCAAAAAAGGGACGTGCGAAACTGCAGGATTGGTCCGACGTTTTTTGGCTATCATGTGTGCTCGCTATCTGATCCTAATTTCATGGTCATGGACAATGATTCAAATCAACACTCCACAATGTGGCAAGATGTTGAAACAGGACAGATTTTTTGGTAAAGCGTGCTCAAATCCGAATGAGAATTCTATTTTGATATATTGGTGTACGAGTAGATAATTCTGGGATAGTAAGTAATCCTGTAATTCTAATCCAAAAAGGTCACAATATATTACGGTTTCAATATCTTTTTCCTGGAGTGTCGAAAGACAAAACCGCAAAATCACAAGACGTGATAGGCTCGGTTAACCGCAATTTATATCTAGCAACTAATTATACGGGTGGATACATGGAGGAAATTAATTGTTCTCATTCGTTACTTAGTCCGCCATCATGGTTCACGTCAATATCCTCGAAAGGACAAAAATGCTGAGATTATTCAACAGAAAATGTTCTAGAACATTTCTCCCAGTTTCGAATTTCTAGCAAAATATAGCTAGAATTCGCTTTGCTATTTGAATAACAATTTTAAGATGTTGGAGGAAGGCAAGAAGCCTTTAATAATGATATTTTAAAACAGTATTCTTGACGTGGAAGATAAATTGAGGAAACAGATGAAGGAAGAAGATTATGTAGGATTTCACGTAAATTTTAGAACCACCGTGGATAAAACGAGAGAAAAAAACGGCCTTGTCGGGCTTGGTAAATCTACAACAAATTCTAGATGTTTGCGTAATGCATTTAAAGACAAAACGAATTGTTCCTTGGACTATTGTAATCCATTAATCATGTACCGCAGAGTATAAAGTTATCTTATCGGGCTAGTCATAATGCTAAATATAAGTTCGATAGAAAGGCCTGCTAATGCAAACATGAAGCACATATCATTAAAATATATTTCTTCTAAGAACTATCCTGGTGATCTTCACAGTCGGTAGTTGGAACTGGAGTACTGTTACTTGTTAGTACCTGCTTTTATTCATTGTATGAAGAAAGACCGGCAGTAAAGAAAAATACAGATTTATTGAGGTTCCTCAGTGCTTTGAAGAGACCTAATGATGACGTATACCTACATCTCCAATCAGAAAAGGTTTCTTGAATGATGAAGACATCAAGGAATGCCACATTATCATATCATCACGATAAGGTTAAAATATTTCCTTTGCATAATAAAGTCTGGCATTGACGAGGCGTAAATTGTGATGTAACTTCCCAAGGTCAATGTCGGCAGCCAACCAATCACGGCGCGTGTCTTCTTGGTTTTAAAAAGCACGTGTTTCTGAACAGGTTTTAGTTTACGTCTTTGACAGTTATGACATGTAAAATCTGTGATGAACTGCAGTAGTCTGAGCAGTCCTCGTAACATGATTATGAGGCTAAAAAAATATTCATTTCCAATTGTCTTGATTAAAAAAATTATTCATATGGTGCTCACGTGCTCAGCTTTTATGTAAAGAGTAAAAATATTATTGTATTCTTTACAACAATGGAATAAATAAGAAATTATTATTCTGAAAAAAATAACTCTAAGCTCCAACCAATAATTTTCATCACTTATTTAAAATGTTATTAATTAAAAAAGCAAGAAGTATCACTAAGTAGTGTTGAAAATTCTAAAATGAAAATATATTTGACATTTAAAAAATACGCATTTTAGTTGAAACCCAAACAGTAAATAAATAAGACAAGTTTATCACGCTGTTTGATCTCTAGAATAGTTTGTCCTACATTTCTAAATAGAACTTCGTTATTTTGGTATTCTCCTACAAATTGTAAGAATTAATAAACTCGAAAGCACTAAATATACAAAACTGAGTAGATATTTGCAAACCATTTCATTTGATGAACTTCCCTCAAAGACCTAGGCTTGCTAGACAAAGGGACCGACCACATCAATTTATTCAAAGCGATATTTACTACGCAATATTCTTGTTTGAATTTGTTGTATGATCTCCATTTTAATTACCATTGTTGAGCTATGAATTTTAATTTTGTCTTCTGGTAGTTATTTCTGTAAGTGACTTAGACCTACGTACTTACACAAAAAAGTTTCCAATATGACGTTCGTTTTTCTTGTCACCAGTGCCAATAATAATTAAATGGTTACGAAAGAATGGGAATTTATTCAAGGCCCCTTCGTCAATTCGGTAATAACATGGCAACGTTTAGCCAGTTTAGTATAGTTCTTAGAACATGTGACTTCCGTATATTGTCTACTTCAACATAAAACGTGTTCTACGCACATATCAATTGAGTTATATTACCCAGTTATTGCATCGGCAGTACGTCAGTGAAATCTTAAAATAGACTACCAATATCGTGTTCGACTCGTCTTCTGAAACTGACAAAATATTATGACATTTTGATGTCTCAATATTCATTTCAAAGTTATGAACTTTTCTGCATTATCGTCAGTACTAGGGCTTTCAAAATACCGGATATTTTCAATACCGGTATTAGTTCCGGTATTGGAAGTCAATACCGTGATCACGGTATTAATACCGGTATTGAATGAAAGTTCAATTAGGACATTAATAAAACCATTAAAATAGTTTTTTTAGTTTCAAATCGGTCTTTACCGTCATTATCTATATCTATCTATACTTGTTATAAAACAAAGTCCCCCGCCGCGTCTGTCTGTCTGTCTGTTCGCGATTTACTCGAAAAGTACTGAACGGATTTTCATTCGGTTTTCAACAATAGATAGAACAATTCTTGAGGAAGGTTTAAGTGTATAGTAAGTTTATGTTTTGTACAAACC
>NWSH02000601.1:9930139-9953854 GCA_002382865.2 Heliothis virescens | reverse complement strand
TTACCCAACAACCCATCTTCCCAACGACAGTGGGATGAGCCGCTCTGCAGAGTAATCGGGAATAGTTTAATTGAAACGGCAACTACTCCTGCTGAGCGAGCCCGCCTACTGGCTGTGGGTAGATGGGAGTCGGGGTTATGGCTTCAGGCACTACCATCGTCAAACATTGGCACCATGTTTGACGATGCAACTTTCCGCCTTGCTACTTGCTTACGTTTAGGAGCAGTCTGTTGTTCTCCTCATCGCTGCCACTGTGGTGAGGCTGTCACCAGCCTCGGACACCACGGCCTGTCGTGCAGCCGTAGCGCGGGCCGTATTGCGCGGCACGCAAACATCAACGACATCATACGTCGTGCTCTTGTTGCCGTCGGGGTACCAGCCGTACTAGAACCAAATGGCTTGGTACGCGACGATGGTAAGAGACCAGACGGGATGACGTTATTTCCTTGGAAGATGGGTAGGCCATTAGTGTGGGACGCAACCTGCGTCGATACTCTTGCGCCATCCCATCTTGCAAGTTCTGCGTGTTGTGCTGCTGCTGCCGCTGCGGCTGCGGAGAACCTCAAACGGCGAAAATATAGTAGCCTTGTTGGAAACTATATTTTCGAACCGTTTGGGGTTGAAACCCTCGGGTCGTGGGGTCCGAATGCACACTCTATTTTTAAAGAACTATCTAGGCGGCTGGTTGACGCTACCCGTGACCAAAGGGCTGGCTATTACCTTGGTCAAAGACTAAGCATTGCCATCCAGCGTGGCAATGCTGCCAGCCTTTTGGGCACGCTCCCGGTCGACAGCGACGGGGAGGAATTCTTTGACGCTTTTTAGTTTTAGTTTTTAGTTTTAAGTTTTTTTTAGAATGTTGTAAATATATGTAAATAAAAATAAAGGTTATTAATTAGCTCCATAATATAGGAATATATGTGATAGGGTTGAAAATCTATTGCAGAAATTTGACAGATTGTGGTAGCTTGATGTGCTGTCGTCTGTACCTGCAAATGTTTTATTTCACGAGAGCGTATGAGCTATATTTATGTTCGTAAGTATATGAACATGTACACTATCTACCTATGTACTTATGATTCAGCGACTCTGCCACTATTGAGCGCTCCTGACCTTATCGAGAATTTAAATCATATCAGAATGACTCCTCCCGCTGTGGGTGACAGCGTGAGGGAGTGTCAGACTTTTATTGACTAAAACCCACCGTGACTTTCGGGAGCCCTTTGTGTGCCAGGGCCGCGGTAACTCTTTCGAACAACCACAACTCCTGATCTTACGCATACAAAAATAATGTTGATGTACATATATAATAAAAGTATGGCTTACACGCTTTTGGGAGACAAAACAAATAATCGAGTTATATTGATTAGTAATTCTTGGATTTCACTTTCCTTATCCCAGTTGGTACTAACACATACTTTGAATATTGTATTATTTTTATCACGCACAAGACTGACATGGATAAGCCCAAAAATACGTAACCAATTCCCCGAACGCTGCCATAGTATTCAAGACTTGTATCGTCTCACATTGGTTTTTTAGGGTTCCGTAGGTACCCAAAGGGTAAAACGAGACCCTGTTACTAAGACTTCATTGTCTGTCTGTCTGTCTCCACGCTGTATCTCATAGGCCGTGATAGCTAGAAAGCTGAAATTTTCACATTAATGATGTATTTCTGTTGCCGCTACAACAACGAATAAACGCGTAAAACCGCAAATTATAACTTTGTTATCTATATATTTGTATCAAAAACAAAGTTATTTTTTCGGCCCGAAAAATGACAGTATTATACCTAGCTGTAGGTAAAAGATACATTCATTTTTCATAGATAATGATACGGAACCCTTCGTGCGCGAGTCCAACACGCACTTGGCCGGTTTTTTTAGTAATTTCTTTTTGTAACCAGCATCACGATTCTTCGGTAGTAAGCATGACGTAATAGTACGTGCCAGTGAACTGATCCACGTGTAGGTATAGGCGTTTTTTTTCTAGAAAAAAATAGAATACATTGTAGGTATTGTTGCCTAATTGTCTGGTACGAACAAGTCTGATATGTTGTCGAAAAAATGTGACGTTAGGCCACGCTTGCTGTTGTCAGTCGGACGAATGACCAATAAAGTCTCTGTCTTTAGAACACTTCTGTACTTTAGTTATATAGCAAGCAGACTAGGATTTTAGATTTTAACTAAATAAGTGCATATATTTTATCCATAAAAAAATAATTACGTTCTTTAGAAAAGGAACATTTTGTCATTGTTGGTGGTTTATCTTCTTAGGTCACTTTGCCTTTGTGATTGCAACCATTATTAAGTAGATAATTAGTTCCTGAGATTGTAATGGTTAAAAGTACTTTTGTCCCAATGCTGGTCATTTATTTAATTACATGACTACGATAAAGTCAAATCAAATCAAATCATTTTTTTTTATTTCAAATAGGCCTATAAAAGCTCTTATGAAACGTCAAGCTAGTTGCACGGTTCGAAGAAGTGGGTCTCATGGAGAAGAACCGGCAAGAAACTCCATGGATACTCTTTAAGTATAGGTACCTCTTAAATGCGTTATGTAAAATGTAGATGTACCTAGGTACAGTGTACCTACTAAAATTTAAGCATATTTAAACGTTTCCCAGTAGAACTGTGTTCATTCAGTCTATTGTAACTGAAATGTATGCGCATATTTAGACAGAGAATGACTCCGTAATTCGTATGATAATACGAAAATAACTAGCTCAATTCCTGATGTTTTAGTATAGAACTCTATTAAATAGACGTACAATCAAAACTTCAATTAAATCGTGGTATATTTGTGTGTATTTGAATTTTAACTTTGATTGTTATGTTAAGTTTTATGTTTGAACGGGTGCAACAAGTTTTTTAAGAATTTGGCTCATATTTTATTCAACACGTTAAATGGAAATTTACTAAAGCACTAAGAACATTTTAATATAGAGCAACTTCAATTCTTGATTTAAGGTATAAAGTGCAAAACCATCACATAAATACAAAAAAACAAACTCGTTTCACCATCCTTTTTTCAAAACTTCATAAAAATTTAAAATCGCACCCTTCTTGCTTCATATTCAACATAATATTTCAACCCTAAAAAGACGTCGTATTTCAGTCCAGAACACTTCCGCGCAAACCTATGTAAACTCCTTTAATATGTATGCAGTGACACGACCCACTAAATTCATCCTTCGTACGCGTTTACAGGGTTAATTAATCAAGTAAAAGTCTGGATGAACATTGCACATTTTGGGAGGAATTTTGTTCAAATTAGCTATTCGTAAGTTGAACTTAGTATTGGTAACACTAGCTTTAGCTAGTAGGTACTCACCACCACGCATGCCCAGCGCGGTGAGTATGGGCAAATCCCCCCAGCTTGGGGGACACCTTTGTCCAGCAACATAGGCTGCGATGACGAATACTAGTGTAGTTGTACCTACTTGTTTACAATTTACGTTTTGTATGTACAACTAGGCACACTAACTATGTTTGCCGTGCCTTGTTTAAACTAGCTTCTACTATATCTACACAAGTAATTAGGTAGTTTAAATAACCATTTTTGTCATTTTTATTAACTGAAATATTTGGGACAGTGACTGACAAGGCGTGCTCCAGTTTCACTCAGAAAAACATTTTGGAAATTAAAATGCTATCTCTGATATAACTTCTAGTTGCGTCAAATGACTAGGAAACAAAACTAAAACTTAACAAAAATTAAAAATAGCAAGCTTACTAGGAAAATATATTTATAGACCCTGATATATGAATAGAAGGCAATTTTATCACTACACCTAATTTATGATCACTATGCATTTTTTTTAACAAGTTAAAACAAGATTCAATTCTATACTACCACACAGAGACATGCATGCATGCAAACTAATAATTGATGTATCAGCTTTTACGTCACTTATGAATAAAGATACTATTGTCAAGTAAAATATTAATTGATTACTTCACAGTTTTCAGGTAAAAGATTACACCATAATAATATTGGCTAACTAATAACTTTATTATCCGAATCGAGATCTACGTTAATAATAGTTAGATCGTAAACTGCGCTACTTTTTAACGTTGCCAATATTGCAATATGTGCATCAGAGCGTATCACATAATAACTGAATTATGACGTTTTTGTAGCTGCTTAAGTGAATAAAATAATACTAAAATAAATTTGTTAAGATCACGCTGAGCCAGTGCAATCAAAAGGTTGAATTTTATATTAAAAACATTTTTTCTAAGAAGTTAGTAGACCTATTTCAAAAATCCGGTATTCAACATGGCCTCCTCGTATGCCATAATCTTATCCAGCATCATATAAAAAGCAATGTTTCCTCGTACAGCCCGTATGCCTTCCATTCATCTGATATGGATCGAAAACTTGATATATTGTTTGGTGGAACCGGTCGAAGATTCTAGAAAAAAAAGACCTTACAAAAGATTCTAAGAGCCTTCAAAACAAAGTTATAATTTGCGGTGTCCAAAAAAGTGCTATGTCTCAAAAACTGCTATCTGTATCAATGTAAAGTGTACATAGGCATAGGCATAGGTTTATACATTGCGAAACTATAAGGGTTCCTAGTTTACTACGGAACTCTAAAACATTTAAGCAATAGTGAATAATGATAGTTGCTCCATAAATGTAAACTATGTACCAGTATGTGTGAATCGATGCAAACAAACTACACGTGTAGCTAGTGTGAAAACCAAATTAGCTCTAATTTCTAGAAATAATTGTTTTAGCAAACAATGCATTGTTATTACACGTAAATGTCCAATAGTAGCTAATAATACCGTAATTCGATAACTGTTTAGAAAATGAGTTTCATCGACTGTGAAATGGTGGGAATATTTGGTACAGAGCGTATAACATTTGTACATAACATACATTTTAGGCTACTTACTCATCATCTGCCTAGCCTTTTTCCCAACTATGTTGGGGTCGGCTTCCAGTCTAACCGGATGCAGCTGAGAACCAGTGTTTTACATGGGAGCGACTGGCCTGTCTGACTCCACAACCAGTTACCCGGGCAACCTGGCACCCCTTGGTAAGACTGGTTATCAGACTTTCTGGGCTTCTGACTACCCGTAACGACTGCCAAAATGTTTCAAATAACAGCCGGACCCACTGTTTATCGTGCCTCCGAAACACGGAAGAACTCGTATTACAAGATGGTCACCCATCCACGGACCGACCGCGCCAAGCGTTGCTTAACCTTATGATCGATCGACCCGCGCGGCTTTGACTTAGCCACGAGCTCTTCTTTTAGGCTTTAGGCTTTTTTAGGCTACTTACTATACTTGAATTATCCAAATATTATCTGGGTTGCTACTGAAAAGTACTTCTATCATGCAGCGCTTGCAAACATTAGATCAACAAAATCAGCCTTAAATATTCGCAACTACTAACAGACAAAATAGAGAATTATGGAGCTTTAACTAACAACTGCTATCTCTACTATTCCCGAATATTGAACTAACAATACTCTGTAGACTGTTCTGCTAATATTTGCAATGGCAGTGATATACTTGTTCTGGGATACAGGTGCTGATTGAATGGGCATGATAAATTTCTGTTTGTACACTCGCTTGCATTGCTTCTATTATACAATCTGTGCTTTCAGTGAAACAAAAGAGCAGCAGAATACCTAGAATGTATTAAATACTCGTGATTACAGCTCATAGATATGAGAACTTAAAATGTATATAATATTTGAACGCATAAGTAATATTTTAAGGTCAATATTTGAACACCTTCAGCTTAAGTTGAAATAGGCTTGCCCAATTAGCAAGAAACTTTAGCACAACTTTTCCAAATAAAGATAAAGTCGTGAGAGATCACAAATATCACATATTTAAACCAGCTAGCTAGGAAATTATCTTCTATCGTATGTAGGTGCCTTCACAAACAAATCTAACATGCACAAACATTGCAATCGAAGTGCTACCGCATAAATGATGATCCTACTAGAAATTCTGTCTGACGAAGACTGCCAAAGAAGCAAAGTCATGAGTCTTATTACCCACGTTTTCATTTCTATTCTCAAGAACGAAGACTTCAGTGATACATTTATTTCCTTGAACCGCTCAAGTATGGCGTTCGTATGAATAATCTTTGATCAAATATTTGAACTTATCGACGCAGTTGCATAAACAGACAAACATAAGGTTTTCTATGAAATACGGGTGTGTTTTGCTTGTAATGTGGATAAGTGTCTGTTTGAATATAAGCTTGGTTAAGAACGTTTTATGTTAGACACATAAAACCTTAAGGCGGTTAAGCAAAAACCGTACATATGCGAGGTATGTCGTTGGTTATAAAGGAACAAGAAAAGAACATCCAAATGTATGCTGATCAAATTATACACAAACAAATCGAACACCCTCGAAAATTGTATGCGTCAAATCGGAAAAAAAACTCCAATTGAAAGCTGATTTTATCCCGCATGTCATTGGGAGTTGGATGAAGTATACAGTAAGCCTACGGGTTGATATGGGGTGATACATTCGTTCCGTAATCGGATCCCAAACTTCGGACAGGCCCATCCGGAGTGCTGAAATACGTGGAACGGATGTGTTATCATTATTAATGGTTTCCATACTACTGGGGAGTAGATAAGATGTGTGGATATTTTCGCACAGGTATTTCAAAGTTATTATGCGGAACTTTTTGAGCACTGCCGTGTAACAAAGGATTTATGTTTGTTGTGTTTTGTTTTGGGACGCTGAGGTGGTTTAGAATACAATTATGGTAATTCGTGTTTGCGGTTTTTGGGAGTAGAAAATATGTGCGTACTCTCTGTTCCTCATTATACAGTTGAAAGTACGAATGATATCATACTCAGAGATATAGAATTCAAAGGTTTTTGTGAAGGATGTAGATAAATATGATGCATAAAACATGACTCAGTTCTACCTATGTAGGTATCATTATCATATTTGAATGAACATTTGGAAATTGTTACTAAGTGCTTACCACTTAATATGCCGTTCTGATAAGTTTAATACTATTTAATACTTATATCATTATCTAAATTGTCTGATGATTTTCATGATTGTGCTGACAGTACCGTATAAGGCTGCCGTAGAACATTAACTTGCGACTACCACAACTTTCGTCCTCTACTGTCTGTATCCAATCCACACTAACTAATGTCAGTGGAAGCTGGAAGAAAGCCAGATAGCTAGAAAATGTCTTATGCTGCATATCGACTCTTTGTAATGTTAAATGTTCCTTGCGATGTCAGATATGTATGACATTATCTATCTTTTTGGATCACAACTCAATAATTGTAAGTAACGTTTTTAAGGGTTGTAATCTTGCAAGTGCAGTCCTAAGTCTCAACTATAGCTTCAGTACATCTTATCTCAATACGGAACTAGATCATAATGTTGATGATACCGATAAAACATGACCAGGTCATTCAAGGTCAGAGGGATAAACAGATCAAGTTGCCAACACACGTGATAAAATTAGCAAAACGGATACAGATAAGGGATTAATATGTTTATAAAGTATTAAACGGGATATTTATTGCTGACAAAGAATGCGATGACGTGTGTCCTGTGAAGTGACTGGATGTTTTGGAAACTTTGATGGATTAGCTAGTGTTTGGCAAACAAATGACGTCATAGGCTCGTTATGGGATGTTGATTTATAGTGTGTGTGATCTCCACAGCATATTCTGAATGCTTGAAGGAGATTGTATACAAACCATGTGTTACATATTGAGAAAGATCACGCTATTGTTAAGAATAACAGGAATTGTTGGACTCTTGAACATAAAAATAAAACAAATCTATTCTGTTAATAGTCAATCAACTTAATCAAAAGCTAATGACAAAACGATTTTCATATCAAATCGAAGTAAAATAATCAATGTTATGAATTCATTGATCATTAAATATTCCATAATTTACATCAATCACATAAACGGGGTTGTCATTCATCATCTTATTGACGACCTCGGTAATGATAATAGTATAAGAACCAGTATAATTAAAGTAAGTAAAATACAGAAGACATTAAACTTCGTAAAACAGATAAATATCTTCTTGAAGAGGGACTATGTAATGATGGCAATCAGTATAAAGAAAAAGATAACAAGGCACCGAAAAAAGTTAGTTTACGAAGGTCAAACTAAATGCTCCTAATTAGGTAGATTTATTGTGAAGAGATAAAACATTTGGGTGTATCAAAAAATCTATTTTTAATGACCGTACTTTCAGTTACAGAGAATGTTTCGATTACTTGAATGTAAATTGTAAAGTATAATTAACTACGTATTCTTATTAAAATGAGACTTAACAAAGCTTTTTTGCGATATTCAAATTATGAAAATAACGATAAAATTCGTGGTTTTTTAAGTCAAAATGAATAGCAACAGCATGCAAATTAACTTAATCACTCAATTCTATTACGCAATAAAAACTTCATTAATCCATTCCGTTGCTGATTAGTCACTAATTAATCCATATTAAATTGTCATTGAAATAACTACTGAGCTGACCTTGAAACAAGATCACTTCAAATTACGCGTCAGAAGTTTATGAGAGGTGGAACATAATACACTCACAATTTAATCTGGGTAGTATCAGCTTTGCATTCTAATTAAGGGACAAGGTTGTCATGATTTTTAAGTATTTCTCTGTTACCGTTACTAGTAGTAACGTCATGACGTCTATTTCCACATTCATGCATTCTTTCATTACTCTCTGCATCCCAAGAACAAATATCAGAACGGAATAATTTAAAAGTAATAAAATTCTGTCCTTCCCGACATCTGGTATTCAGATTTTTATTCTACCTCATATTGACAATAGAATTCACGGAACGATGATGCCCTCTCAGAGAAATGTATGCTTATTCAATTTGACATCGCTCTCTACTTTAAAGATGTTGACTTTTATTAGATTTAAGACTTTGGTGGCTTGACATTTCAATTTTTATATCTTTTGGGCCTCTCCATAATTTATTTAGTGGAAGTTACTTTAGGTTTTACGAAGTGAAAACCTTTTTCTACTTTCTTTTGATTATGTTTTAATAAGTTGTTAAGTGGTACATACTTATATTGTTTTTACTTTACATCATCAGAACCGATTGAATCTCCTGCTGTGATATAAATGGCTTCAAAATCTCTTCTTAAGCTCGTAACTGATTTAATACAAACAGCTTTAAAATTCTCAACTCAATACTCTCTCGATACTCCATTGATATATTCGTAGGCAGTACAGTAATGTATCAATCAGCATCGATCAATCACTCGAGTGTCGTCTTTATGTGCGTCACTCGTGCGTATTTTATCGTCTCGGAACAGATAGGCTCGTGTATCTTACAATATTTCTTCTTTAACACTTTACGCTACTGTGAAGTGATCAGAAATCGATTTTTAAGAGAAGAATTTCTATCTAAATATAAGGAAATATGTAGCAAGTAACTGTTTTTATCATTGCCGATAAAAATTTACCCTCCTGTCAATTTTGACTAACATTTCATCAATATTTAATCTGATAGGCTTAAAAGTTTCTCGTTCTTTCAATTTTTCTTATCAAAACCGAAATGAAACTTTTTCTCCCAATGTTTTTGACCGACATCTACGTTCATCGAAATAATTCGTTTAAAAAAAGGCCTTTAAAAATTGGAAGAAATTAAATTACTCGCCGTCTAAAAAGCCACTTACCAAATCGGGGAAAAAACATGCCTACGCGTCAAACGGACCTCTGTTACTTTACGTTCTTATAAATTACCAGTAAGTTGTAATTTAGCTATTTCTGGTCAAGTGCCAAGAACATTAGCTGGGATTCAGAATACGCATGTAGCTGGACAATAAATATGATTTAGGTTTCTCAATAGCGGTTCTATGAATCGCCGCATAGTGTTACCCTGTATTATGTCGAATATGACTTCAAGAGATAAAAGACTGAGTAATTTTGACGTCAGATTTTTAATGCTGAGATTTTATGGCCGAGAAGAGACTTCAGTTCTTCTTTCTTTTATTGCCCTATGCGACTTACATAAGGGTTGAAGTTATATTTAACAATTCCCATATCTACCGTAATAACCGTAAGATTTTTTTAAAGATAGCTTTAAACGACAATGATACTATGTATTATTTGTAAAACGCTAGAAGATACCGATTAAAAGTTATGTAACTTACTAAATTATTGCTTTAATAAGACTGTATATTACGAGATTAAATAGGAGATCCAACTGAGAATATAGTTCACCAGATGTAATATATAGGGGGTCCTTAATGGTAGGGGCGAAAGATTCGGGTTAATTCGTTGGGTCCGTCCGGCGACCCAGCAATTATGAAAAAATCGTTCTCGATATTGCACATCTAGCCTTGGATTCTATCCCAATTAACAAAATGTCGTACGTTTGCCATTTTGGCTGCGTTCGGTATTCGGGCTTTACATAAAATTAAATGGACATTGTATCGACTCAGTTTTGGTTTCGTTTTAAAACGATTGGAGTTATTCACGTGTGGTTTTGATCGTATTGTAAATATTTTTTTTTCGTGTTTACGTGGAAATAATATAATTGTATGGTTTTGTTCATTTGGGGAAGTGGTTTCCGTAAAATTGTATCCATTGTGAAAATGCACACGTTGGTTTAAAGTGGCTTGGCAATCAATGTTTGATATTTATTTTTTGTAGCTAAATAAATTGCCTACATAGTTTTTTTTTCATTATATCTCTAAATAGTCAGTAATACAAAAATATACACAAACAGTGGTGCCTACATAATTGTTTCTTGCTTTAGCGAAAATTCAGAACGGAAAAACTTAAAAAATCTCCTTCAAAAGTCCGGATAAAATTTCAAGAATAACATTTTGTACCCGGCTTCGTTCCGTCGTCAGTTCGTTAGCGTCCGGATCAAAATCGCGAAATGGCAGTACCTAACACATTTCACTCCACTTTAATTTAGCTGTGTAATATGTGGTTATAGAATGGACATTATTACATTGTATGGTTGGAAATTGATGGTCCTTACAGTAAATATATTGCGGTCAATAAATACATTGATTACTCGTTAATTGTAATTTTGGTGGATACAATTGGATTAATTTGTTGTGGTTAAATAAACTGAAATTAAAAGAACAGTTGTTATTTTAGGTGCAATTATTATATACTCGTATTAGGCACGTCAAAATTAGGAAACATGTTTTGGACATTAATTATTAGTATTGTATGGGTATTGTAGCTGTATAAATCGTAATTTGAATAAAATATAATGCTGTAAAAACCTTTATAAGCCTGTTTACTGTGGGTTTTATAAGACTTTAATAGTAAAACCTTTAAACTGTGAGTTTCATAAGATTTTCAGCGTTTTATCATTTTATATTCTACCATTGGAGTTCTTTATAAATTCTTTTCGCGTTGCCTGTTGCGTACTACATTATGCATTATGCAATAGTATTCGAGTGTAATTTTAATGGACTTGTTGTGTTTTAAATAAAATGGGAGGCCTATCGTGGCCACTTTTAACATTGTCGTAAAATAAGAAGTACGGATATCTTTTAACCTAAATAAAAAAAAACAATATCAAAAGAAGCTTAGTTATAAAATTTAGTTAAGACAAATTAGAATTACCACTATGTTTTTTATTAGCCTCTAATTCACTGAAATACAAAATGTAAAGAAACTGTTCGCAAACATTAGCCTTTTAGTGTCTTTACGCTAATTTATATTTTCCAAATAGAAAAACATAGCATAGCAATTTCAGCATGATATTTTTTCGCTCCTATTATGTCAACACTCGAGTCTCATGTCATAATATCGCAACACAAACTGTAATAAGATGTCTACTCAACGCAAGTGTTAATTTGTAACGCCTAACAACGCCAAATATAAAATCGTCTAGACGGGTGATTTGTCATCAGCAAAATAGCTCGCATCTTTGAAATATTCTCTCGTTGAAAAAACTAGCAATTCTGATATGTCATCTTTATTTTATTTGTGGAATAATGACACAAAGGGTGGTTTAATTTCGGAGTTTGTGCGCAAATGTACTCAAAGAAATTAATGACTAATCAATTTTGTAAAGCCTGGCTCATCAATATCAAAGTTCTTTTAGAACTCATTCGTCATATTTTCCTTCATTATGTAGAAGTTTGGAGTGTTCTTTGTCATAGCAAACGACATTTGGACGCCTACATTCAATATTTACTAACTCGCTTATTCATTGAGTTTCAATCAAGTTGGAATGAATTCCTAGCCTACACTGCAATTCTATTGGAAAGATGCCTTTATTGTTTGAATATTTGACTAGAATTATGAATATAAAAGTAAGTAGGTATGACAAATCATTTATTTTTTAAAAGAGATGTGCTTGGTATGGAGCGTATTTAATCAAAATTACGAGACAGATGCCACAAAGTAGACTTGGCTTGGTAATATTACAATTATTATGATTGAAATCGAAAAGTCGTTGCAGAAAAAGCTTAGAAAAAGATACATACCATTCCTTAAATAGTTTTTGTAATATTAGATACTGACATTTATCAGTCGTTTTTCTTTTCAAATGAAAGTAAAACGCTTTCATGCCAAATACCTAGCCACCTAATTACATCATATTGTTTTTCTTAGCACTCCAAAATAGACTTGGTAACTCCAAGATATTTGGTTAAAAAATGTCTATTAAGGATCACAAAAACTTGTAAATAGGTAATTATGTTCAAGACTTTTGAAAAAAAGTAAAGGTAAAGGACAAAAGTTAACTCTTTTTCACAATATTAAAAATAATAAATATCGTATTAAATAAACTAATGGTTGCGGTTAATTTGTTTATATTCATAATTTTTCCAAAGAAATACGGAAAATAAACCATAAAATTAAAAAGAAATACGGAAAATAAACCATAAAATTAAATATATAACTTTATAAAGAACGTACCAAATTCTGTTTGGGGAACAGCTTTCGTACAGACGATAGCAGGTCAACGTATCCGAATCTGTAAAATTTTACCAATCGAATATTAACCTTCCGCTATTGTGATAAGGTTGAATATCTATTGCAGAAATTTGACAGATTGTGGTAACTTGATGTGCTGTCGTCTGTACAAGGAAAAAGGTACATTCGTTGACATTTCAAAGAGCAAAGCTATGAAGATTAAATACTTTCAGAAAAATGACGACGAAATACCGAACAGGAATGTCCGAGAGGGAGATTTGTCATTTTATCTTTTAGCTATTTATTAGATTAACAGCCCGTTTTCAAATTGGAAATTGAAAAGGCGTTTAGAAAACGCGGAAGGTCGAGATTGTCAAAGATCCCGTGAGTTGAAAGATGCCTACTCTAGCAGTGAAATACGGTATGCTCAGTTCATTGATTTATAAACAACAAGCTTTTGGCTACTCGACCGACTATTTATATGTATTGTGACGAAAAGTAGTCTGTGTATAATACTGATGTAGGTGTGAGCTTATTGTTATGATTCTTCAATGATTTCGAGAGCGATAATCGTCGCAAAGAGAATAATATTAAGCATTTTATGATTCTCAAATTCTTCTCTAGATATGCTCAATTACCAAACATTATTTCTCATTTCAAACAGCCATAATATTTACTCTCAAGCGTTTGCATTTAATGGTTTTCTCTGTACTGCCATAACTTAGTGTCATTACGCATAACATAGCGACATAGGAATCTCAATAAAAATTGCTCCAAGTAAACGCTTGTGCACACGATAGTATGCGCCTAAGTGAGACCTACATTCCTTAGCTGCGGAATAATCAGTGTTACCTTGAACTTGATAACTCTGTGCTCTGCAAGTAAACGTTCCTTAGGGCGTATACACACGAAGGAAAAAAATATGGAGAACATTTGTCAAAAATGTTTGTGATTGTTCAATGTCAAAGGAGACAACGTTTGTCTTACTGAAGTTGAGGATTGTTTGTGGCCTTTTTATATATAAATAGTCTATAGCAATTAGTGGCTGTTAGCTACTAAAGTAAGCGGGCAGTTGAATGCTGTTGAGCACAAGCCGGACTGCTCTTGTATGGTGTTCGGTTACGTTCTAACAAAAATATTCCGATTTCGTGTTCGTTATCCGTAATGTTAGTTTGTGCGTACACGCCTTTAAGAAAAGAAAACGTCTGCAGTATAACTCTTGAGTGGGAGTGCGAAGAAGTAGGCTCAGAATTGAGGCCTTATCGGTATTCCGTGGGTGACCTAATTGAAATCCTATCTCTATAGATTTCTGTAACCGAGATTCAGTCGTTATTTGTTCTGGATTTTTTGTCTGGGAAGTTCATTTTGTGAATTGTTAAAGATTATGTCGCAGGCGCAAATACATTGAGTGTGCATGGGGTTTTTTATTCACGAAACTGAAATTTCTTTGAATTAAATGAAACATATTTTATACTGGTTCTGAATTAGCTTTAGACCCGCATATTCTGATATTAAACCCACCTATTCACGCTGTCTCATGCAGATGCATAATATACCAACATTGCGGCTACTCGTGGCTTTGAGAAGCATGTGTAGGTACTGAAGAAATATTAAGTCGAAGAAATATTAAATGTTTCCTATGTATAAGAAATTTTGCTTCTAGAGAAAGTAATACAGCTAGTGTAATACACTATAATATAAATTATGCCTCTGTCAATATCCAGTGCCCGTGGTCAAATATGGCGAGATTTCACCAAACTGTTCACGGACAAAAATTATGAACGTGTCGGCGCGAGTCCACTGCTAGCAATGTTTGCGCACAAAGGTTGCAGTTCGCGGACATTCTCACGCATTTTGTTACTTTTAGATAGAGTGAGGATGTCGCAGTAAGATAGATAAAGCCGTAATATAGTTATATCCCTAGGGATATAATTATATACTGGAACATAGTTATACGAAAGCGATTCATTACTATCTCACTAGGATTATAGTTGTAAAACGGTCCAAGTTTAGTGATATACTTATATTACTAGATTAAGTTTAGTGAAATACTTAGCGATATGAAAGTCATAAAATTGGAACAT
Source organism: Heliothis virescens (assembly GCA_002382865.2). NCBI lineage: Eukaryota > Metazoa > Arthropoda > Insecta > Lepidoptera > Noctuidae > Heliothis > Heliothis virescens. The sequence continues at coordinate 9,938,871 of NWSH02000601.1, read as the reverse complement.
CAGTTGCTATTCTGAAAGATTGGTTACCCAGAAATGCTATACAGTTTTCAAACATTACTTTGAATGATCCTGTACTTACCAAAAAAACAACTTTTCACTGNGGAAAAAGGTACATTCGTTGACATTTCAAAGAGCAAAGCTATGAAGATTAAATACTTTCAGAAAAATGACGACGAAATACCGAACAGGAATGTCCGAGAGGGAGATTTGTCATTTTATCTTTTAGCTATTTATTAGATTAACAGCCCGTTTTCAAATTGGAAATTGAAAAGGCGTTTAGAAAACGCGGAAGGTCGAGATTGTCAAAGATCCCGTGAGTTGAAAGATGCCTACTCTAGCAGTGAAATACGGTATGCTCAGTTCATTGATTTATAAACAACAAGCTTTTGGCTACTCGACCGACTATTTATATGTATTGTGACGAAAAGTAGTCTGTGTATAATACTGATGTAGGTGTGAGCTTATTGTTATGATTCTTCAATGATTTCGAGAGCGATAATCGTCGCAAAGAGAATAATATTAAGCATTTTATGATTCTCAAATTCTTCTCTAGATATGCTCAATTACCAAACATTATTTCTCATTTCAAACAGCCATAATATTTACTCTCAAGCGTTTGCATTTAATGGTTTTCTCTGTACTGCCATAACTTAGTGTCATTACGCATAACATAGCGACATAGGAATCTCAATAAAAATTGCTCCAAGTAAACGCTTGTGCACACGATAGTATGCGCCTAAGTGAGACCTACATTCCTTAGCTGCGGAATAATCAGTGTTACCTTGAACTTGATAACTCTGTGCTCTGCAAGTAAACGTTCCTTAGGGCGTATACACACGAAGGAAAAAAATATGGAGAACATTTGTCAAAAATGTTTGTGATTGTTCAATGTCAAAGGAGACAACGTTTGTCTTACTGAAGTTGAGGATTGTTTGTGGCCTTTTTATATATAAATAGTCTATAGCAATTAGTGGCTGTTAGCTACTAAAGTAAGCGGGCAGTTGAATGCTGTTGAGCACAAGCCGGACTGCTCTTGTATGGTGTTCGGTTACGTTCTAACAAAAATATTCCGATTTCGTGTTCGTTATCCGTAATGTTAGTTTGTGCGTACACGCCTTTAAGAAAAGAAAACGTCTGCAGTATAACTCTTGAGTGGGAGTGCGAAGAAGTAGGCTCAGAATTGAGGCCTTATCGGTATTCCGTGGGTGACCTAATTGAAATCCTATCTCTATAGATTTCTGTAACCGAGATTCAGTCGTTATTTGTTCTGGATTTTTTGTCTGGGAAGTTCATTTTGTGAATTGTTAAAGATTATGTCGCAGGCGCAAATACATTGAGTGTGCATGGGGTTTTTTATTCACGAAACTGAAATTTCTTTGAATTAAATGAAACATATTTTATACTGGTTCTGAATTAGCTTTAGACCCGCATATTCTGATATTAAACCCACCTATTCACGCTGTCTCATGCAGATGCATAATATACCAACATTGCGGCTACTCGTGGCTTTGAGAAGCATGTGTAGGTACTGAAGAAATATTAAGTCGAAGAAATATTAAATGTTTCCTATGTATAAGAAATTTTGCTTCTAGAGAAAGTAATACAGCTAGTGTAATACACTATAATATAAATTATGCCTCTGTCAATATCCAGTGCCCGTGGTCAAATATGGCGAGATTTCACCAAACTGTTCACGGACAAAAATTATGAACGTGTCGGCGCGAGTCCACTGCTAGCAATGTTTGCGCACAAAGGTTGCAGTTCGCGGACATTCTCACGCATTTTGTTACTTTTAGATAGAGTGAGGATGTCGCAGTAAGATAGATAAAGCCGTAATATAGTTATATCCCTAGGGATATAATTATATACTGGAACATAGTTATACGAAAGCGATTCATTACTATCTCACTAGGATTATAGTTGTAAAACGGTCCAAGTTTAGTGATATACTTATATTACTAGATTAAGTTTAGTGAAATACTTAGCGATATGAAAGTCATAAAATTGGAACATCAGTTGCTATTCTGAAAGATTGGTTACCCAGAAATGCTATACAGTTTTCAAACATTACTTTGAATGATCCTGTACTTACCAAAAAAACAACTTTTCACTGAGAGAAACATGCCAAAAATTATCACGTCTTAGTGGCCAAGGTTATTTAAAATTTTCCTGTAAAAAATCGCATATACAGTGTTGTACTAAAAGATATGCCTGTAAGAAGCATTCAGTGCTATGTAACTGGATGTCATGATTCCTTTTCTTGTCTGAACAATAATTAAAAAATACTTATGAGAAACCAAGATCTCTACTTATTTGATAAGAAGTAAAGATATCTCAAAACTGTTGATTAGATTTCAAAGATTTTTCATGTTTCATTAGTTTTAATTGTAGGTATCGTTAATATTTAAATTCCAAAAATATGATATTTTTAATTATAATTGAAATTACTTTAAGATGTGTTAATGTCACAAAGTATTGTAACTAACTGCGGGATACATAAAGTTGTTTTTTTTTAATAAAGATAAAACTAATAAAACATTGTTTTATTTAATTATGTATGGTAGATTTCTATTTCACTTAGCTTAATCAAGTAAGTAATATATTTATAATACTGAACTTAATCTAGTAATATAAGTATATCACTAAACTTGGACCGTTTTACAACTATAATCCTAGTGAGATAGTAATGAATCGCTTTGGTATAACTATGTTCCGGTATATAATTATATCCCTAGGGATATAATTATATTACGGCTTTATCTATCTTACTGCGACAAGGACACCAGAAGAAACATTTGAGTGCGTCACTGTGCTGCAGACCGGTTGAAGCTCCTTAAGACCACCAAAATTATATTTTAATTAGACCAAAGAAGAATGAGTACTAGACAAAGGCGGCTTAGTTTGAACAGTAACTTCTTTGTCGTTGTTATTTCAAAGGCTTAAGGATAAGGCTCTTTACAATAGCTAAGATGATAAAGTACCGAAATTACTCATTCATCAACAAATACCGCTGACTAATTGACAGCATCGGGAAACATCCACAAAATTACAACGTCCTTGAATACGAGTTGTTTCGCTGCGCTAGTTGGTAATTAATTTCGTCTTCTCCACACTAAATAATAATTAATTAACCTTGATGCGCGGCGTCTTTCAGTTTTAATCGTATTTGTCACAGCAATGGTTGGGTATTAAGCAACGTGTTTATAGTTCTGCAAAGAATACTAGACTTCATTTGTTCCGCCTGACCTAATCATAAGCAACATAGGAATATCGTAAAGAGATTCACTATTACCGAATGACTTAACACAACGGTTAATTGGCTCACTCAGATTTAAAACATGGCTCAAAAAAACGATCTTCACTTTAAAAGTCAATAACCTCAGCGATAATAAAAAATCGATCTCCTAACATAAAAAGAGCGCGAAGTAATAATATAAATGACTGTAACAAGAGAGACATGTGACTTATAATGTAACCATGAACTGGTTTGAATCAATCACAATCAGGCGCCCGTGACGTAGGGGACGGTCACGCGCCGTTTAGTTGATCTCTTTTTCCACTCTGACACCCTGGTAATGTATTCTGCTTTATTAGGTCTTTAGACCAGGAGATATGTCTTTGATAGACGCAAACTAGGACTTATTACTCTAGTTTGTCTTACTAATGATTTAGTGTGATGAGACCCCGGGATATATCTTTACTGCGTTTCTAGAAATTAAAGTGAACTACTACGATTGATGCCTATTTTATTTTAGCATAGACCTTGTTTTGGCTTTCAATCAAATTCTGGGAATGTAAGGTTTTTTTTAGTTTTTTTTTTTTTATTATTTCCAGGAACATGTTTAATGTGAGTTCCTTTCGCTTACATTCGGGATTTATCTAACATGATATTTTACGAATATTTTTTGTACCTATATTAAATTAGATTTTCTCTTCTTTTCAGGGTGAGTACCAAGCTGTTGCAAGTCTGAATGTAAACGTGCTATCCTGCTGACTGGTGGGTATATTCATTGAAGTTTTAAACTAAATAAACTCATCGTCTGCAGCTTTGTGCCAGCTTGCGGCAAGATACATATTAAACCAATTTGCTCTGTACAGACTATAGAAATGGAAATGAAAGATAAAAACTAAATCACCGGTAACTATTCAAGCTTTTCAAACTGAATAGTTTAAACGCTCCCGGATTTAAATTCGTCGACTGTTAACAATGCGACTGGACCAAAAGTATTCCAGTTTAAATTAGGATTGTTTGGGCTACAGTTCAAAAAGTCTAATTTAAAGTTAGAGAGCATTATACGTTTGGGAACACAATGCATCAAAATTTGACTAAATATATAGAAGACAAAATTGCAAAAAATTAAAAAAAACGGCAACCCAGGACTGGCCAGGTGTCCCAGATGTCCATCTTAAAGAACGTTCTATCGATATACCAACCCTATCAAAAATTTCCCCACGTTTTCGCATCACTTTACAGACTACCTTGTAGACTTCTAAAAAACTCCGCTGATAAAGCAATCATTCCAGAATTTTCGTCCTTATCAATTTATAACAATTCAGTCGCTGTCCGCACAAAGCCATTTATTTACATTAAGCTCAAGTGATATTTTATTCCGAACTCCGCTGCTTCTTTAGATCGACACGCTCCAGAAATAATAAGAGATCTTGACTCAAATGTAGGACAAGATAGTGATAGATTGAAGAAAGTAATGAGGGAGAAATAAAGAGTCACGTATATTTGAATGTTAAATTCATCATGGTATACCTACCTCTTTTGTTTAAATTGCAGGGCTAAAGACTCTGTACATAGAATCATAAGTACCTTCTCTTTAGTTTTTTGCGTATCGGCGATTCAGATTTTACCGGTGTTTCAGGTTTTTCCTTTACCTTGAAATTAAGCCCCATTCTTCATTAATTGCACCTGAACTTTCGATTCTACCATTATTCAAACAGATAAATAATCACGTAACACCCTATTAAGCTTAAAGGAATAAGCCTATTCTTTGAGTGTTATACAGTAGGTACATATGTTATGCAGTAGTTCACATAAGTTTATGCACTGGTACCGAGATTCATCAAAGCATTCAGTCACAAGGTGTCTCCATTCGCTTTCTAATCCTTGTTAAAGCCGGACGTTTGCGTGCCGAAACAGAGTCAATTGATTGAAGTTGATTCAAGCGAAATGTGGGGTGATAATATTGTCTTCGAATATTTTTAGACAACTTATTATACGATTCCGTTTGGAGATTGTTTCCTTTTCTTATTACAATTGTCTTGTTATTTTTGGACAAACAAAGAAGTTATTAATATAATGCCCGTCGTGACTTTTTTGCGTTGATATATATTTTTATGTTATCTTCTATCCTATACATAATTTAAGATGAAACTATGATCGTGATCCAATGCTTTTTCTTCTTGACCTTAAACATCTTAGACTTTTTCTTCCAGTGACCATATAAACATTTTTCTAGATATACTTAGGGCAGTAAATTCTGTACAACCCTAAATATATTCTTATTTACTTATTCACGGAGATATCAGTTCTATCGCAATCTAGCCTTACCGATTAAAAATACCGACTTTGATATAGGTCACAATATATTTTCATTTATCACCATATCACTCTGAGAAAACATAATATTACTTAGCTCAAGTTCAATGAAAACATATATGGGAGTTTTCTTCAAACAACTGTGTACAGAGAACGCCAGGTCAACGTATACCCATCAGTCAAATTTCACCAATAGAACATCTACCTTCCACTAATGTGATAAGGTTGAAAATCTATCGCAGAAATTTGACAGATTGTGGTAACTAGATGTGCTGTCGTCTGTACTAGATATTGTCACGTTCAATTTTCAAAGTAAATAGTTGTTTTAATAAAAACGAAACTTATGTTGTCAGTGAAAATGGGCCTTCCAAGGTCACACAGGCAGGTTTTCTTATTTCGAAGTTAGGGACTATCGTCAAGAATCTGTATCGTTCGGCGAGCTCAATTGCTAGTGTTTAGTGTCACACTTGAACCAATGAACACTCGGACATTATACTTATTTATGTTGTAAGAGATTTGCTGTATAGATCTTCCCTGTATTGTGAGTCCTATGAGATGCTTCTTCGCCTCTTTTATTCTGAAAGTGTATTATATTTTTAATATTCACTTAGGGACTGTTTTGACCAGAAAAGTAATTTTGATCGATGTAGGGATTTTTCGTATCTATTCTCATATCATCATAAGCTATACGATTATAGTAGGTGCGCCACCAACTTTTTATACTTTTGTTTGAAAGTCAATAATACCATAAATTATTTTGGTATTATATTTAAATTGCTTGTTTTATATCCCGCTTTTACTTGTAAATTAAACCCGTTTATCATACGCATGCATGTCATGGCGGCATTATTTATAACCTCTGCATCTGTGGTGACAATTTCATTCAATAAATTATTGATGATAGACGTCCTGAGGATATCTTTCATTCATATTGACGAGATTGGTTTGAGGATTTTGATAACCTGATTCTGTAGGGAAATACTCTTTATACATTTATGTAGATAATACGGTTTGTTTGTGTACTGTAAGCCTAGAAAGTGCTTAGTTTTGACTAGGACCGTAAGGAGAAATCGTCTTTATTCTTTCATATGGATCAAATTAACCTTACCTTTAGAGTGGTCAATACAGTTATATGGGTGACTGCTATATAATTAGTTTCTTTCTGTTGCTTCATTATTTAACTTTATAGCTTGACTATTAACCAAACGAATTAGAATATGACTTAAAATATACCTGAATATAAAATTCTTTCTTAAATATTTAAACAAAAAAGTTCTTTTATAAATTGAAACGTTTTGCATAAACTTATTAAAAAGATTTTAAAACGTTTTCACAAGCAGAACTTTTAAAACTTTTGTATGCAAAATCTTAGGGTGTATTTACATGCACAGGTTAAATTATTCAGATTTCAGTTTATCAAAGTCAGTTAATTACATAAATATGATAAAGTGATACGAAGGTTTTTCTCGGTAAACAAGTACTGCAGGAAGATTAATTTTCTTGTAAAGGCTTAAGGCTAACAACCATGTTCTGAATTTTATTTATAAATTTAGTTATTTTTTTGCGAATTGTGTGCTAGAAATAACGCATATTTAAACCAATATATTATGTTTGTTTTAAAGACCAAAGTGCCTTTAGAGAAAATATAATATAATATAACTACATAAGTTATTACTCATTAAAATAAAAGTACTGCATAACGTAATAGAACGTTTTAACTAAAACAGCTTCAGTCTCAACGTACACTTAATTCAATTTTAAAGCATTATGCACAAGACTGCTTCACGTGTAAATAGCGTTCATGTAAATAGCGTTGACGTAAAAGCAGCTAATTCGTATGTGCGTCCATATGTATGCGCCTTTACATTTGGATGAACTTTTAAATATTCGGTTGGTTTTTCATATGTTTCAAGTTTCGAAACAGAATTAATGCATTTTTAGAATTGTAATGCCAAAATAAGTTACGATTGAAGAAGATTACCTTTGAAATTCTTAAACTACTTAACTAGCTAAAATTTTGATTTTGATACTAGGTAATTACAGTCAATGAAAAGAATTATTAAAAAAACACTGAAAGGGATAAAAAAATTAAACTTTTCACATGGCTCTAGAAGTCGGTGTCTGCAGGTCTGTTGACTGTGTTTATTTTGCCACCGACTTCTAGAGCCATGTGAAAAGTTTAATTTTTTTATCCCTTTCAGTGTTTTTTTGTGAAGTCGGTTTTGTTTTTTTTGTAAAAAGTTTTTTATTTTATGCTTTTCAGTTTTCGGGCCTAAAACTATAATATCTTTAATACCCATACCCACCCACCCACAGTGACAGTCGCTCCGGTAATAATAATTATCATCGACGTAAAAAGCGTATGAAATTTGAAGAGTTCTCTCGATTTATCCAGGATCCCATCATCAAATCCTGGTCTCCTTACCATGGGACCACCTGTGAAGAACACCCTTTCAAACAAAAAAAGAATTTTGAATATCGGTCCAGCCATCTTCCAGTAATCGGTGAACATACATAAAAAAAAAAAAAAAAAGATACGGTCGAATTGAGAACCTCCTCCTTTTTGGGAAGTCGGTTAAAAATTGGCAATTAAAATTACTTGGTTTCAAAAGGCTAATGTGACCTATTCTAGCAATCAACTTTTTGAAATATAGGTATACATACTTAACAGGTTTCTGAGCTTTTTCTGCAAGTATAATTTTAAAAAGCAATTCCCATTTTGTATGTACGAAAATACCACAAAAAGTAAATCAAAACATTTCCCCCTAAATCTTAAACCATCCTCAATAAATCCTCAAACTTGAAGGAGCAGCGGTGAAACAATTGTTGGTTAACAGGAAGCGTTTACAGTCAGTGGTGGACGGCTATGGCAAGTCAAATAGCCCGGCTCGTTATGACAAATTGAGGGGATTTAGCGGCACAGCTCGACGGGATGGATGCTAAAGATTTTACAAGACATTTTGTTAACACGTACGTGAATTTGTTAGGTCTTTTAGGGATTGATAAAGTAATAATACGTGTGAAAATGAATAGTTAGCTTTCTCGCAGACTCCAGACTGAACAGAAGGGCGACGGTCGCTCCGATGGTAGACAAAATAACTACGTTAAAAAAAACCGACTTCAAAACTAAAAAGTAAAAAATAAAAAGTTTATTAAAATAATAGGTTTGATGTCGGTGCCAAGT
>NWSH02000601.1:9881914-9909358 GCA_002382865.2 Heliothis virescens | reverse complement strand
AATTTTATATAATTGCCGGTAAATGTGATTAAATTGAAAGTTTTTATCACCTTTACCACGAGCACAAGTAATTATGCATAATTCCCGGTAGTTATACATAATTACCGCAATATTCACATTTACCGTGATATATATATTAATATGCTCTTATTATGTGAGGTCAAGAGATTTATGTACAGTTAGGAAGTAAAATTATTGAAAATGTTGATGCATTTGTAGAGCCTCAGGTTTCTATGATTTTTTTATGGGTTAATATTTATAATGAACTAGCTTCTGCCAGCGGTTTCACCCGCGTCCCGTGAGAACTACTGCGCGCACCCGGATAAAAAGTATATAGCCTATAGCCTTCCTCAATAAATGGGCTATCTAACGCTGAGAGAATTTTTCAAATCGGACCAGTAGTTCCTGAGATTAGCGCGTTCAAACAAACAAATAAACTCTTAAGCTTTATAATATTAGTATAGATTTACCTTTTGTGTGTGTTCTATCCATACATATAAACTACTAATCTACTAAATCAAGGCATTGCCTATGTTGTAAAGGCATCGCAAAGGGCCTGAAAAATCTCAGAAATCTCTTCTCTGTCCAAAAAAACTCATCCCAAAATATAAAAAAATTTAAATATCTCTCTGATACCAAAACAATCTACTGACGCAGCCAACTGAAGTTATTATACTTAAGCCTTATTCTGAAACGGTAATGAGGTGCCTGAAACATGCTTTAAGCTCTTGTTAAAGTAAGCAAGTACCTTAAGTTCAGAGCTCCGTCGATGCCGGTATTAGTTCGATTATCTTTAGAACGAGCCAGCGTTTAATAAGATTTTGAAATCGAATCGAATTATGTATCGACTGTTTATATATTCTATCGATGAGTGTTCAAGTTTGTAAATGGTAATGCTTTAACAGGCAACTGAGTTCTAAAAACACACGTTATTGTAAGATCCTCAACATTGTGTACCTACACTTAGTTCTCAATAAAGATTTTTGATTTGATTTGATTTTGTTCTGTTTAAATGTGTTAAACTTTAGTAACTTCATAACGGTCCATTTGCTTTAAAATAACCTGTTTAATTTCTCTTTTACCGGATGGTCTATCAAGATAAATATAAAATAGATATATAGTTAAGAAAGCAAATAGAAATACCATTAAAGCGTAAAAACCAGCCAAGAGCGAGCCGGACTCAAGCATAAAAAGTTCCGGACCATTATCTAAAAAACTCGAAAAAAAAATATTCTTGTTAAACCAGGGGAGCACCCTAAAATTGTTAGATACCTAGTTTTCAGTATTTGTTGTTATAGAGATACGGCCTGTTGACAGAAGGACAAAGAAGTCTTAGTAATCCCGTTTTATAATCTGGGTATGGAACTATAAAAAATACATCCATTTGTCCCACTATGCAGGTCTCAAATGTAGGTGTTGGTTTCCAGTCCAATCAAATGCAGCTGAGTAGGTACATAGCAACCAGCGTTTACAGTCTAACCACGACAAACGCATATTAACCACAGAGTTTGATCAATCAGCATGTTTGTTAATTAGGACCACTCAGATTATAAGCTTTTGTAATCAATCAACGCTAAGAGACCGCGTCAGTTCATAAATAATCTATGAAGATACAAAAATCTCTACATGCAAAGCTGAATAAGGTTCTGTTACGCAAATATTGTTAAGCTTTAGTGTTTTTTAAACTATAAGAAAATATAAACAATTCATGTACCACTATCATTTATTACAGAGGGAAGAGTTGTTATGATGATTTTCCGTCAAAACTAAATGAGTTTCCAAAGTGATGTCACGGTTCCCTAAAAAGTTACATTTTGTTACTAAAAAAATAATTAAAAAAATCTTTACCATGCTGAGCCTCCCAGTTTTTGTGGTCTCGCGGGAACTTCTTCCCGTATTCTGATAAAACATAGTCCATTGCGAATTTCTCGGAAACCACTGAACTTTGCTCAGAAGTAAGAGTGGCTTAAGATGTTGCACTTGGGCCCTTCTATTCCCTCCTTCCAGATATACGTCGAATTACAAGTAACCCTGTATGAGTACCTATAGAATAATAGAATGTGACAAACGGCCGAAATTGTAGCAATAACAGGATAACGCTCTTTGAATGAACCCTAAAACAACGAATCAATCACCATATCACAATAAGTCAAATATTTTTAGTCTCCACCGAATAGATTTAAACTGTTGATTGGCAAATATTTTTAAAACTGATTGATTGCTTTGGCTGGCGCTCGATGTTACTTATACACATACAAGCATACGTACTCTACTGTAAAAACTATTTTAGTTTGTAGCGTTATTTGTATTGGATTTTGATGGAATCACAAAAACGCACTTAGCTTACGTGGATTTCGTTTGAGCGTTAATTTTAATAAAAAATACTGAAAGTTTTATTTAACGAATACTAGAATCCTGATTCTATATTATGAATGTAAAAATTAGTTTGATTGTAATTGCAATTTTACACTGGCGGTTTTTGTCGCACGTAGCAAAAGTGACACATTTCGAGCGGCAAAATTCTGTCGCTCGGTAAACGACTGAACCGATTGAGACGAAATTTGGCAAGGAGGTACTTGGGACCCTGGGAATGAATGTTTGTATTCTCGTGCAGTACGTAATTCAAATCTAGTCTACCATAAACTAAAATCTTATTTTGCATACTCCTCTAGGAATTCCATAACATACCTAATGCAGGAATTTTGGGCCACACTATATCACTTTTATTGATACTTTGGTAAATAAGTTATAGCGGATACAATTCATAGGCGAGACGGATAATCCGTTCGATATATTAGCCTTAAAATATTGGTAACTAGCTTTATCTAGGCACATTTTATCTCTCCTAATTATTTGGTAAACAAAGTTTTCCTGAAGACGCCTTAGTAAGTAGAGGATTACAGATCTAATTAGGGACTTGTAGGTATTGGTCCCGACTAGGCTTAGTGAAAAAATAGGTAAGAGGAAGAAAACTAAAAATGCGATAGACCTTTTCTATGTAGTCAAAAATTGAAATACATGTGTGTAAGAGATTTAAACTATGATGTTTTCAATAAAATAAATGTCTCAATAAAATGTCGGGGTAAGTATACAGGCCACTAGTCAATGTCAATAGTTTGAAGCCTTTAGGGTAAAAACAAACCAATAATTAAAAATATTTTCTCTTTATAATACCTATTGGTGTACAACACTAATACAAATTATTTTTAAACCAACCTGTTGGTTTATTGACCCGTTGATTTTTATTCGAAAAATCATCGAAAATGATTTAAGACGAACATTATTCGAAAAATCATCTCAAAATCAACATTTCCTTTTCAGTAATCCGTCGAATTACCACATTTATACTTTCGCTATAGCCATTAATAAATGAACTGAACCACGTTTTGTACTATAATTAAATTTACTTTTGGAAATCAGGTACCTATACGGGGTACGTGATACGTTTATCGATATCGGCTGATCAGATATGTTTGTTAAAGTAATTTGTAAATGTTATTATTAATAACTGTATACCTATCCGTGATGAATTTATAATAAGCTATAAATAAGCTTCACTTATACATATGTTTAACTAGCTTACACAATTTTTTTTATCGATGGGAAATCATCAGATGACCCCTTCCGCTGTGAGTGACAGCGTAAGGGAGTGTCAGGCTTTTACTTTGACTTTTACTAAAGCCCACCGTATTCCTTAGGAAGCCCTTTGTGTGCCAGGGCCGCGGTAACTCTTTCGAACAACTGGCAGCCTCGGCAAGCTTTGGCGCTAGTGAGCCCCGCTGGGGCTTGCTGACTCTCTATTAGGAGAGCGTGGAACAACGCGCGCCGCAGACACGGGCCTGTCGTCTTTTGCCACTAGGTCCACCGGGACGGCTGGGATGGCCGGTGCTAGGCGCGAGAGGCCGCCGCCGCCAATTGCCGCTACGAGGATACGGCGGTGGTGCCCATCCCAGGCAGGGCACACCTCGACAGTGTGCTTTTACAAAAGCGATATCATTTGCGTCCCATAGTACTACTTCCTAGATAAAACATAGGACATGGTACCCGGGGATAGTGTAGCTCGGTGGTAGCTCCCCACCAGTGAAAGAATATCTCAAATCTGTTTAGTAGTTCAGAGCTTTTAAGGCATAGAGTAAATATATACTAGAGAAGCAAACCTCGTTCAAATGCGTCGTAAGAAGCGATGCCATTTTTTAGACGCAACGACGTAGCTTTGAAACTTTTGACATCCAAATGACATTTGAACAAAAAACGTATATCTGTCTCTGTCACACAAGTCACAAATACATAACTGTCACTTTGATTAGACAAAGATGGCAATCTAAGCTTCCAATGGCGATATGGGGTGGCCTACCCATGTGAAATGTTACCCATTTTTTTTAAATATAAAAATAATTGATAAATATAAATTTAATATTTTACTCATGAATTTCTGATGGGATGAATGAGAATTTTATTATTAGTGAAATTATTGAGATAATCTCATTTTGAATACTGTAGGGGAAGCAATCCTTCCAGGGGCAGATCTCAGGGCGGAAATAGGGATTCAAAGAAGCCACGATGTCCAGTACACAAATTATATATTTTCACGAAAACAGTTATGGGAAAACAAAACTTAGGCACACAATACACTGCTTTGTGGTATAATACTTGTTGCAAATACGATAATTCACTCTAAAAACTGGCTATAAACAAACAATAATAAAAACGTGGGCGCGTGCGTCGCGGCCTGTGGCGGACTGGAGCGAATCGCGCATCATCGGCGCTCCTCGGATACGTTCGGTCGCGCGGCTGGCGGAGGCCGCCGAAGGTGTTCGAACGACGGGCGCGCGGGGATACTCGGTATTCCAAAAGTCGCGCGCTACAATACTTATTATTTATTATAAATCATACTTTGCTTTGCTAAATCATATATTTCTAAACGAAAGTTCTATTAGTTCCACTCATTTAATACGGCAAGCTGCATCTTCATCCTATAGTGTGATTATTGTTACAAAAATATTTAAAATCACTTATTCAATAAATAATCATCATCTCCCACAAATGTGGGAAACTCAAACGACCCTTCTTAGTGGTAACACTGAACCCGGTATAAAAATCTTACATTTTATATATTTAAAAGTATTTTTAAGTCAATTTAAACAACAAGCTCACGCAGGAAAAATAATTCCGTTTAATTTTGTATAGATAAGTGATTTTTAAGCGCAGTATTTTACTACGAATTCGGCCATTTTTTCCCCCCTGTCAATCAGTTGGCGTCCGATAGATGACTGATTTGACATGACACAAAACTATGTCTTAAGACATAGATAGAGCTGTCTGGCTACGACGCGGCCATTGCTTCTCTAGTATATACCTCTATGTTTTAAGGTTTAAACAAAAAAATGTTTCGTCTTTTAGATTAACTATTATTAGATAAGAAAACGTTGAGGTACTAAAATACAAGTGTCCAATTACAAAAATAACAAAAGTTTTTTTTCTTTTTCAGGTAAGCTCCAGACATAAGTAATCAGTTTAAGTCTTAAAATAATAATATAAATTTTTCGGTAAGTTTAATTTTATTCTTTCTAAGAATTATTTTATGAGAACGTATGAGAAGAGTTTCAAACCTAATATTGCTCAAATTTTCAATGTTTTATTATTTATAGTTTATCTATCGTTCATTTTATAAAGAACTAGCCGTTTTCCCGCGGTTTCACTCGCGTCCCGTGGGAATTACTGCCCGTACCCGGATAAAATATAGCCTATGTCACTCGTGAATAATGTAGCTTTCGAATGGTGAAAGAATTTTTAAAATCGGTCCAGTAGTTTTTGAGCCTATTCATTACAACCAAACAAACAAACAAACAAACATTTCCTCTTTATAATATTAGTATAGATAAAAAAATCTTCAATCTGAAATGGTAAAAAATAGCGGGAACAAAATTTGATGAAGTAGAAGACAATTTTTTAGTGTTCTAATGAATATAGACGAGCCGAACAGTTAATCAATTTAATTCGATTTAGACGGAGGGGAAAGTTTTTCTTAATGAATTGAACTACCGTCTAGTTTTAGTCATTTTGTAAGTGCCTAGTTCATTTAATTTTCATTGACACTACGAAAGATGTTTGACGAATTATTATAGTTTAAGTATAATTAAATTAAATTTCTCAGGCGCGCAGCGTTAAACTGTTGTTGACGGTAACGCTCGATCGCCCGATTTTTATTACGGGCGTCAACGGGCCGACGCGCAGTGTTCAATGGATTAGTGTTTGTTTACGTGACGGACTTCCAAACTTAGTTTCATTGCAAGGGATATGTGCCCGTCGCGTTAACAAGCACCCATATTAACCTATTGAACATTGCGCGTCGGCCCGTCGTCCGTCCTGAAGATTGCGCCGTCGTCCGTTGTCGTCATCATTGGCCTTATCGTGGTTCTGGAACTAGAGAACACTGCAGAAGAATGGAATATGGAAAGTATGAGTTAGTTATAGCCACTCCAATTCCTCCCACGTAGATCGGGATCATTTTGATGATTGTCTCATCTGAAAAAAAAAATAGTTTCGAAACTGGGCCAACCGTTGTTTTATAGGACTTTGATTAGTTATAACAATATTATTGTGTATTAAGTAGTACGAAATTTTCTAACCGCATAATAATAAAATTGAAATCATCTCTATTAATTTGATCGTTTCACGACTGCACAGTGGTCGTCTTCAGTGTATTTTACGAGCAATCAAATCGTAATAATCTAAACAAGACCTAATTTTTACTGTGAGTCAATGTGCAGAAATCCGTATTCTTACGGGCTGGGAAAACTAGACGCAACATCTCAAGCGATATCTTGGACATACCAGGCCCAAGCAGAACCATCTACTTCAATGAGCGACTTACTAAGGAGGATAGACAGTTATTTCGCGCGGCCAGGCTTCGCACCAAAGAATGTGAGTACAAATACTGCTGGATTAAGAATGGAACGATTAACATTCGCAAAAAGGAAGGGAACCCCGCTATCGCTATCAAGACCGTGGATGATCTGTGGCGCCACTGCCCCACTACAACTGCACAAAATAGTGGCTAACACTCAAACAAACCTGTTATCTCTTCAAATTTTATGTAAGCATCTTATTTTGTTATTTCATTTTTATTGTCTCTATATTTTGTTAATTTTATTAGTTTTTAAGATAAAAACGCCACCTTGCACTTACGGGCTAAAACATAAACACATACATAAATGTGTACACTACACAATGATAATAATTTACACACACGGGTTCTCATTTAAACACATACATAAAAACAGTTTTAACACACAATTCACACATAACACGGTTACTCAATACTATTCAATACTAACACTATCTTATGGAAACATTCTCAATTTCACTCTGTTTATTCAAGACGCAACAAACAACTTAAATAAAAAACATTCCCAAACTTTGTGCTCATATATTATTACATTAAACAAAAATGGTCTCACTTGATATCGCCAACGACATAGACGAATCCTTCTCAATAGAATGTCTTATAGTAGAATCCCCAGAAAGTTGCAAAAACATCCTGAATGTTTCCAAAGATAACTTCACAATACTCACATATAACATAAGAAGCTACCAAAAAAACTTCGACGACTTTAAAGTAGCCTTATATAGGTTAAACTCAAACATCGACGTAATTGTGCTAACAGAGTGCTGGTTGTCTGAAGGCACAATCATAGAAGAAATTCAAGGGTACTACACATTTAGAACTACGTCCCAAGTAAACAAAAACGGAGGAATTATTACCTACATCAGGACAGTCTGGAACAACGCTACTTGTACAGAAGCAAATCTAGCTGACGCTGATAGCATGATACTAAATATCACAAACGAAATTGTACTCTTAGCAATCTATCGATCTCCTTCTTTCACAAACGCAGACACCTTCTTTATTTCCCTTGACACAACCCTTTCAAATATAAAACACAAGCAAACCATCTTTGTAACTGGTGACATTAATATAAACATAATAGATTTCGAAAATAATCAGGCGTCGAGCTACTCGTGTCTCATGGCTTCACATGACCTGACTCCTGCCATAACTGTTCCTACAAGAGGTGGATCATGTATTGACCATATTTTTGTTAAAACCAACACAATCCCACTCGGTCTCGTCTGCAACCTTTCCGTTACAGACCACGACTTAGCGCTTTGTAGTGTACCCCTTAAGTCGAACTTGAAACAAACTAAACGCTGGAAAACTAAAATTGATTGGGACGCGGTGGATACTGAGATCGCCCAATCAGACTGGGAACCCGTTTACACTTCCTCTTGTGTTAACAATTCATTAAATTTCTTCAACGATACAGTTACTGGTGCCATTAAAAAGCACACAAAACAAATAAAAATCTCCAGGAAACTTGCCAATATTCAACCATGGGTTACACCCGGCTTAATTAGATGCATGAGACAACGCGACAAACTTCATCTAGAATGCAAAGTTAACCCTAATGACGACACCAAACACTTAATTTATACTAGATATAGAAACTACGTCTACATGTTACTACGTAATCTTAAAAACTTGCACAATAAGAAGGAAATAGATGAAAATAAAGACAACCCCAAAAGGCTCTGGACTGCAATAAAAGAAATATGTGGAAATAAAAACACCCAAAATAATGCTACACAACTAATTGCCCCCGGTACTTCCCCTACACAAGCCCTCGACAGCTGCAATCAGCATTTTGTTAATGTGGGAGAACAGCACGCAGCCAAAATCCTTAACAAACTTGGCACAACACACAATTCATTAATAGAATCTTACCGACCTCAGCAAATTACCTCACAATCATTCTTCATGAACCCTACTGATGAACAAGAAATCATTGATATTATACACAAGCTAAAAATAGACAGTGCACCTGGACCTGATCAACTCACTGTTTTCTTACTCTCAAAATGCCTCAATAGCTTTATAAAACCCATAACCCACATATTCAACTTAAGTCTGGAAACAGGTGTCTTTCCTGACTCCTGGAAGACGGCGTCTGTGACTCCTATTTATAAAAGTGGTTCCAAAGACGATCCTAAAAACTACAGACCTATAGCTCTCTTAAGCATAGTCTCAAAAATATTAGAGAAATTAGTTAACAAAAGACTCATAGACTATTTCGACAAAAACCATATTATCTCAGACCGGCAGTTCGGCTTTCGTCAAGGTAGATCCACCGAAGATGCTGTGTCGCTTTTGACAGATCGAGTCTCCTACCACATCGAAAACAGTCAAGTCTGCATTGGTGTATTCCTCGATCTGGCAAAGGCGTTTGATACAGTGTCGACGGGGTTACTACTAAAAAAACTAGAGTACATAGGAGTTAGGGGCAACTCACTTGAATGGTTCCGCAGCTATCTCACATCTCGAAAGCAATACGTCAAAATAGGATGTCATAGAAGCAAATGCCTCCCAATCAATTACGGTGTACCTCAGGGCAGTACACTCGGTCCTACCCTGTTCACACTGTACATAAATGATGTAGTGAGCTTACCCCTTAACGGGGCGGAGGTAGTTACTTATGCCGACGATACAGCCATTGTCTTTCATGACAAGTCTTGGAACTGTGTACAGCAATTGGCTGAACGCGGCCTCTCTGAGATGGCGCTTTCCCTAGATCTTAATTTACTGACACTCAATATTAGTAAGACCAAGTACATAACTTTTTGCAAGACGAATTCTACCTGCCCTCCTCGCTCATTTACATTAAAACTACACACATGCACAGAACCTAGTAACAACGACTCCCAACAACAATGCGCCTGTGAAACCCTCTCACGCACTGATACAATCAAATACTTAGGGATAATCATAGATCATCACCTAAATTACAAAGTACACATCTACTCACTGTCTTCTAGAGTCCGTAAACTAATTCAGGTGATGAAAAAACTTAGGGACTGCTCCCCACTAGACGTACTGAGAACGGTTTACTTCGCGCTCTGCCAATCCGTCATACAATACTGCATACGCATATGGGGTAGTGCCGGAAAGAGTACATTCATAACTTTGGAAAGAGCACAAAGAGCTTTGATCAAGGTAGCTTTAAAACTACCTTTCAAATTTCCCACAGACTCAGTTTACGAGAAGTTCAAGGTACTACGGGTTCGACAACTGTTTATACTAAAGGCAACGCTAGCCACTCACGCACTTATTAAAAAACGCGCCGATTACCAGGACATACTACGGAAACGGGTCTATCGAATACCTTTACCCATCGCCAACTCTGAACTTGCCAGACGCTGTACCCATTACTCACACCCATGCATATATAATAAGGTCAACAAAATCTGCGACCTAAGAGACTGCTCACTCAACATGTGCAAAAAGAAACTCAGCGCAGCCCTTCTGAAACTATCATATGCAGAAACAGAAGACCTGTTTTAGCACAAACGCACTCACACCAACGTTCTCTCTCACAATACACACCCACACCACACACCCGCTCACACCACGCACACACACTACTACATTCACACACATACACACACCCTAATCTAGAATAAGCCCGAATACCTTATCTTTGTTACTTTAACATTATGATTCTAAATTTAAGTTTTTATTATTGTATTCACTTCACTCCAAAGATATTTGTAACTTCTAGTTTTAAGCTAAATATCGCACTCTGAGCCACGAGATACAAGCTGTGCTTAGTTTGTGGCTCGATGTCAATGTAAGCCAATGTAAAGTTACATTTTGTCAATAAACATTATTTTATTTTATTTTTATTTTATTTTAATCACTGAACATTTGCACAATATTAGGTAATATACGAGTAAGTAATAAAACATGTCTTAATTTGTTATGAAATCTTGCCATAAAGATAACAGAAGACTTTGTTCATAATTTTAAATATCTATATTTTATAGACAATGTTTTATTAAATAAAATACGCTAGATCAATTACAATCTTTAGAGAACAATTAATTAGCTAGTTGTAGAATCGTACACATTTCTCCGAAAAAGGATTCATTTGATTTAGTTTACCTAAATACTGGGAACACTACGAATTACGTTCCTTGTAAAAATGGAATGAATATTTCTCAGAGCTACACTATACCAGAAAATAAGGAGTATCTTTTATACTTTCCAGGCATTTACATCGTAGGAACTATAAAATAATAGGTCTTATTCTGAGAAAACTTCATAAAATCCAGAAATCATATTACAGGAATATTCAATAAATTATCTACCAAGAATTCGCGCTTTTAATCTTTCGACTGAAAGTGAATTTTACGTTAGTCGTGGCTATATTAAACCCCTTTTTATAGGTTATATATTGACCAATCCTCTAAAATTCTGAAAGGCAATAATACGTTATTTATTTAGGTTAATGTATCTACGTGTGTGTTCTTTAAAATGGGAGGAATGTGGTAATATGGGTTATACATATTATATAGGGCAACAGGGCAAGGTGCCGTGCGATTGAGGTGGCCAGCATTCGTAATATATTTTATAATGTAAACACAATATAATAAATGCTATGACGTTAATGGACCCGATATTGAACTGTTTATTTTTTATTGCCTACTGTTAAAAGCGATTTATATTTTTATTATATTTATTGTCGTAGGTAGTAAATATAAACGAGAAGAATTCAAAACTAACGTAATATTAACTAAAAGCAAAATTATCAGAATATTCCCCGGAAAGTCTGATTATTGGTAAAAGGCGTCAAAAAGTCTGGAATTTTGAAGGACATTTAATGTTATGTTTGTGATAAAATAAGCAATTAGTTGGTAAACTATTACATTGAGTTCCCGTTAACCCTTATAAACAAACTAGTAAATTTTGTAAGTTTGTACCTCAAGTGTCATATCTAGAATTACTGCTATCAACGAGAGTTAATATAACTTCTCATAATTTAATTGCGTTTAAACTAACTTTTGTTTTAAGAGGTTGTATTATCTTTGATGTATTTCATTCATTACCTCTCTACACACTAATATTACGTTTCATCATATCCATCAGAATAAATCAAAACATTTATCAATTAATACCTTATCTAATAAAAGGAACTAAATATAATTACTTAACATAAATAGAACTTCAATAAAATCAAATACCATTTGGGAAGCAGGCTTAACAACATTCAAATATCAATTTAACGTCAATAAACCGTTTGAAACTGATCAAATTCAATCAGAAATTCTTAGTCAAACATCATCAATTACTTTCAGAAGGTGAATGTAAATAGAATATTAATCATTCGTTAATTATACTAACTACGGTCGTTGGTATAATTTCCCTGTTGATTTTGCCACTGGTTTAAGTGTTCAAATATGTATTACGTACCCTTTCTACTGGTAATAGTGGGTGTTAGAGGTGTTCACTGAACTAATTATTAGTTACAGTAAATTACCCTTTATGACTTCGAACTAAGTAAGGTGTAAGTCTTGAGTATGAAAAGGGATGACCAGAGAAACGATGGATGGATGTACCTAAAGGCTGGAAGGAATGTGACAAGAGAGGACGCTAGAGAGAGAAATGTGGAAGAGGTAGACATGCTACGTAAGACCAAAATAAAATTGGAGTAAGAACACGAAGATGGTGGAAGTAAATGTAGAAAATTCGACACATCGTTGGATGTGTTTAAGAAACGAATTAAGGAACACTATTTATCAACATGACATTTGTATTATTGTGTATGTATTTGTATATATTATGTCATATATATTTTATTAAGGTGCTATATATGTGTATATGTATATATATATATATATTATATAAGTAAGTATATAGCGAATTATTTGGAAAGGTTGCACATTTTTGCCGTACCCCCATCGAATCACTCAATCACTCCAGGTTGGCTGTTAGAGAACCCAATATTGGGTTAAGCTCGCCGTTGTACATAACCTCTCTATTTTAATCTGTGTATATATACTTGTGTGTGCAATAAAGAATAAAATTCGACACAAATATGCAGGTACAATGTAGCTTTAAACACCGAGCAAATTATAAGAAATGATTTCTGAATAAACGAAAGTATGTATTACAATGTCCAATTCCATCGTACCCCATGGGGTCAAAAATGGCATGATAAATTCCTAACTATGGCGAAATGCGAAAAGTTTCCAAAACCGCTTTCCATTAGGTGGGCCATAAACTCCCGTGTCATCTGTTTCAAACCAGAGACCAAGTTTAAATTAAAGCACTCTCTTTGAAAAACTCCATTTTTGCTGCAGGTAAGGTCACATAAAAGGTACAAAAAGCCAGGAAACAAGCTGCCCCATACTGGTTTTTAAACAAGGGGATCATAAAGGGATTATGCAAATTCGAAGACCTTATTTTCTTTTGCCGATTTTTTCCTATTTAAGTAATCCCAGACCCTTGGTTGTTTACTTGGAAGAAGGGCTGATTTGGATCGAGTTTCATCTTATTTATAAAGGTAGGATAGATTACTATTTGTAATTGGACCTTTCCTCATTAAGCTTAGGGAAGAGCCTGATTGGCTCCCCGTTATGAATCTTTCAGAGTTAGAAGGGCAACCTAAATAAAATACACTCGTATACCGAATTAATGTGATAAGATTCTCTGTATTATTTTCTTACAAATTGTTGGTATCTTTATCTTATGTTGGGTCGTAAAAGCTACTTGTTAAGAACTATGTAGGTAGCAAGATCATTACGACTTTGATCATAGAAATAAAACATGTTATTAAAGGCCTAGTAGTACTTATTTGGGACCGACTCGTGGCTGAAAACAAGTACACGGCATTTGATCTATTTAAGTAGGACATATAGAGTCAGGCTACTTTCTCGCAGTTTATTTATGAATAGGAACTTTCTCACTGAATTCATCCATAGTACGAGTCAAAAAATTCAGCTCTGATGTTTCTACTAAAAACCGATTCTTACTTAGCAAGAAAAAGGGTACGCAGATTGCGACAATATTGATTCCTTTTTTCGAATCCCGAATTCAATAAGAATATTAATTTTATCCGATTTCAATTTGCGACCTTCGCCCTACAATTAACGATAACTAAAGGGAGCAATTAGCAACATTGTTTAAAAGATCGATAAATGGTCGACTTCCAACATTTCAAGGACAAGGGTGTTGAAGATAATCTTTAATTGGAAAAAGACAAAGTAACTTCCACCAGATTTCTTCAATTAATCAGATTTCGAATTAACAGCTTACTTTGTCCAAATTGGGAAGGGGTCGTCCGTTTGCAGTGTTTATCATCGTTTACGCGAACAATCAGTCTACTGAGAATTAGGAGCTTTCGTGGTATTTGATCAGTTGATTAAAGTAGGTAGGTACTATTACACATTAAGTTTTGAATATTCAGAATGTTTATAATTCCATAAATGAAGCAGGTCAGATTTTATATATTTTTATAATTTTTAAATTCATCTCTCTTTATAAGCATACCAATACCCTTAACAGTGGAAAATTAACCTTCATTCCATTTTCATTTTACAATCCTCAATGCAAATTCATTTGGGAGGAATCTAATAACCTAACTTACCCGAGCGACCAAGAAATATGTATTAACATAATATTCGAATAACTCCAATACCATGACCGTAGCGATTGCAATTCTAATAACAAAGCAATCTCTATATGTATAAATGTCGGTGGCGCCGTCTCGTCGTAAGTTTACAAGCCTAAAATGGCTGGATGGGAAAAATATTTTGGACTAGCTCTGTCCGTGCTTTTTGTAACCATCTATATATCATGTTATAGGACAAAAAGCTGAAATATGTTTCCCAGTGTTAAGATTACCCAAAAACTTTGTAGTCAGGCATTAACCCTTAAAGCAGTGTTAATTGCTAATACATTATTATCAACCTCAAAATAATTAAGTACAAATTATAACCCAAACACCTTCAGAGCCAACCGTGCGCAATATCTTTAAAATTTCGCCAGCTTCCCTTCAAACCCCTGTCATTAGGTCCTACGTGCAAGAATTTATCGGCCGGGTTGGGTTTCTCCCAACTCTCGTATGCTATTCTCATTAAGCGTTCCTGGTTTCCAATAAATGTTCTCACTAGTACCGTATTGAATATCGAGAATTATATTATACTGAGGAATTATAAGGGTTAACATGTCAAGTTCTTGATACAATACTGTGGTGGTTTTTGATT
Organism: Heliothis virescens; assembly: GCA_002382865.2. Lineage (NCBI taxonomy): Eukaryota > Metazoa > Arthropoda > Insecta > Lepidoptera > Noctuidae > Heliothis > Heliothis virescens. Next base: position 9,894,256 of record NWSH02000601.1, on the reverse strand, counting down.
TTGGAGTAGGGCGTAATTATTACATTGACTTTAATTTTGACGGTACAGCTGAATTAATCCATCGAAAACAGCTTTTAAACCATCATAAAGTAGTGTTCTTTCAAACCAAATATTGAAATGAAAACTAACCACTTTTCTGTGATCCTCGAAAATTAATATTCCTGCAGTTATTTCATGTTGGAACCATTCGTCTCACAAAAACATACTTTTGAACTTTTTCAAAAAACGTTTGGCACGGAATTTTTTAATCGTCCGTGTAAAAGTGACCACTTTAAAATTCACGAGTGATTTTAGAACGGTCTATATTTTTTGCTTTCACTCCATCGAGTTTGTGTAATTTCGTCGATTCGTATTTTTTTTGACACCTATAGGTATTCAATTCATTTTTGTTCCCTCGATTACGAAAAAAACTAGTAAAAAAATTATCACGTGTTGTTAGTTGCTTAATGCTTCAAAAGTATTTTTCTCCGTCGATAATACCTAATATATTGAGTGCTAAGTATAGGGGTATCATTAGCCAGATGCTTTTGTGGTGAAGCTCATATTTATGAGATTTCATGTGGTTGCCGGTTCGTGAATGATGAATTGTCTTCCGTTATATAATATTCTGATATGTGGTCATAATCTCTTAGGAGATTTCCGCGCTTTCTCCGTATCAATTTTAATGTTTACTTACGAAATAAAATTAAATTTAGATCCCACGCATGTGGCTGTGTGTGTATTTGCTATTGCTTTACATCCATTCCATGTATGTCCTCCAGATTCCATATTTGTACACACATTGTTCATAATTGACTTCCAAACCGAAATAACTCTGGCTCGAACTAATAACAATCTTTCATACACGTCAGATTTCATATTTGAAATCCTAGCTCCCTGTCAAAGAATAACGAGCATAATATTTTCAACGAAATCCCATTAGTTTACTTTTGAATGCATGAATAGACAGCCTGCTATTCGATACTTTAAAACATAATCCCAAATTGAATTTAGTTCGGTAAAAATTAGATTGATGCTCTGATATGTCTGAAAGCCTTTTATTACTTTCAACTTTCAAAACCTTTATATCTTATGTTTATCGTCTGTTGATCTTTTTCATCTTCTTTTTATTCAAATGCTTGTTTGATATTCATAAAACTATGATTTACAGAGAAGTTTTCAGCTGCATCAGTTCATTTTTCATTCTCAACTTTTGTTGGTATTGTTTTATTGAACTCTGTATACGTGCTATTTTTACGAAATGTTGGTGGTTTGAAACTGGCTTACTTTGTGTGGTTTATTGTCATTTATTAAATTCTTACGTTGTCTTAGCCGTCATGCTGTCATGTTGTTAATGTTGTGACTGATTTTATTAGGATTGTATATCATTAGTGAGTTATATTTTACTCTACGACTTTACTAGCACTTTATATTTAACACCTTTTCTACTTTTAGCTTTTATGGACTCTTGAGAATTCTAGATATTAAAAATGATGAACAGACAATTTAATTTCTCAATATGTACTAAATCATGCTCCTACTTGTCAATCCCATCCACCGTCAAATCGTTTATATCTCTCGAAGTTTCAGACATAAAGTAAAACCATTATTTCTGATTAATGACCAGTACTTCAGATAACGAATGTAATGATTCAGATATAAATGAATTGATTGACATTACAATAATGGACTTATTTGTTCGTTTAACCGATGTGAAATGAGACCATATTTTATTGCTTGCAAATCCTGCAATGTATCTGAAACGTCAATTAATTGTTGATACAAAGAGGTTTGTTAATGTAACAAAAGTGTATGTGGATAATTACCCTATTATTGGGAATGCTGATGGATTAATTGGATTCGAGAAGGCCGCTAATGGCCGGAATGGAGATAGAATAATTGTATTGAACCATAATATGATGATGTACTTGAAGTAATGGAAGTACAAAGTCACTTTGTGCCTTCGAGTACAGGTTCTCGTTAACATCCATACAAAACATGTTAATGAACGGTGAATGAAGTAGTGATCCTAAAACAATACATTCAGAAATAATATCCTCATTCAACCCCTCTCGACTGCAGTAGGTTATAGCGGATGAAAGGCAGTATTGTGGCAGACTTTCGAATCATGCTGATTGATAATTATCTCTTATTCCCCTGTTTTCCTTTCATAACTTTCCAATAATAGAAGGTATACAATGAGGGTACTGACAAAGGTATGCTGCCTGGATGCTCTTATTGTACTATGAGTGGTTCCCAATTACTGGATGCCATGAAAATACCGATGTGTGAGTATTTTATCCTTTGTTATCGAGTATGCAAAGTATTTTCTATTCAATAAGATTGTTGCTTGTATTCGGTATCAGAATCACGTTGTAATCAAAATACGCTTTTAAAAACCTACATATATTAGCTTTTGTTTGACTCTCTTTGGGACTTCTCTTGCCAGATTTTTTGTTTACAAGCACCAAAATCTTTTCCCTTCGATTATTTAATCAACTAGTTTTCTTAATCATATTTTGTTGATGGTATAATTTCACGCATCTTTGCAGTAATTCTAAAATCGTTGTCATCGGAATCAATGGCTTCTGACCTTTCAAGCATGGACCCAATACATATTCTATTGAAACAGGAATGCGCGGTATTTGCACGGGCCCTTTCTATCGTGTATCCGTTTTCTATTAAATAACTAAATTAGATTTTGTTTGTTCAACGTTTGTAGTTTAGAATTTTGGGTGAAATGTTATAGCCTTAATTTGAATTCTTGAAATAAATTTATTACTGAATTCCTTCTGTTTAGATGGGTTAGGTATAAGATGAGAGTCATCCATTTTAAAGTATCAATATTTTGTAACAGTTCGACATGAAAAACATTGCTTTTCGTTATTCATGCCTTGTTTGTATTGGCAAAAAAATACATAGATATAAAGTTTTAAGTTCTTTTACGAGTACTATAAGATAATAATCATATTTACTGATTAAACAAAAAAAACTTCAAGCGTGAACTCTCAACTACGTAAATGAATTGACATAAAAATTCCAAGTTATCCATCAAAAGTCCGGACCAATACCACAAGACTAAGTATCACGTATATATCTAAGTTGGTAAATAGGTCGGCACTACTTCTTCCTTCGACTTTGACTGATCGTATCGCCAAAAGTTGTTGCACTTAAGTTTAAAAAATGTTCTAGCGAACTACTGAGGTGTTACGCCAAGAGAAAATGGACCTTATTTATTTAAAATTTACTTTTTAGGTAAGAATGCTTTAATGATTCCGTAGGTTTTGACAGCCGTTGTGGACCACTGCAATTACTTATAATTCTTTGGCAAAAACAAATGTGAGCGAGTGGGCGTTTAAACTAATGATTTCTGAAACCTTTAGCAAATTAAAAAGAATCATATTTTTCTATTTGATCTTTTTAACAGAGTTTAAAAGGTTTTTAGAAACACCCACATGGGCTTAGGTAAGAATTATTATATTTGTTTCTAGATAATTATGAAAGATTCTTTTTAGTTTTTTAATTAAATGCTGCTTAAATTGATTTCTGACTACTAGCTTTAGCAATTTTAGGTAACTTCATGCGTATTAATAAATAGTAGAGAATAAATGTCTGTAGGGTTTCATTTTTAGGTACCTATGCCTTTTAAATAGGTTTAGTCTTTTCTAATATCGCTGAATAAACAGTAAATGCTAAATGTACGTCATAAACTACCAAAGACTATTTTACCCATGCTAGGTAATGAGTTGAATTTACGACAGCACGTAAAAAATAAGTCTCCATAATTCCTATACAATGTAATTTATTTTGTTGACCTTATAATCCTAACAGTCGCGGATCACAGAGTTTTATGACAATCGTCGGTATTCAGCTGTAAGAATTCCGCATAAATAAAATTGCTTACTCTTTGAACAATTAAAAAGGTCTCGAGGTTAACAGGTTTAAATTATTCTGCGATGCCTAAATTGTGATTAAAGTTTTATTGTACCTTCTGTTTAATTTTAAGGAATAATTATAATTATCTGGAATTGTACTTTTTTGCTGAAACTACGTTCTATTTTTATTACATGAATTCTTTAGATATTTAAAACACTACTATTTTATAGTAAGCATAGATTTATAATTTAACTTATCAGGGCTTGGTACGTTTATGTGTCCTATAACACAAAGGCCTCCAAAGGGAACATAGGTGACTTTTAGTCAACAAAAACGGACACACCACGTGGTTTCTCAATCTTTTTCCTCACCACACAAATGTTCATAGAAATAAATTGAAACAAAACAAAACAAGCGAACAAAAATGAAGCAATAACAAAATCCTATTAATGAATGAACAGAGAGTATGAATCATTCACTCGCTCACTTCACACGTGGGAGTACTCCGCTCAAGTTAAACAAAACCGTTGCTCGCGGTGATGGCTTGAATGATTTATTATTATTGAGTGCGAACGAATGGAAACTACTGCGGAAGGTATGAAGTTATTATGCAGTTCCGCTTTTAAAAGTTTATGGCTTTCAATCGTTAGACTGTTGTTTATAGGCAATGATTGGTGAGTCAGCTACTGTCAATAACGCAACGCCAATAAATGTGGCCAAAAATAGACTGGAACTATTCATCACTGAAGAATTGTTCCTGGTTTGTTAGAACACTTCTGAATAACTGAATGATTCATATTTGAGTATAAAGTTATTTTTCAAAATTTAGACTAATTTTGCTGACTAACATGTTTTAAACGTCAAGAGCTATTCTCGTGAGATTTATACGCATACGAGAGAAAAGGACAGACTTGGCACAGCTGTGCGTGAAATAAATCCTTCACTTAAACTGAACACCTAAAATGCCCCGCAAAAGTTTAAAGAGCGTAACAATGTTGTCTTTTAAAATTATCACACAGCACCGGGAGGGTTATATAACATTTGCGGTCCCCGGGTCCTTTTGACCAAACTTCAAATATCCTTGGTTGGCAGTAAAATTATTCAAAAGCTTACTCTGTACCTTCTAGTTTCGTGTTTACTGACCGTAATTTATCTACATCGTACTCATACAAGTGTTGGGGTATCTATCCTATTTTCCTTGGAAGTTGTTTGTTCTTGGGTTCACCTTCATCAGCTATTCTTGTTTCAAACTACGGGAGATTACCAGCAGTACTTGCAAACTGTTGCGTTTGCTAATAAACGTGTCCTGACATGTTATACTGCGAGTCTGTGATGTTAAGATTTTGTAGTGCAAGCTTTAGTCTTGTAGCACTTCAAAGTTTAAGTGATTTTAGCGATGTACCGTTGCGACGCGTGTACACTTTGCGATTGGAGAAAATTTTAGTTCACAAACTGGAACATTTTCGATATACAAAGACATATAGGTATTCTGTAATTTGAAGCTAACAGTATTATTCAAAATAGGTCACAACTATGTTTTCAGTTTCCCGTTTTCATACATTGTGCGACAATTTCACGTACTATTCAAAATAATTAATTGACACAATTATGTTAATTGCAGAAATAATCTGGTTTATATGCCACATAATACGGAATTAACCGGACTCACCCGTAAACCTTTATGGTGAGATAGGCACATAATAAACAAAAAACCGGCCAAGTGCGAGTCGGAATTGGAAACGAAGGGTTCGTAGTCATTATCTTTACAAAAAATACGTTTGTTGTATGGGAACTCCATGAAATTGCTTTTAAATTACAGCGGCAGCAAAAAATCAAATTTCTAGCCATCACGGATCTTAAGACATAATCTGATGAGAGACGGATTTATAGACGGATAGTGAAGCTCTAACAGGTTCTCATTTTACCCTTTGGGTACGGAACCCTGACAATCATACGAATATATCCGTAATTATATGAAATTATTCATAAAATGACACTTATCCGGTCCTATGTGGCTACTTAACTTAATCACGGGACTCGAAGGGGCAGTAAAATGCAAAATGTTCGCAGTAAAAAGTTATGTACGGTCCCTATGGTGGTGAACTTGTGTGTAAGAACTGCTAGTTTCCGCATTTGCTCAGTGTCTGAATATTCATGTTTATTACGGAATTTAATTAAAGGACTCTCAGGTCCTTTAATTGTTTAACTTGTATACTTATCTCAAATATTGCCGGTGATAATATAGGATAAGTATTTTTTATTGTGCAAAAAATATAGTGCGGATGTAGGTATATTTTTCTGTAGACCCTTGACACCGATTTTTTCGACAGTTCTTGGCTTTTGTTAATTATAGTTAGTTTTTGACTTATTCAAGCTTTTATTATGTCTTATATGTCTAGGATGGGTTGCGTAACTTCACTGATATCCAAATCATAACCAGCCGTGAAATTGTCACACATTGGTCAAATCGGCGATTTGACGACTGGTTATAATTCCGTTATCGTTAAATGGTCCAACACGTCCTTAGCTATCTTTACAAATATATTCAAAATAATTATTTCTATTATTTCTATAACAAGAAGGAACATTTTCAATTGAATCGTTCAAAAGATCTGTTACAGCAGAGTCAACAAATAAATTGAACGCGACTCACCGGGTTGGCTGTTCCGACACTTTTATTTCTAACATTTTCACAATCGCCGACTCCGCGTTTATAGGGAAACGTCGCGTGTCGACATCCTTATCCTATTTTAATGATCCGGATATTTTTAAGGCTTTGTGCTTTATTTTAACGGCTTTGAAGATTCAAATCCATTTATCGACTTTAACTTGGGTTGGTTGTTTTATTAATGCCATAAAGAAGCGTCAAACTTTACTTTTTGTAAACTGATAAACTGCTAAAGTGATTTTGATGATGGTAGTAATTGAGATTAATTGGAGCCTTGACAGCCGGTAGCTTGGAATATGTTCTCGATTGAAATGGGATACTATTTTTATGTTTTTAAATGTATTTTTTTAATGATTAATACCTATTTAAAACTGTTTATGAAACAAAAGAAATCACAGTATTTTTGTAAAAAAATATATTCGACGAGTATCTTTACACTAGGCATTGCAACCATGATAGTCAAGTCAAACAAGGGGTAAGTGACTTACTACCCTCACTTTATGGATTATGGAGAGCTGCCAATGTGTACGCGAACAATCTTTATACGTCTTCTGTAAGGAAATAGCAATGAACTGTACAAGTTACCCGAATGTAACTTTGAGGCTGCGATTGCTGAAGTTAGTCTTTTGTTTTATGTTTTTTAAATTTCTCTTTTTTTTTGTTTGGTATATTGGAAAAATAGCCTTTCGATCATATGTCGTATGTATGACCAGTCTACTGATATTCTAATTTATAACTAGCTGTCCCCGTAAAATTCGTATCACTTACCTTTTATTATAATCTTATAATATTTTTTCCATATTTTCTCACCGATTGAACCTTCCCTGGACTTCCATGAATACCTACTTCAAGACTAAAAGTGAAATAGGTTTAGCCGTTCTCGAGTTTTAGCGAGACTTACGAACGGAAATTCATTTTTATATATACAGATAGATTTAGCTCTATTAAATTATAAAACCTAACCTTATCTCAAAAATAATTTTCGCAGAGAACCTCGATTATATTCAATATAGGTACAGGATAAAAAAGCTTTTCAATCTTTCGATAAGTGGTATGAATTTAGATGGTATCGGCTTTCGGAAGGTGGCCTGACCTCCGCCGCGGGCCATTTCGATAGCAAGTAATAGAATCATGAACTCGATTTAATCGGTTAATCAACCCAATATGAGCGTACGGAAAATCCCTTGAGATTCATAAATTTTATTTTGATTATTTTCTTTTTGTTTATGCGTTTGTCTGTAAAAATACATAAAAAATATTTTGAAAGTTTATCTGCATTTTTGCAACGTACAATACTACTTTATACAGTTGCTACAAATTTTCATAGCTCGCTGGCCATTTCTGCATCTTTGATTCATACCTAATTTCATGTTTTTTGTTTCACATAGTAAAAGGTAACATTTAGGGTCAGTTTCACATGTTCTAGATAAAGTTTTCAATATCCTCTTCTCTCTCAAAATTTCATTGAAGCTATTCACTACCCTTCTCCTATGTGTTACTGTACCTCAACAAACAGGTACTTATCATTTTCGACGAACTCTGGGTTCTGTATACCAACGCCCACAACATAGTGCTTTGATCAAAATAAGATCAAATATACTTCGTAAATAACGATCATCTGTCAAAGTAAAGGCAACATAATATAACTACAAAATTTCGCCATGTTTAAAAACTTTTAGGTGCTTTAATAACTCGTTGAAAATTTTATGATTAATAAAAGCAGTGTGTACATATTTAAATAAGTGTTTTAACGTGACTTTAAGTTTCAAATTAAAATGATATTCATAGATAAGTCACATATTTTGTAACGAAGGCATATATTTAAACAGCTTCAAAGCTGTTCTCCGTCCGTCAGAGCCCGTAACGCAGTTTTGTGAAAACTGACACTTGTTGAAACGACCAAAACCACGTGATAAGATTTTCATTTTACCGCTAATCCACCGCAGTACATCGTTGTTCCATAAAATAAAATGTCCACTCTATTGTAATATTTTTCAATATCCATCACCCACTTCCCTCATCATTAGTATTCAAAGCATATTCTTGTAATACCGCTATCGGGTTCCTGATTACAATATCGGATTACCGCTGTATATTTTCTAATAACGTGTCAGACACCAACACTCATCGATTACTCTCGTTTGATAAGTGGGGATGGTATTACAGACAATAAATTTGTACTGTCCAAATAAATAGTGACTATAAAACAATTTATAGGTACAGTAAATAAAGCTAGTTTATTCCTGCTGGTATTGGAACGGAACTGAATTGAATTGATGGGGGGGAACAACGACTTTGATAGTGCCTTTTAGGATTCTTAGTAACAAACTTGGCATGTGTAGAAGTGGACTAGTGTTTATTATTAAAAGGGTTCCGTTGAACAAACTGACAGACAACATTTTGATAGTAAAAAAAGGAAAATAAAGGAAGGTTTTACTACAGGCTTTTCTTTTCATGTGTGCCGTAAAATGCCTCCAGGACCAACCAAATATGTGCATGGCTCACTTATAGAAAAGTTATGCTATAGGAGAGCTATTTCGTGTTCTTAATAATATTCAAATAATACTTAAAAGCAAACATTTATAAGAAAGACTATGATAAGGGCGGTCACTTGAGTTTTTTTGTTATTTCTGTCCTGCACTAAGTTACCTACTATACAGAACCCAATCTCTCTTTAACTGTGCGTACTCCAACTACTATGCCCGTATTTGCAAACGTATCCAACTTACGGCAGAATGTATGACCACTGTATATTTTATCACAGTACACAAAACATGTTCATTCTGGCACTTAGCCATTTTACTTCGAATTGTCACCAGAAGTCTTATACATGTGACTTCTGTGCTACTCGTGCTATTATACGCAACACAGGAGCTGAGAGTATAAGATAAGCTTGCGTGAGATAATCTGGACTCTTCAGACTAAGACTTTTAGTTTCTTGAAAAGCAAAATAAACTAGACTTTCGATTTTAGACTAGCTGCTAGCTACTGAGAGAAAAAGCATATCAAAAGCCTTACAACGAGTTGTCCAATTTTTATGGTATCATGTAATTTCAGAAGTAAATTGAGCTAATATGTTTGTGCTATCGTAGAAGCAATGTAATTTAGTAGTAATGCTTCTGATAATAATATGGTTCACGTCAGTGGGCGTATTAGTGGCGTACTTGAAACAGAAACCGCTTGAGGTGACGTTCATTGAGGGTAGGCGTTGTGTGGGATACGATCCTTAAGAACTCGTTCAGATATACTGAAAATAATAAATCTATTTTCTCATTTAGAAGAAAACAATCTCAAGTTTGCTACTAATACTGGAATTATATTAAATGAGATGAGCAAACACAAAATGTACCTTACATTAAAAATTAACCGATTTTTCTTGTCCATTATTCGCCCTATTGGCTACACATTAGGTAGACGTAGGCGTGAAGGGACAAATAAAGTTACAAAGCGAACAGGACCCCGAAAAATCAAAGCTATTTTGGGAACAACCAGAAACTAGCTAAAATCTTTTACCAATGTCTCTTTGCTCCCTTCAAAATCAGCATTGAATAGATTCTAATGGAACTTTCACTGGCATTTTTGTGCGTTATAAAATAGCTTCTATTGTATAAAAAATTGGGTATCTTCTTCTTTGACCTCAAAGAGAATATGTGAAGCGTAGTTCAAAACATAGTAAAGAAACTTTGTTGACTTAGGAGCACCTTTGCGAATGGGAAATAATTCAAATACAAGTCAATTCAAATAAAACTTTCATCATGATAATAAGGGTGAGCGGAAATGGTATAATATACATACCTATATATCTTGTCTTTACCACGGAAAATAATCTTATGTTATTATTCTATAATTATATAATCCAGCTGACATTTTTTTTTTTGCTGGGAAATCTTCAAGTGACTCTGTTTGTGGATGCAGCGTGAGCGGGAGTGTCAGACTCTTACTGACTAAGACCCTGTTCCTTCTGGAGCATGGTCTGTATTCCACATCCCCGGCATCAACTGCCATTTTTAAGTTTAATCGGTATTTTATAGTGGTTTAGGCTTCATGTTCAATCAATCTGGATAATTTATTCTGTATATAGCTTACGACTACAGGGCCGGATTAATGAGCCGATAAAGATCTGGAATTTAGATTAAAACATTTTGATTAATGGGTAAAGTGGTCTGAACTCCAAGTTAGTGCTTAAACTTTGCTTTATTGGTCGTGGGAGGCTTTGATCATACACTAGGTACTAATAAAGGGATAAATTTTAGTCCTAAATTGAGAGCTGATTGTTTATCACTTGAACACAAAACGTTATTTTGTTTCATGTTTAATCAATAAATATCATGTCTAAATTAAAAAATAATGAAAATATCGCAGCAATAAAAATATCGAAACATTCAAAGACTCTTAACTCGTAATCTTATTGTGGAATACTGAAAGGTTTTACTGTTTACGGTACGAATTACAAAATACCTAAACATCCTAAACTGCCAATAAATCAAGTCACTTTAGTTCTAGGTTAAGTACAGTGTTCAAAGAAAAAGAGAATGTATCTTAAACACATTAAATCTTAACTGCTTTATTTACTACGAAGGTTAAAGAACAAAGGTATGCTATACAAATGTAGTAAGAAAACATGCCTGTAGTAAGGCGATAGTGGGCGATCATATCGCGCCTTGGTATTACGAGGCAATCTGGGCGTTGGAGATAGGGTACTACCATAGAAATTAGCGGAGCGGTGAAGAAAAATATTTTTTGGTCTCGGATGGCAGCGATGAGGAGTTTTTATGATGAGTTTTATTAGATTCAGCAATTTTTAAGAATTTAATTTTAAGAATGTAAATATTGTATAAGTAGATAGTAAGCAGTATTTCTTTTCATTTCTCAGAAAAAAAATGACTATTTATGATGATGTGTGTGAAGTGCAAATTAATTAATTAAATAAAAAAGGTGTTAAACAAATATAAATCAGCGCTCTGATAACAAGCTTTTAGCATAATTAACCCACACCTGCACTATTAATTATTTCAACAACTCGTGGTACGTGTTAAATCCTTTATCTAATTAAATTTTCATATTAAAATAACACGTTCTAGCATTATTAACCTTCAAGCGGGCGCGCGGGCATTTGTAAGGGCCCTTTTCCTGTCATGCGGATTTTAGTCCGCACGCGGATCTCGTCCGCATGCGGGCTGCCCGCATCGTATGATTTCATACATGTTTTTCCTATCATGCGGGTAGCACGCGTGCTGAATGCGGATTGGCTGCGGGCGCACACCCGCGTGCGCGCCATCCGGATGCGCGCGGCGATCTTCTGCCTGCCAGTCACAGAGTACAGACAACAGCAGGTCAACGTATACGAATCTGTCAAATTTTACCAATCGAATATTAACCTACCCCAATTGTGATAAGGTTGAAAATCGATTGCAGAAATTTGACAGATTGTAGTAACTTGATGTGCTGTCGTCTGTACATTATACATACTGGTATAGAGACCACAGTCCGAATAGCGATGCCAGCGCCTCTAACGGTATGCGACGTTACTACGCCCTATGGCGACACAGCTGAGCGGGCAGTTCCAGTTTTTTTTTCCAAAGTAGGTAGGTAATTTCCATTATTTTCACTTTTGGAAACTGCTTTGGAGAAAAAAAGGGGAATTCTTATAAATAAAACAACAATTTAGCGGTTGACTGATTTTTTATTATGCTTTCTTTCTGTCTTTTTAACACTCTGCGGTTCTTGTACAGACATCAAGTTACTACAAGTTTTTTTTGACGTTCATGTTTGTACACCACTATAGCCACTGGCGGGCGACACGCAAAACACTGCAGCAG
>NWSH02000601.1:9845803-9862026 GCA_002382865.2 Heliothis virescens | reverse complement strand
TGATCAGTGTGGAAGGTAAAATCTGCCTGATCAATTTTTCAGTGCCATGGACGGAGGAGATAAATGCCGGTAAACTTACACTAGAAATTTTGCGGACGCCCAGCCCTCCCATGCGAATGGGAAGCGTAGCTTGAGTCCAAGCTCTGTCGTCCAAGGCCACATTTAAGATAGATGATAATGTTTGGTGAATTATTTTATCAATTTTGTCCAGAAGGTTGGTGTGCTTCCATAAATGGGAAGCACGCAAGTTGTAAGTTAATTTAGGGCCAAAACAACAATAGCGTATGATTGTGATGGCTGAATGCATATTAATTTTGAATAGCCTTTCCGAAACATTGTTAAAATTTTGAATTTTGCTGTCAATAAAATCCGAAAATGAATCTTCCAGTATTGGCGACCCAAGGAGGCAAAGAGAACTTTTATCTATCAATTTTATATCAGGGGCTATTGCGTGGAAATTTTGAAGAGTCGTCTGTCTGTCGGTTGTGTCAGATATAAAAAGTTCACATTTCGAAAGGTTGAGGTCAAGGCCAATGTTATGGAATTTTTCTTTAAGAAAAATTAAATCCTTTAATACTGTATCTCTATTGCCTCCCAGGGTCCCATCGTCGAGATACCACACGTTGAATTCAGAATTTAGCTGTCGAATTATTGGATTAATTGCCAAACTAAAAATCACAGGCCCGAGGGGATCACCTTGCTGGCATCCAACTGACGATTCCAAAAGGTTGTCTCTATATAATAATTTAGAAGGATATCTGTAACACTGCCAAAGAAAACTATAAATTTGGGGTAATTCATTTTTAGCTTCGGTCAGCAAAGTGTCCCTGTTCACCGAATTGAAGGCGTTCTTTATGTCAACCTTCAAGATGACCTCACTTTTCCCGTAATTTAGGTAGGTCGACAGGGCGTGTACGGCAGCCTCGCAGCCCCCTTTTGAGCCGTAACCTAGCTGCAGGGGCTGAAATTTGTTCGAAACGTCCTCACTACAAAATTTACAGCAAATTTTGGCTGCCATACGACGATAAGTAGTTCCCACGGCAATTGGACGAATGCCGCCATCCTTTTTGCGCAGAGCACATAGGTTGGCTCCGTACAAAACGTCGATGACGGTTTCGTCCACCTTGCCGGAGAGCATGAGGTTGGTCAGGGCTGTAAGCTCCTTCAAGAGCGACTCACCAGCTTCCCCGGCGCTTGGGCAGGTAAGGTCCTTGAGGTGTTGAGGACTCAAGCCGTCGAGGCCGCCTGCGGAACCACTCCTGAAGGAGCCTATAGCTGAGACCAATTGTCGACCTGTAATTGTGAGGATATATTTTAATAATATTTTTCAGTAATTTTATTAAGTACTCACAGCTTATGAGAGAAGTTTAATTCACCAGCGATTTCACCCGCATCCCGTAGGAAAGCGGCTTCCTTTTATAAATGGGCGACATTGAAATAATTTTTCTAATCGGTCCCGTAGTTGCAGAGATTACGCGTTCAAGCAAACAGATGAACTCTTTAGCTTCATAATATTAATACAGATTATTACGTTAAAGTGGAAATTCCCACTTAAAGCGAATGAAGGAGGAGCAATTAAATATTTGCTAGATAAATTCTAACCCGCTGTATATGTTGTAGCAGATCGTACTAGTTTTAATGAATATTCAGTTAACCGTATTAGCTAACCGCATGCGGTACATACAATGTTCACATATTGTGCCCCAAGTCAATATGAGAGTGTATTACACTATTTTAGCTTCCAAACCAATGTTTGTATAATTTCGTCGAAGTATAACGTAACTAGAATATTTAATAACACAGCGGTTTCCCGTGGTTTTACCCGCGTCCCGAGGGAATAGAAAATGGTAGGAAGGTAAAGGAATCATTTTGAAACCAGGAATTTAAAAGTTTGGAATGCTTTCTCTGTATGAGAAGAGGCCAATGCTCTACTGTGGGACAATAAAACCGGACTAGTGCGAGTTGGACTCGCTAATGAACTTGTTACTAGGAGCCAATGAATCGGCAAATTATTTGTCAAATTATGTACAGACGACAGCACATCAAGTTACCACAATCTGTCAAATTTCTGCAATAGATTTTCAACCTTATCACAATGGAGGTAGGTTAATGTTTGAGTGGTAAAATTTGACAGATTCGTATACGTTGACCTGCTGTTGTCTGTACTTCAAACGCAACAACAATAAAACAATTTTGAAACAATCACTCTACTCCTGAAGTGAGATATTAAATCGATTCTTTTGTGAGTGTGAGAAATACAAAAAGTAAATTGATCACAATTTCATATGTCAAATACATTTAATGTGTTCCAAGTCAATGAACATTTGTTGAGAATAAAAGCTTTTAGTAAATAAGTGTGTGGGTTGAAATGGGCGAAAAAATGCTCTTGTACCTCCATTACTTGAAATCTTTTGGGTTTCGGGAACCTAAATTGCTCAACCTGATTCTTCAATTTTGAACGCATTTACTATGGGTCATTTTGGGATAAAGGCCGAACTTAAACATTATCCTTCTATTCAGATAGTTCTAGTACATATTATTTCACACTGAAATAATTTGTATATCAATAGTAATTTTCTCTCATTTAATTTAATAATTAATTAGGCCAAAGTTGACACTAAATTACCTGCCTACATTTAGTTTTGCCTCTGTTAATTGCAAAGTTTAGTCAGTTCAAAAGTATAGAGAGAGCTGTTATTTATTACCCACTTGAGCCATAAAACTCTAGGATGCTCGCTCATTCGAGTTTAACGCCATGCTTAGTTGTTGCAACTACGGATTAGATAAGCGGTTAGTTTATGACTTGGCTTAACATTGTTATCACTTTCGAAATTCATTTAAGCGTAAGTATATGCTGTTTTTTTCAAGTACTACAGTCTTATTGCTTAAATTTAAAAGCACTATAGAATCTATACAAATATAATAAAGGAAACTCCGGTCGCGGCTAGAAGTTCCCCGGGACGCGGGTGCAACCGCGGCGCGGTGATACAACTAATGCATTAACACGTTCACTGCGGCACAGATTTATCTTTACTTTCCAGTACTGCGTTACGAGTTGTTTTAAACCTCGTCCAATACCCGACATTGTGGCGGCACGAGGCGTATTAAACCCCACCGCCCGAAGGAGACTTAAATCCTTTTTTTGGCGCCAAATAAGACAAAATTGGCGGCTTTTTTCTTGATTATGATTAACAATGAGTTGATTAACCTAAATCTGCCGCCGCCCGTGGTAAAATTAATTAGTTTAGATTCTATGGGTAAAATAAAATGTGGGGTCTAATGCACCCCGTACCGCACTGAAAAATGGCAGGTTTTCATATTTTTTAGTGATGGGAAAATAAATATCGATTTTATTTTATGGTTTTTATTTATCAAAGTTATGTACTTACTATACATCATACAGATATACGGCTAGCCTGCCGAGTCTCACTGCTGGGCAAAGGTATAGGGAGCTATACATACATACATACAATAAAATANATTTATCAAAGTTATGTACTTACTATACATCATACACTCCTGATCACTGATCTTTCTCCGGTCGTGTCGGATTGCCGTCCCATCGGGTTATGTGAGTGAGGGAATAGGGAGTGCACCTGTGTCTGCGCAAATGCTTGTGCACTATAATATGTCCTGCGCAGCTGGCTGATCTCCTTATATGAGAACAGCCGCCGTGGCCGATAATCGGCTAGGAGGCCATCATCATCATCATTAANTATGGTTTTTATTTATCAAAGTTATGTACTTACTATACATCATACAGATATACGGCTAGCCTGCCGAGTCTCACTGCTGGGCAAAGGTATAGGGAGCTATACATACATACATACAATAAAATACACATTTTAACATTAACGTACTTTGCTGATATATATTTATTTTAACAAATAAACGTAGGTATTCTAATATACCTAGGTAACTTGGCATAATTATTTCACCTAGACAGAGTATATTTGTTATTTAAGTCACAAATATACCACCAGTTTCTCTTCATCTTCCTCCTTGATCAACTGTTTTCGGCAACGTCTCGACATGATAATTTTTAACTCAAAGACAGCGGTCTTAGTTCGTAGCGTGCGCAGCGACAACTGCGTTGCACAACACTAACCACGTGAAACTAGCGTGGGGTGCGGTACGAGGTGCGCGGTGGCACGAGGCGTTCGCAACCTCGTTCCGCACTGTGTTAGCATTATTATTTGTTCAGTGCGGCACGAGGTCTAACAAACCCGACATAGGGTTGGTATACCATAGAACTAGGAATCAAAAGCACATCTCAAACATATAGTTATCTCTCTCCTACACCGAACCAGATTGAAGTTATGCCTCTCGCACGACAGAGAAGTTAACGTTTTTTCTTACCGCTATAACGACCAGACACGGACGAGGTGTTTTAAGCCGCGTTCCGCAGCTATCGTGTTAATATTTTCACTCGCTATATGTTACGAAATGCAATAGATTATCTATAAGTTACAAAGTTATTTGGTTTGAAATATCAAAATTCACTAATACAAAATTTTACAATTTGACAATAAAGACCAATAGATATTTCACTTCCATAACCAAATTCTAAGCTGTCGTTATCTACGTACAAAACAATCGTCGATTATCTATTAGATGCGAAAATCTTTACATAAAGTCGCTAACGGTAAATTTTATACATCCAATGTTCTGTTACATCGTTTATTCAAAAATACACTCTCATTCATGGCATTAAAGTGCAATATCGTAGGTATAAAAATTCCGACGTAGTGGAATTGTTTCATTCTTTGACTACTACTGGAGTGGTCTAAAAGGATTTGTTCTGTTTGTTTCTGTATCGCTTTCGGCTAAATTAAAATGGTACTCATCAATAGATTGCTATGTTCAGGACTTTTCAATGGATATGTTGCGAAGTATATTTAAATGAACCTTTTTGTTTAGTTCGTGGTTTTATTGATTGAGACCTTAAAGTTTCATAGTTTGCTTTACTTTTAATGTTGTATAATATTGAGGGCTTGTTTCCCTCCTTCGGGATTAGATGTATATTACCAAATGAACTAATATAATAATATTCTTCCTCACACATTCTCACAACGTCGTCCCAAACTCCATCATCTGCCTAGCCTTTTCCCAACTATGTTGGGGTCGGCTTCCAGTCTAACCGGATGCAGCTGAGAACCAGTGTTTTACATGAGCGACTGCCTGTCTGACCTCCACAACCCAGTTACCCGGGCAACCTGGCACCCCTTGGTAAGACGGTAACGTCGTCCCAAACTAAGAAGACCTTATACTATGGGTACTAGACGACTGATAAACATACTTATATACTCCTATGAAAAGATAATGATGATGATGGCGTCCTAGCCGATTATCGGCCACGGCAGCTGTTCTCTAAGGAGATAATTATACATAGGAATACCCAGATTCCATCAAACAATCATGTTCAGCATACAAATTTTTGACCTATACGGGAATTGGTCTCGCGACCTGCAAATTTTGTAATTTCATATCGATTGTAGATACATATTACCAAAGTGATTGCTTTTCCAGATATTGATGCAATAACAGAAGGGCTGTGTATTATACTGATTGCAATGCAAATGCTATGTATTTGCACAGCTAGGGATTAACCTAACAGCTTCCTGAATTACCAAATTCTGGGAATCCATCAATTGATCTGATCATATTGAATAATCCTGTTACAGAAGACTAATGGAGGAATCATGGGGATAAAAAAGAAGAACCAATTTTTAATAATAATTTATTCAATAAAACCAAAGCAACGAAATAAACATTTAGTACCTACAATACAGATTAGATTAGGTTAAGGAGAATCAAGTCAGTTGTAATACTTACATAATTCAAAGTCCTTGGAACAGAGTTTGAAGCAGATGTCATTCAACAAATTAGGTTTGTAACATTTATGAGCCAGAAATTATTAGTTTTACTCAGAATCTAGACTTTGAATATTAGGTAACAGATTTTTGTCAAAATAGAAACTGATGTTACCTATATACATCGAGTTCTGAATCTCGGAATTCGCAAAACTACATCCTAAGGGCAAATACTGGTACATTCTCAATTCTAGAATGTTACAAAGTATGGATTATTGTACCTTATGTAATCTACGATTTTAAGCAAGCGTGGTGATTAACGCTCAATCTTTCTCAATTTGAGAGGACGCCTGTGCCCAGCAGTGGGACATTAAAAAAACCGGCCAAGTGCGAGTTGGACTCGCGCATGAAGGGTTCCGTACCATTTTATGAAAATTGAATGTTTCTATTACCTACAACTAGCCAAAACACAAACATTTTTGTACAGCGAAAAATAACTTGGTTTTTCATACAAATGTATGAAACATATGTATTTCATTACAAATGTTTCATGCATTTCTGTGGAAATCAAAGTTATTTTTTGAAACATTTGTAATGAAATACAAATGTTTCATACATAAAGAGGCAACAGAAATACATCATTTGTGAAAATTTAAGCTTTCTAGCTTTCACGGTTAATGAGATACAGCGTGGAGGCAGACAGACAGACAGACAGACAGATAGACAGACAGACAGACAACGAAGTCTTAGTAATAGGGTCCCGTTTTACCCTCTGGATACGGGACCCTAAAAAAGGCTATTACAAAAAATCTACGATTTTAGCTACAAACTTTCTTGTTAAACATCACCAGGTATATTGTCAAGTTTAACACACTTTGTAGGAACCGTAAAAATCCGAAGTTCAGCGATAAAAGTCCTATTACAACCGCTTGACTAGTTCTCGCGATTTACACTCCAAGGGGGACTTTGTTATTGTAGTTTTAGTACGCAAGTATCTTTTCAAATGGAAATATAAGATAACTAGAGATGACAAACATAATATCAATAAACTAGAAAATATTCATTGTCATCGCAATATTCTAAAAAAAAGTGAATATAAAAGAAAAATCGTAAAAATACGCCTTTAAAAAATTATTTACGTCGCGAATAACGGGTTTGAGTACAAAAAATGACAGTTCCAAAGTGTTGCACTTAGTATGATTGACTTCGAAAATGTCTTTTGAAGAAACTTTATAGCTGCAGAGTTTTTAATAGCTAAGAGAATTCAGCACCTGCTTATTTTTTTCTTGGTGTAAATAAAAATGACTGCCTGAACGAAATAGGTATACTAAGCCGTTATGACGTCACCTACCACAGTGAAATTTCTCTACTAGATTATCAACCTTATCATAATAGTTGAAGATTAATGTTCGATCGGTAAAATTAAACAGATTCGGGTAGGTAGTAGGTTGACCCGTTTTCATCTATACAAATGACAGTGCTCGCTTTATCTATTTGGATACATGTATGTATGTATGTGGTCAATCCGGTATGTGTACGTCTGTCAATGTAGCACCGAACATACGTGACAGAATGATTTCTAGCCGACACATGAAATCGTGACGCATAGCACAGCGCTCTGATATGATTGAGATTAATGCAGATTATTCTAATCTCTGTTGATATTTAGTAATTAGGTACAGTATTATGAAGATTTTAGTTCAAGAGTAAATGTGCCTAGGTAATTCAAAGAACTTAGCTTAAACCAACACACAAAAGGACTCTACCAATTTTTTTTAACATTAAAACCATGCTCTTACATCAATTTTCACTGTCGATAATAATTAGCTAAAATAATACTTCCCACGAACTAGACTGTGAACCAAAATACATTAAAATCGGTGCAGCAGTTTTAGACGTATACACTATAAAATCAATGACTCATTTCGAATCGATTCTTTCTTGTGCAGTGGAAGTCGGGATTATATATCAATCGTTCCATATCTATTGAAATTCGTAACTAGGTTACTATTATATCTAAAAACATTGGCAAATTATTCACTCAGCACGTACGATTCGAAGTTACGAAAGTTCACTAGTAGTTACGCAAACTCCGTCTATGTTTTGATAGCTTTAGTAAATAAATTCTATTTTTGGAATAGATATTCCCGTAGCGAAAAACAGATAGTTTCTCATGTTTTTGTTTCTCGAATAAAAGTTATCCGAAAGTTGTTGTTGTTAATTTATTTCTGAGCTATGCTTATGTCAATTGCAAGGTACACAACCTCATCGCTTCTAAAGGTACATTTTCTACCGATGCTTCTGTGAAGTAAAATTACGTATTTTTACACTGATTATCAAAACAACTGCAACCAAACTCTCTGACTCAACTATATAAAAAGTCGAACTTACTTCTTACTTAACGACGCGAGCTTCTCCCAGCTATGACGAATCTACGCTAAACTTCCATTTAACTAAAATAGAGTGAAAATTTGTTATAAAATTAGCACATCAAGTGGTTGCATCTTAAACATTAGCTTTTGCTTCACGATGTGGCGTCTCTTTGTCATCTTCAAGTTTATTAACATTACAATGTAAGTACAGACTTAGTTGATTCTGCAAGGCCCTCTTTACAAACCTCGTTATATCTTTCTTGCTTCACAAGAACAAGGCATTCCATATTATGTTCTCTTTGCTTCTTTTTGTCATCTATATTCATTATATTCATTATATTGGATTTTACTCGGATTCCATTACCATAATCACTTCTGTACAATTTTGGTTGAAAACAAACTTAGAAGACGTGACTTCAAAAGTTTAATGTCAATGTAATTTGTCAATGTAATCTTAATTAATTTTGCTTTTGAAGTCTAAGTCTTTATTAAAATGTTTGTTTTTATAAAATACTTTCGCAGTGTAGTATATAAAAACGATTAGCCCTACAGAATCATAACTTTGCCCTACTGATGCATTGTTATACTCCATCACAGATATTTTTTGTGTAAATTCAGAAATCATGACTATATAAACAATAACTTGATTTGTGAAGCTGCAAAAGACAAAGATGCAGTGATTTGAAATGCCGAGCAATAATACGATGTATTTGACAATCTGTTTAGTGACTGAAATAATTTAATGAACGAGCTAATTTAATTTAAGACTGCGAATGATAATTATGAATAACGAGGTACTTATAAACATTTTGCCGTTATCAACAGCAGCAGAATACTGTTCCCTTTGTCTTCTTAGCTATAAAATTTAATATGATTTATTACTTTCTGCACAATCTCGAAGAAATCTTAGAACGTCTGTATAGTGATTAATCTTTTTAATCTTTTTCCGTTTTATGTTTTTCGAGGAGTATTGAATATCGTATCTTTAAGTATTTTGCTTCCTATCGATATTATCCCCACTAAAATGCTATGGGTTCATTCTAAATGGATCATTACATAGTGGAGTTCTTTGCCCGCTCCAATTCAAATAGAGTATATTCTTAGGGTTAATAAAAACGTTCATAACTCCCATTTATGGTTGCGTATGCGGTGATTAAGTAACCAATATAGAGGCTATAAATTTATTTGTATAGGTAAGTAACTGCCTCGGTGGCTTGTTATTTCAGTGAAAATAGCTCGGATAGTTTAGCTACTTTTATAGTTTAAAGCAACATTTTGTATTAGAGCTTTTGATTTATGCTGAGAACAACTAAAGTTCATGTAAATGTTAACGATTATGTGTTAAATTCGTGTCATATTAAGTTATAATGTGTTGTACGTGGGTGGCGTGGGTGAGTTCGTCTTGAATTATATTACGAAGGCTAGTACAGAAGATAGCATTCTTTAAAATCTTCTAATAATTTTTCAAAAAATAATTACTCATTTGTCATTCAAACAATCATGACCAATATACTTTTGAATGAGAACCATAGTAGGTACAGACGACAGCACATCAAGTTACCACAATCTGTCAAATTTCTGCAACAGATTTTCAAACTTATCACAATGGTACCTCCATTGATTGGTTAACGTTTGACTGGTAAAATTCGACAGATTCCGGGACTGTGACCTGCTATTGTCTTTGTCGTTTGGTACCTAACAAATCTATCAGGAAGAGCTTTAAGTATAATAGAAATTCAATTGTGTTTGTGTGACGATTTCCTACACTACATAATGTTTGTCTGTATGTCATCCACCTCAGATTTCAAAAGGGTACTTATGAAAGTAACGAAATAAATATTGCACACATCCGCGTCATAGAGCGTGCAATCCACCTTATACATACTTTAACTTTCTGGGAAATTTCACGTGAAAACTCGTAGCTTTTCTATTAAAATATGCAAATGTATTTTATTTATCAAATCAGGTGTTTGGCAGCAACTGGTGTCGATTGGCGATAAATTGACATAGCTCTGATGAAAAAACTTTTCGGTAACAGCGTTTTGAAGTCTTTACGTACTTCGTTTATTTCGAACTTTGTAGAAAGCAGGATTTTGTATTTAACGTATTATTTATTTAATTTAAGCAAAAGTTTAAAGAATGTTTTTGCATTTAGCGAAATTTTTGAAACTTCGTAGACAGAGTCATTTAAATCTTCGGTTTTTATATCTTATATCAAATCTTTACCTTTGTTATTTTAATGTCAACAGGTAATACTGAAGCTATACTGAAATTTAAATTAAATTCGTAGTCATTTTCAAAGACATATGCCCGATATATGCCTAAGCGACGATGACAAAGGAATCAAAAATATCTTTCTAATAAGGTAAAAATAAGTTCTTATACAATCCATTTTTGCAAATAAAATAAAACCAACGTCTTGTAAAGAACTATGAACGATACATCAAGGCAAATTCCGTTTCATCACATGTGCCGATACATTTTCCCAACAGTTTTTATAGGATCGGCCTTTATAGGTTTATCTAGAGAAATGTAAATGTTTTACTTTTATGTGTTGCCTTTTGCTTATTTCGTGTATAAACGTTTGGCTGGTTGCCTTGTATGTAAGAATGTTTATTGATGTAAATTGTTTTTTCTGTGGATGTAGAGTAGATACATGTTGACGATTCGAATTCCACACGATTTTGAACTTCGAAGCGTGTTGCATGAAAATTATTTTGAATGAGAATGAAAATGTTTTTTTTTTTTACACTGCGCGGATGTAAGGGATGTTAATGTGAATCTTGAAATACATTGTTGTTAAGCACAACAAACTACATAATCTACTTTGAGATTTCGATTAACCATATTTTTAAAAGAGCTTAAATTATATATTTTAAGAGGATTTTGTACTTACGGAAACATCTATTAATATAATCCCTTACTCCCAATTTTTGAAATCATAAAATAATTATAAAATGCTTTATTGGCCCATCATAACATATTGTCTGCGTATAGGGACCGCAAACTTTACTTCCAATCGTAAAATAAACTTTATACCCTGTTGAGATATAAAACGCTGTTATTACGATTGAATAACAATGGCTGTAAATATAAAACGGAAAGTGGACAGATTTATGAAACACTAGCTTCTGTCAGCGACTTCGTTCACGAATCATGTCGCTTATGCCAGCGACAGTGCGTTTTCCTGACATTTCCCTTCACTGCTCTGCTCCTATTGATTGTAGCGTGATGAAAAGTATACTATAACCTGCTTAGGAGTATGAGTAATAATTGTACCAAGGTTCGTTAAAATCCGTCCAGTAGTTTTTGTTTCTATAACGGTTATACTTACAGACAGACAGACAAAAATTCTACTGATTGCATTTTGGCATCAGTATCGATCCCTAATCACCCTGATAGTTATTTTGGAAATATATTTCATGTACAGATGTACAGATTTATTATAAGTATAGATAGATGTTAGTTTGCTATTAAAGAGCAAAATTTGTATATTACAGGAACAAAATTTCTGGTTCCACGAGGCTGAACAATCAGTATATAATTATCTTGATCCTAAATTCCAAATTACGGATTTAAGCACGAAGTTTCAACGAGCAAAATTGCCGACGTAAACTAATTGCGATCTCGTAATTATTGTAATTATCGACTTGTGGAAGTTTGATAGTCTATACTATAATACAAATATTTACTCCTACGTAACAACGCCGAAAAACAAGAGACGATAAAATATCAATGGTCTTACTACAAAAGAGTTAAATACGCAATCATCACGTGTTTTAGAAAATTCTCAGTACATAATTTAACACATGACGATCGCCTGTTTATATTTTTTTGTAGTAAGACCCCAAATGATTATTTCAAATCTGATTAAGATGACTGGAGGACTGCATATATTTAAACCTTCCCGTGTTCGTCAGTACCAAGTGACACCAGTCTCTGTTTAAGGTCATTGATCTCCAGTAGCCATCAATTACGGTATGGTGAAAGCTATAAAACACTCCAAGACTTTTATTAAACCAGGCACGGACACCTTCCTTGGTTTCGTGTTTTTTTACCATCAAAATGTGTCAGGTCTAGCATATTCATTTTACTTTTATATATTTCCTTACCCACAAAATGTTGGCTGACATTTTCAACACCCTTAAAAATACCATCTGCTATTCCTTTATGAAATTCTTCAGAAATAACTCATTACAGTCTGTCAGCATAAAAATCAGGACCTAGTACAAAATTGATGTTTTCACCCGCTTCCCCACAACCAGTTTCATAAGAGCGTCGTTACTTGAACATTTCGGTGAAGCCTTAAAAAGACAAATGGGTATCTCATTACTATCGCCACTCCTTGGTTATATGAAATTCTTGGCGTGACGCCTTAAGATGCCGTATTAGTGCTTTCAATCTACCGAGGGATTACGGTTTCGTTGCAACCGCACGTTGGGGTGAAATTAATACGAAAGTCTTACGGCAATCTTGCAGACTTTGCTTTAATAGACTCAGTAATACTATACGCGGAGTAGATTGTACTACATGCTTGGATATTGTTACAAGTTAAGTATACTTGTTTCCTCGTCCGAACCAAAGATTAATATAGAAATCCGAGTTTTTACAGAAACAATGCAATTTTAAACAGTTTTTCTGGTTAAGGGAAAGTATGCAAAAGATAAAAGGCCAGATTTAACAAGGACTCGAAACAAAAGGCAAACTGGAGTACAAAAATATTCATGCGGCCGCATATGGCCGTTTCGCAGTCCACAATACCGCCCCAAAAATTGTATGTTCTTGCAAAAGTTCGTGACGACCTACATTTTTGCGCAAAACGATATGAAACCAAAACATCGTGGCCTGTCGAAAGTCTTTTCTGAACAATAAAAATATAAACTAGGTCCCTTTTAATTTATTTCATACGTTTTTGTAAAATTCTGGTAAATGAGTCGTAAAATGGTGGACATGAATATTTTTAACGTTAGCTTTAGCAAAATGTTTTACTAATTTTATTCATTATTTTATTTTTATTCAAACCAAGTTTTAATGGTCGATAGAATTAAAAGGATAATGTTTTAATTTTTAACAAAGGCGAGTAAGTTTTTTATCTTTGACTCACTTCACCATTGTGAAGATTGTTATACTCGTCTAATTAATAAAGATTATAACTTTACACTTTGAACTCTACTACCTAGCACAAACTTATTATAAAGAAGTAACTTTGTTAAGTTGTTAGATTGTTTGAACAAACTTAAAAGCTCTTTAATTATTTTTTTACTAGCTGTTGCCCGCGACTTCGTCTACGTGGGCGATATAGAACTACATATGCAAGTAACTGATGAGCTAGCAGATTTTCTACAATAGCCGCTCGGGTTGGCCGATCAAGGTTCGTAAGCTTTGAGTCTGGCAAAGGTGATAAGTAGTCAGAAGTCAGAAAGCCGGTCAAACAGTCTTAAGTGGTAACGTGGTGCCCAAGTGAAGATGGGTTAGGATATTAGACATAGGTAGTCGGTAGAAGAAAAATAATTGGTACTGAAATTGATTTGGTTTGAAAGGATGTCAACACCAACATAGTTGAGAAAAATGTAATGTGAGTTCAAGAACTCAGTGCCTGGGTTCACACTATCATCTACCTAGTTTGCCGCCTTTTTTGGGGCGATAATTTCACTCTATGGGGAAACACTGTTGTACCTATGTGAATTTTCTAAACACTTACACAGCTTCGTTGAGGCGGATTTCCACAGAAAGATTCGCATTCGATTAGTCCGCAAACACAAAAAAATGTGTTCGGACAAAGGTCGCAGTTTGCCAAAAAATGGCGCTAAATATTATAAACGTTCTTTCGGTGGAAGTTTAAATGCCATCTTTTGCATGACTTGAAACATAAAGACAAAGAACGATAGGATGTGGATACCTAATCCGCCAAACCGCTTTGAAAATTCTGACAAATGACCAAATCTGGCCACGGTTCGCTTTATTATCTCTCGTTTCTGCTAATATTTTAATCATTCAACGATAAATGTGCGTCTGAAAGACAATTCTGGATATGTGACTACTGCTACATACATATATCGACTGAACACTTAATAAGACCCAGCTTAGTGCAAGAGCTTGCATTAGTAGGCCATCGGTGCCAATATGAAGCATATCAATAATTCTAATTAAGAAGGACCACGTTGGTTTTGTGCATCGTCCACCAATCATGCACCGAAATAACCTCATGGTCCAATAATAACAGAAAAAGATCGACAGTGACACAATTATTATTTTCTTGGTGGGAAATCATCAGATGCCCCGTCCTGCGGTGGGTGCAGCGTGAGCGTCGGACTTTTACTGATTAAAACCCACCATGGTCCTTCTAGAGCCCTTTGTGCCAGGTTTGTGGTAATTCTTTCGAACAATCTCGCAGCCCCACCAGGCTTGGGCTCTAGTGGGCCCCACTGGGCCTTGCGGATTCTCTCTGAGGAGTGCGTGCAGCAACGCAGGCTGCCGACACAGGCCTGATGTCTCTTAGGAGACGTAAGGACGATAAGCCACTCAAAACTCACCGCCCACGGACCCACGTTTACGGTGGCCGGGGGTCGTCTCTCAACGCTGGTGGTGTCTTCCACGCCCACCGCCGTGACTGGGATGATAGGTGCGAATTCTCGATCACTTCACTTCCTCCTTCTGTAGCATAACTGCTTTACAGAAGGAGGCAACGGTTTCCCGTTTCTTCTCGCTCCAGATCATAGCTTGAACTAAGGCCGGGCGTAAGAGGCCGACGCCACAAATTGCCTCCACGAACACTAAATACCTTTTTGGGTTCCTCTTCCTAATCCTCCAATGAAGGTACAGAAACGGATGAGCATGTCGACCACTAAGAGTTAGTAAAAACGTGATGCAGACGTCCATGCGACCAAACTATCGCACGTAACAAAAGATTTCATGATTTAATTTGTGCATTAACGTTGTAAATCTTCGGTGAAGGTAAAGGGGACGATTGCTAAGCTTCCAAAGTCCTGCGAATTTGCAACACGTTACATGGTATGGATGTAGGTCTCAGGCGTCCGTTTGACTTGATGATGGTGCTCATTCTACCAGACACTGGGTAAGAAAGTTTACCTGAGCAATGGTAGATATTTTTTTGTTTTAACTTTAAACGTCTGCATTCTAGTGGACAAAATGGAAGCTCTACTTATACTCTCCTGTACAAAACATAAGAAAATACGGTCTTCTGGCAGCGATGGTAACACACCTATAGTGGTTGGACTGGTCCTAAGGCACTAACCGGATTGAAGCTAATATACACGCGTACAGAAAAGAACATGAGAGTCTAAGTTGGGAATGTATGTTTGCAAAAATGTTAGTGCATTTTGCAAAAAACGTTTGAAGGCATTATTCTGTCCTTCTAACTGAATCATGTTAAGCGTAGTTATCTAGAATGCGTTGTTTTAGATACGACTCGTATTTGACAGTGGCACTTCTAAATGGTCTTCAGAAGGAGAAAGTGTTTTCTCTGAAATTAGTATTTTAAATTAGTAATCTGAATTAGTAGTATTTACAAAAACTGCGTTTAACTATTTTACATACGAATGATTATCGTCATACCATCCGGTGTATACTTCACGTCTGAGCCTGTTTCCCCTTCCGAGGCTGCGGGATTGTTCGAAAGAGTTACCGCGGCCTTGGCTGAACTAAGAATGAGCTTGTTTCTCAAACTATAGGACTCCTACAGTTTCTATAATAGGACTCAACCTTGGCTCAGTATCAGCAGAGCTGGCCAGAGATCAATGTTACTCTTTTCTCTTTGGATATTCAAACATCTTTTATAAGAATCAATAATTTATTTTAATAAGAAAATACACCAAAAATATAAGTATTCACGGTCTAAGTTACTTTATGCCACCAAATAATTGGAAGACAAAAGAAAACCCTAGCCCAATTTAAGTTTATGGAAAAAATGCGCAGCTCCATCTATGGTTAAAAATGATTCCGCCTTTTTAGGGTTCCGTAGCCGAATGGCAAAAAACGGAACCCTTATAGATTCGTCATGTCTGTCTGTTTGTCCGTC
>NWSH02000601.1:9827938-9843441 GCA_002382865.2 Heliothis virescens | reverse complement strand
CACACAACCTTACATCTACCATTACAGGACGTGCCTAATGCGGCAGACAGGTTCTTATTATCTAAAACACTAATAAAATACTTAACACATAAATAACAATCAACATATTCTATACTACTATTTATTAACTAAATTCGTAACTTATCACCCTATAAGCGACTACAGTGAAGTCATTCAGCGAGCACGTAAATAAATCCAGCTGGTTGGCTATGGCATTAAGCGTGCGCACGGCGCGCGTCAGCGGCGCCCGCTGCAGTAGGTTGGTGCGCGCGCGCGGCACCTCCAGCAGCGGCGGCCGTCGCCGTCGCCCCACGTACTCATCCGGTACACAAAAGCGGATTTCGACCAGGATCTCAGGGTTACATATTTTACCACGTAATACCTTAAATAAATACAAGGCAAGTGCCACTTCTCGTCTCGTCTCCAGTTTAAAATATCCTACCGTGCCCAACACAAAAAGTGTCGGGTAAAGTAACGGATAACCTGGGTACACCCCATAGTACTTTAAGTACAGAAATCTTGTAAACTTATTTTGTAAGTTGCATTGGTACTTGCCTGACCTGGAATATGATTAATATTAGCAATATGATTAATTACAGAAAATGTTCAACTTAATTTATGAATTTGTATGGTAGGTAATTTTACGAATCGCACATTGACATTTTTGTTGTATTTTATAGATCATAGATGGAGCTACCCTTACCTTGGCAAAACATAGTATTTTAAAATTTTATTTTCTGCCCAAATTATACATAGTAAATTTGTGATTTCTTTGTTAAAGCTTGATAATAGCCCGATCAACTAATACGCAACATGTGGATAAGTGGTGTTGTTCCACACACGGTTGTAGAAAGGCTAATAGAAATAATGGTTCATTGCTCACCCCCCGTAGGTGAAAGCGTGATAATATATAGCCTATGTGTTGAACCGACCTTCAAGTAATATTCATGCAAAATTTGGTTGAAATCTATGCGGTACTTTTTGAGTTCAGTGAGACCAAACATACAGACATACAGACAAACAGACATACAGACAAAAATTCTAAAAACTATATTTTTGGGTTCAGAATCGTTAATAGATCACGCCCCAAGTATTCTTTTAAAAAAATATTCAATGTACAGTTTTGACTTTCCTATCATTTTATTATATGTATAGATTATAATTTGTAGTTTCTTGTGTTCAAAATAGTTCCATCTGAATTCCTGGAAAAAGCTATGAACAGTCGACAGCAAGTCAGTGTACCCAAAATCTGCCATATCTGTCAAATTTTACCAATCAAACATTAACCTTCCACTATTGTGATAAGGTTGAAAATCGATCGCAGAAATTTAACAGATTTGTGTACACTGACCTGCTGTGATAAATGAGGAAAATCGAACTTATTAGTCCACAAAATAACAGGCCAATTTGAAATATTACGCTTCGAAAATCATTTTACATTTCGACTTTAATATTAACTCAAAAGAAACAATACAATGGTTTACACACTTAATTACTCATTAAAACGTGTATTGAATAACATGTTGTATTAAATGTAAAATAACGCGCACCAAATGTATTTTTAACTCACAATGGAAATTTTTTTTTGGTTTGCCCATATTATCACTAGCATATATTCGGAGCACGAATTTAATATAGCACCCGGGATTGTATCACATTTCAATCCCGATACTATAATTAATTTACTTATTTCTGTATGGGAGTTCGAGAAAGGTAGTCTGGCAGTAAGAAAAAATCAATTACGTGTCTTTTTCTATATTATTCAGTCTGAACGCGTAACATCTTTAAGTTTAATTAAGAATACTGAATGTGAATATGCCAATTCTTACGGACCATTTATGGCAATTTTATTACTCGCTGTACCCTCACTCTGAATTCTAAGCACTGAAATCCAAGATACGTGAACACTTAAACTTTCAGGATATAAGCTAGAATTTTATTTGAAATCAGCAAGCAAACGACATTATTTTTATAACAAACATAAACAGACACGGTGGGAAATGTTCACGAAAATTCTGAGCACGGTTTTAATAAAACCTAGAATTTCTAGTATTTGTACTGACTGCGTGGGCTTATTGAGATATTCCATGTACACTTCCCGTTGCAAGAGAAGTTTCGTTTCGTACAAAAGAAGTATGGAATATGCAAAATCTGGAGACGTGAGCACTCACCACGTTTTCTTGGAACTATTCTTAGATATAATGCACCGGGTTTTATTAACTTCTTTAATATAAAATTTATGTTTTCATAGTTCTGTAGTTTTTTAAATTTGTTCAGTAATATAATTGCTATTTTTTTATATTGCATCCAAATGATTTTAAAAACTCTTCTCTATACAGTTATTTTACGAATAGGAGGATTGTTATTGATTTTGAAATCGATATAGACAACACGATTATTCTATTTGACTACCTATGTTCTGTGTATCAATAAAACACAAATAGAAATCTATTTTATGCTCAACAACGTTTTTTCAGTTTTTCTGATAAAATATTTTTTCATGTCTAAAAAAAAAGAAAACTAACTAAATAAATATTTCTATTTTTACTATGTCGGGTAGAATATGCAGAGATTTTTCTAAATATATTTTTCCTATACTAAAGTACGAGGAGTGTGACCAAAAATATGTCAAAAATACTGAATTGACGTCATCAAGTGATGAAAAATTGTGTGTTTGGCTGTTGACGTGTATTTTTGAAGCGGAAATAAGGCCGCGTATTTCATTTCCGGAATGTTTAAAAGTTTGATGGTTCTGATATCTCTTATTTCGTCTATACAATTTTACGTAGATAAAGGCGAAAGTAGGTGCTATAGAAGATTTGGTTATTTAACACTTTTTCCACCTATTACCTAATCTTTTTTAATCATCACAACTATGAATTATTTATTTTGGACAACAACCAGGTCTTATTCGCGATGAAATTATAAAAGGTTTACGATACCTCTTTTTCTCGGTTGTTGTCTAAAATATGTGTTTAAAAACATTTATTAATACTTTAATTATAAAGCTGAAGAATCTTAGCACATGGTCAACTAAGACACTACTGTTCAGATTTAAAAAAAAACTTATCAAGGAAGTCTATAGCCAGGCTTTATTCAGATGCAAGTAGTCTTCACGGGACGCGGGTGAAACCGTTTATGTAAAAAAAGAAAAAACCATTTACTGAAACAACACTGATACAACAAACTACTTTCATGCACTACTATACACAATACTAAATGATCATTTATTTATGTATTCTGTTGTGATCAAACTATTGGTGTGATTGTGTGCTCAGCTCATGTTTGCACGAAAGCAATTTTAACATATTGATTGATCCATAAATATGTATAAAGAAAATGGGACATTGAGGCCGGCTTAAAGTAGGATCTACACTTTTGGATAGTTCAGTGTTTGGGTAGAATAATGTATAACCCAATCCTGCGGTGAAGGTAAAAAGGAATGCGGGCAGGTATGAAAACATGAATGTTTATTGGTGCGCCACCGAGAACCACACTAGTACATTGCTCAGTAACAGCCGCTTGGATCGATCGATCATAATGTTATCATGAAGAGTTGTTCCATGTTTCGGAAGGGACCTTACTGGTAGTCAGAAACCCGAAAATCTCTCCATCATCCAGTCTTAGCAAGGGGTGTCAGGTTGCCGACGTAAAGGGGCTAAAAAGAGATCAGATAGGTAGTCGCTCCATACATCGGTACTCAGCTGCTATTTGGTAAGGTTGAAGAAAATAAAGTAGAATTTTAATTTAAAATAAAACATTTTATCATTTAATGTTTTTGTATTGATATTTGAAAACTCTCGTCAGAAAACACCCATTAAAAATCATAAAATAGTAATTTATTCATGTTTTAAAATGCACTGATGCAGAACACGTATCAACGACTATTAAAATTAATCCTTTCATTGCTTGCAACGTATGTACCGTATTTTGCGCTTTTGTTTTAATACCATTTTAAACGACGTGATTTCAATATTCCTTTCAACCGACCTGTGTTTTATTTTAAATTTTTGAACGTGCGTGCTTGTTTTGGATCCATCTCGACAATTAAATATTTGATAAAAAATAACATTTAATTATTTTTTTTAAATATACTCCCGAAGGAACACGGTGGGTTTTAGGCAGTAAAAGTCTGACACTCCCTCACTCACAGCGTCGGAAAAATGCTGGCGGAGTTCCATAGAGAGAAACCTCCTGACGATGCGTGCCGTGTACAGAAGTACAGCTTTCTGCATCAACCGTCTAACGAGAGCTCATTAAGCTTAAGCTATTAATAGTAATTATTGTGAATATTTCGTTCACAGAAAATTCTAACCAAATATTGCTAACCCATAATTGGTAGTATTTACAGTCCTATGAAGCATAAATATTGTTATACTTTCCCCGAGTGAGCTATTATTAAGAGCGACTGTTCTGAACTTCTTTTATGTAGTTACCCATTTATCTTTTATAAATATAGCTTTATTATGATTCCCAATATTTTTTTATCGGGCAATTTATTGGTTAGCTTTTACCATCGCTACTTTATAGATACTGTTCCGGCAAAATATCCCTGGTTATTTTTAAGGATAGCTTTTAGATAACGACTGGGTCCGAAGAATTAATAGTAGGTATATCTTACTTTACTTGCGGTTTCACTCGTTTCTTTAATGATTTTTTATGAACTTTTTCAACCTTTCTCTATCTATGTTTCTTCCCTCATCTTTGAAGATCATGGTCAGCAGTAGGGTTGCATTTGGAGCGAATGATTTGCCTCCACCCGTTTCTGTCCATCGCATATCTTAAGACCGTGTACAGCTTGTAAGACAATGAGTCTTTCGCTTGATCGATTCATCTCGTTCTAACATCTGTACTTAAAATCTATACTAATTTTATAAAGCTGAAGAGTTTGTTCATATGAACGCGCTAATCTCAGGAACTAATGGTCCGATAGCCCATTTATCGAGGAAGGCTATAGGCTACTTTTTATCCGTGTGCGCCGAGTAGTCCCCACGGGACGCGGGTGAAACCGATGGCAAAGCTAATATAAGAATAAGAATTTTGGTTGCAAGTTGATAATGTCGCATTCAGTTCACAAGTCCTATCAGTCTATCAAAGTAAGAACAGGAAATCTTAAGAGATACTTGAAATTAAGGTCACGTAGAGGAAAATGCCGTACAAAATGTCCCTAGTCAAGTGGAATGACAGTACAAAGGTACGTCCTGAAGGGATGTTAGACCATTAAAAGGCATGCCACGTATTAATCTATTTATGTTTTCAGCTTGTCTATTCATTCACCCAGCATGTCAGAATCTACTCTTCGGTCTGTTTTTATTTCAGTCATACAATTCATGTTTTGTCATTAAAAAATTACATAGGATAAGACAAAGAAACTTTACACTCGATTTTAAAATTGACGAAATTTTAGGTGCTGCATGGTTCGAAAGTTTTGGTCTTGCAATTAAATGGTAAAGATTACCTAGCGGTTCTTAATTAATCATAATGTAAGATACACACATACTCAAAAGGCAATTTACATCTTGACTAAAATTAGTTATCAATTTAAGTATATAGAATACTTACTACAAGAAATAAGCACTAGACTGAAGTTAATTCATTAATAAGACACTGGGTTATTTATCCTTTGTTAGAAACAAAACCGTCTTCGTTTTAGTAGGATACAACTTTCAGAAGAGGACTTATTAAAGGTTCTCTCTAAGGTATTAAGATTTGAATAATTATAAAGTGGAATCCTAGGCTGAATAACAATACTTAAGTATATACGTTTGAGAACTGTTTCTACATAAATTAGTTCCAATAGAAATCTGTAAAGACGTCGCTTTTAGCTTTTGTTCTTAGTTTTAGATGGTTATTGTTTTCCTAATAATGTTGTCAGATTTAGGCCAAGTTTTAGGGTTCTAGATAGCTATCTGACAGAAAACGCTATACATTTTCTATGTAAATTAGGTGAATTGTGATTATTAGCTTTATCATGTACTGTCAATGCTTTCCTTCAGCGTAAACTTCTCTTACAATGTTACCTATAGGTATGCAGAATGGACCATGATGGTTCCCATGGGTAATCAGTAAGTCAACATACAAGTGCCCTCAAAATATTCCAACAAAATAATTAACCAACGGAAAATTCAGCACTTTCCTATGAACCCGAGTGCAATGATAAATCTATTCACGCTTTATTTATCAACTCTTCATTAGCTACTACAAGACTACAGCTAAACGGTTGACTCTATTACTTCGAGGAAACTTTCGTGGGTAATCAAATACGAAACGCGATCTCTCGTAAAATTAATCTTTTCAGCTATATTCACTGGAGTGTGGTAATGGTGAAAAACTGTAGGTATTTGTTGTTGAGAGAACAATGGAAGTACTTTGGTCAGTGACCTTTAGATGCTCTTTTGTCACATGTTTTGTTAGATTGGAAGAATCTTTAGGTAAATGTGAACGTTAGGTCGGTCACCCACGTCAGACTTCTTGTAGGGCAGATAGTAGGCAGATTTTTTGTAGATCGTGTGCGTGTTAACAGTAAGTTCTATCTGTTCTATTCTTCTCCTACAAAAATCTGTCACCGATTGTCGGATGTGGACTGGCGGACTCTGTCTTTGTGTCATGCAATCACACCTAAACTAGGTACCAATCTCAAAGATAACTGGCACGATCAAGACGAACATAGGTTATTTAGCATCTTGATGATGGGAGTAGGTAGACATCCGGGGACGTAAGCATAACAACGGGTAGAAGCTAGTGGAAAGTATTATACCAATAACTTTGGAGAATCATAAAAGTAATTTTCATCATGACATATCAACGGTTCCACAAAAATTTTACAAAATTATACTCTTCTTGATAGCATAGGTTGGCATATGCGTTGTGAAAGAAAACACGAGATATAATTGGGCCGAACCGTTTAAGTACTTAATAATAGGCTATTGCCATTGTCCGACCAAGACGACTTCGGTAATTGAAGTATCATTCCATAATTCTCAATTCCGCTAACAATGATGAATGCCCGACCATTCTGAAAGCAGAAATAAGAATACAGACTCGTTCTAAAGAATATCGCTTTTAGTAAAATCCAAATTGTTTGTCATTTCCCTTTGTGATGAGATATCTTCAATTTATACTTCGTCTTTAAGAAAATAAAATGGGAAAGGTTTTTTCTTCTATATTTAAATGGTCCTACCTACAATCATGAATTATACGGTATCCAATTTTTGATGCATGGCATCCGATCCGCTACCTACGCTTTGTTCTGGCCTTGATCTCTATCCTGCATTGTTTATTCATAGTTTTACGTCTCGCGAAATATTAGCTCATAAATTATTTATGAGATTTATTTATTAACGTAGTGCTGTCCGAATTTATGTAGGTTTTTGTTTTACAAAATATTCTACTGAAATTCATGTATGTTTTGTGGTTTCGGTGTTTTAAAAGGGTTCGATCAAAAAAACTGTTCATTATTTTATACTGTACCACTGAAATAAACATAATGCAACTATTATGAAATCCATCAACCATATGGTAGATATACTTTTACGTTGCGGTAAATTACCGAGAAATTAAAATATTTAATAAGTACCTACCATTTTGGGTATTTATTAATTACAATTCAATTATTGGATTACGTGGTTAATTTAAATGTTACTAAAAACAATATTATTGCATTAATCGTATTAATTTTCTGTAAACACGTTGAATTTAGTAATAATTGAATTATTTTATTAATAGGTGTACCTACTTGGAATTACAAAATATATTTCTCTGTAAATTAATGAATCATTATTGATGTAATTTTTACATTAAAAAATCTCTTTTATAATATACGAGATATCCTATTCAACTCGCTCCGGAAATATGAGAGAGTTTGTAAAACATTTCTAATTCTGATATTTCCTTTTGAGCATTTTTCCATAAAATCCGGGCTTCCCATACATGACACTGACATAATCTCTTTCCTCCGCCTCCACGTTTGGGGTTAGATATGACATCGTTGTGGGAAACGGTAAAATATTCGGTAAAACCGATGTTTGGTAGGTACTTAAATACCGACATTTTGTTTGTATACCTACTGCATTTAAATGTAAGCTAGGCTAATCTTTGTTTCTAGTTGGATAATTAAAAGGTGATAATATTAAAATATAGGTAAATAAATATGTAAAATTGTGAATTATGTAATTATCATACGTATAAAATATTCGGTAAAACCGGTGTTTGGGACTTACATACCAACACTTTGTTTGATTACTGCATTGTAATGTTAATTGGGCCAATCTGTATGTCTAGAAAATAGAAAAGTGATATTATTAAAATATAGGTAAATATGTAAAATTGTGAATTATATGTAATGCTAATCCAATGTATAGATACTATAGCCATAGCTTCCTTTTAAATTGTTTATTATATTAATTTTAATCTATACTAAAATAATACAGAGGAAATATTGTTTTTTTTATGATTGTATCATATAAGCTCCGGAACTACCGAATCCATTAGAAAAAAACTTTCTCTGTTGGGAAGCTAGACTATCCCCTAGAAATATAGGCTATATTTTGTCCGAGTTAGGAAAGAAGTTCCCAGGGACGCAGGTGAAACCGCGGGAAACAGCTCGTATAATAGAAATGTGTTCCATTAAATTTCATGGAAGAGAGATATAAATTTCTGTGAAACGAGTCAAAGTCGAAATAATCTCAGAATTACTGGTTTATTTTCAGTGTTTTCTTACTTAGAACCGGATGCTTTTGGGTATTATTATTTCAATAGAAATCACAGAAATGAAATGAATTTGCTCGCAAAGTCGTTATTAGATATCGTCGTATAATATCAAGAGTATTTTTTTGTATGGATCAGATAATCCTTATTTACTTTTTTAGCGTAAAAGTAATGTAAAACTATCTCTTATAAACTAATCATCAGATAGATTGGTTAAATTTAAAGGAGGTTGATTTTCATTCGGGTAGAGTAGGACTACAAATACAATATAATTCAATAAACAAACATAAAAACCAGTAAATAACACAGACGTAAAATAATATAACACAGCATATAGTGACAAAAACCTCCATCAAAAATTTACGAGGTCACCGAACTGGTCTTTCGAAAAACCAGTCCTCTTATCCGCAACGCGCTAGAATACAAAATTACATACAAATGTACTATCGAGAAAATAAAAGGGGAATCGGGCAAAATGCGTATAGTTAATCCGATATATTCACAACTTTTTTTTCTGACGGCTATGTCATTGACCTATTTGGCAAGCGTTCAAAACACTAAAATGTTACGCGTGTTCTAGTTAGAAAGAATAGACGAAAAAAATGTTTGCGTAGAACCGCGTCGTTGTCAATTAAACATTGACTGTTATGTATCAATAACAAATAAAATATATTTTTTGCTTTTTTTCAGGACTGTTATTATTATTTTAAAGTTCAAAAGTAAGATCTACCTTTTCACTATCGTTCAATGCACCAATAGTGTGTAAACATAATATTTTTATTATAACCTAGCTTCCGTCCGCGGTTTCACCCGTGTCCCAAGGG
Source organism: Heliothis virescens (assembly GCA_002382865.2). Lineage (NCBI taxonomy): Eukaryota > Metazoa > Arthropoda > Insecta > Lepidoptera > Noctuidae > Heliothis > Heliothis virescens. Next base: position 9,833,911 of record NWSH02000601.1, on the reverse strand, counting down.
TGGGTGTTCCAACTATTTTGCGCACATGGATAAAATATATCATATGTTAATCAGAGGTAACGCAGCATTCTTATGGTGACACATTTTCAGATGTTTTTGTTGCAGTAGTTTCAATCCAAATATTTCCTCATTATAGTAATTGTGTAAATGGCCCAGCATTTGCAGGGCTAGGCAGCTTATTTAGAGGTTTAGGCAATAATAGCGAGTACCCTCGCATAAGCAAATAGAGTCGAGTGCAACTCTCTAAAAGCCCTCTGACCTTAATCTACTTAAGTGTCGAGACTGGGCATGGCTGAATGAAGGTGTCCTTTATTTCACTGTTTCACGAAAAGGCAGTTTTCCTAATGCAAGATTATTGTGTGGGTATAGCACATTTTAGCATTTTAGTAAATGTTTAATAATGGCGTCCTAGCCGATTGTCGGCCACGGCGGCTGTTCTCGCGTAAGATCAGCCAGCTACGCAGGACATATTATAGTGCACAAGCATTATGTTAAATAATAACATTAGAAAATATTTAATATCAGCTGTTCCCTCTGGATCCACCACTACTTCCCGAATCTTACTTCATTTTTATTTCCTGAGCAATTTTTTGTAATATAAAAATCTGCTGACTACAACGGATACAACAATAAATAATTTTCGAATATCGTAATCATAATCAGTTTAGCGGTTCAGGCGTGATTTGATGACTACAAAAAATAGAGGTACCTAGACTGTTAGAGGTCCATAACTAGCAGTGAAATCATAACGGCTTTATAATCTCATCCTACTGGTATTAACGCAATATGCAGTTACCACTAAATTCTACCAAATTGATTGCCAGATTAACTTCATTGTTACCAAAGTGCCGCTTTTAGGCAAACGGCAGTTTGAACGTCGGTTAATAATGTATGGACTTCAAAGCGTGCTCACGATCAACTAAACTAAACTAAACTAAACTGACGCAGAGGACCGAATTTTAACTATTCCACACAATTAATGGTCCTTTGGTACATACTGATTGAATTCAGGTTATTCATACATTTAGCATTATAATAATGTAAAAGAGACGTATGAAGAGAAACATAAAATCCGGCCAAGAACGGCCAAGAAGGGTTCCGTACAAAATGTCACGGTTGTATGCAAGCCCGCTGAAATTCTTATTAAATTAAAGTTTTTAGTGTTGGTGATAAAGTGCCAACAGAAAAATATAATCTGAGAAGATACCATCTCTCTTACTGTCATTGTTCACGAGATACAGCCCGCTGACAGACAAACAGTGAAATCTTTGTAATAAGGTATCGTTTTACTCTTTGAGTACGGAACCCCAAAAAGGGAGAGACGTAAGAACATCATGATTGCAAGTCATGAGTATCTCGCGGTTGGCAGTTCAAGGTCACAGTTGTAATCTTAGTAAAATACTCGCAGTCATACTACAGCGTAATGTGTTGTAATCTTGTCCAAATGCCTTGGTGCAATACACGAGAGGAAAGCGTGGAATATAATGGTAGGAAACATATTGAACTTTATACTTAAGAAAATAAGAATCAAATCTGATCAGTGGTTTGAGCGTTATAGACGTGGGCTTTAATTTTAATATCAATTCATCTTTCCAAACTTAAAAGGGCTCTTGTAGGTATTGAATTTATCATTAATGATACCTAAAATTCACTAAATTCTTTTAATCATTATGTTGTGAGAGTAAGACTCTTAAGACTATGTTTGTCGATATACATAAAGTCTTGAACAAGCATTTACTCAATTTTCTAGATCAGCATTTGCTTTACAAACAAACTGTACGTGGTATATTTCTCTTTTAACGCGAACATTTCCGCGAACTTTAATAAAGAAAGGAACGCAAGCTGATATTTTTGTGAAAAATATTCACTTTTAAGCAACGATGCTGTTTTTAATACCAAAGAGGTTTGCTTAATATTATGCAGTAATGTTGGCAAGAAAAGATTCAATATAAAATGTCAAAGCTGTGCAATTTAATCCTTTTCTGGGATGTTTGAAAGCTGTTGCATTGCGTCCATTTCCTCGCTAACCGAACGGGAATTCTACCAACAAAGTCTTTGTGAAAAGTTAGAATTCGGACACAAATAACGTGGAACACTTCAAATAAATAGAATTGATTGAGACATTCAATCCTTTGCAGTTTGCTTTGTTGCTTCGTTGATTTTGTTAACAATTTATACAGAGGTCCTTACACGTCCTCCAATCTGTAAAGTGCACAGATTTGTTCGAGAAACATCTATAAAGTGTTGAGTTTACGCAGAAATGTAGAAGAGGATAAATTCTTTATTAGGCCGTGTCGGAAGGTCAATTTTTGGGCCGAAGTACTTTGGCTTTTCAGCAATGTGCTTCCGGATTTTTTATAGCTCGAGAAGGTATATGTATAGGCACTTTTATGGGAAGACACAGTCCGTCCTTTTACGTCTGTTTTTTTACTCAAAACAATATTGTGCGCTGTACCAGCTTCTGATTTTTGGGTTCTATTTAATTTTGCAGATAGTTAATTTTATTCAAAAAATATTTTTTCCGGATTAAAAATTTCTAGCGGCTAACCATATCATATCATATAATTGATATCGCTATTCCCTTAGAACTTAAGCCCTATTACAATAAAGTAACACACAATTTTATACTATTAGGACTAACGAACACGCAACTCCAACGTTCATTAGTTCGCGTAGAACATGTAGATAGGTACGCTTTATCCAATGAGCCTAACGTGTGTAGTATCTTTATACTATTATCTAGACGTGTTTCATTGTTTTAATTTGAATCTTCAACTTCTTTATAAGTCAAGTTAATAACAACGGTTCTAAAGTTCGTTGTACGTATACCTATATACGTGTTGTATTTGATGATAGATTAGGGAGCTTATTGGTATACTTGTAAGGTTCATTTTCATCATTCATCTCTTTATTGTCCTGCACAGGCCACAGGGCACAGGCCTCTTATCGCTAAAGGTGGTTTGGCGATTGGTTTTTTCAACCATGTACTAGGTTATTGAACAGATGAATTGACTGAAAGAAAAATATACTACCTATGACCGATCCCGTACCGATAAAGACAGATTTTTCTATACAAACTCTGATTACTTTTTCACTGCAAACACATCGAACGATTGGTTGATTTTATCAATTATAGAGGTACTTTACCGGCTTCTGAAAGCAAAGTTTTAATTGATGATTGTTTTACTTGCAGAACTCAATTTTGTAATTCGATTTTCGTTCCGAAAATATATTTTTTCAAAGTTCTTTCGTTTATTACAAAGTTAATCAAATCAATTTATACTGTCTTTGAAATTTTCTGAGACATACATAGCTTTATACTGAACTATAATTTGATGAAGTTAGGTACAATTATATTCTTGAACAACTTTATTTTGCTCTACGTGCATTATTGCCTTGGCAATTGAATACATGATTTATAATAGGGCCTATTGAAACAAAGTCGAAGGACTCGGTTTAAATATAAGATATATTACAATCCCACAAGCAGTATCAAATCTTCGGTGACACCTACTTTATATTCCACGCATTTTTTGTGATACGCTTCCTGCTTTATCAATAGAAGGGTAATGTTATACATACATGTCATATTTTTCAATATTATAGAAAACTAGCTTTTGCCCGCGACTTCGTACGCGGATCCTGTTTTTTTTATACATAATCATATTTTCTCATCGTTTAAACCTTCCCTCGATCTGTACAAACATTTTAAGACCAAAATAAGCCCGATCGGTCCAGCCGTTCTTGAGTTATGCGCTTACCAACACATTTAGCGATTCATTTTCATATTATAGATGTACATCAAGACAATGTCTCCAAAACGGAGCCTAGCCGCTATTTTTTTTTATATTAGAGAATTAATTAAGCAGCTGTGCAACGACAATGCAAAAGCAAATTAAAAGGTTTCAGAATTATCATCTTCCGAAAACCCAGTCCAGAAAACTGAATCGTCGTTCCAAGGAATGATTTTTCATCTTCAGCTAGTTCTTCTATAAAGGTAATATAAAGTACCCTAAATAAAACGTAACCCAAAACAAAACAATAAAAACATTAAACTCTCAAAATCAATGGAAACTCGATACGATGTTTACCACAAACATTTATAATGTGAAATCGATGGCAAACATCTTAACTCTTAAACTGTGTTATTTCAGCAAAGATTAAGTCGACCCGCATTTTCATTATCATTGAAAATCAAAGAGTAATACAGACTTGGTATATAGATTACTAAATTGATATGTTATAGTCAGAATGAATGATGTTTTATTTTTGCTTGGAACTTTTATGATAACTTCCATTATTTTCCTTTTAATAGATGCATTGATTTGTAATAGAGATTGACATAGACATAATGTCCATATAAATTATATCAAGTTTTAATCTATCATTGCAAAGCACCGGGGAGATAGGTTTTAGATATCTGTAGTTAGATGGCTAACTGCGGAATTCAATATTCTGTCTATCTCTGGATTTGTTTACTAGAGGTAGGACTTTGACATTATTTATTTATTTACTTATGTATGGAGCTAATGTCAAAATTCAATCTCTAGTAAGCAAATCCAGAGATAGATAGGCTATTGGGAACGGCCGTTAGTGAACTCTCAGGTCGAATATTACTTTTATTAGATAGGTATTAGGGGTGTATTTTACCTCAAATATTCACTTGAATATAGACTACGTAATTGACAAATATGATACAATACGATACGATAACTTTTTAGGTTAATAGGTGCTCTTTATAGACTCTTTTAGTTGCTTGAATTTATAATGACTTCTTGTTAAATATATCGTAAAGTTGTCTCTTTGAAACGTAATTCCATAACAATCAAAACAAACTTTTACACAATTCGATTCTTCTTTTTCAAAACATTTCTTTGAGTTTCCTAACGAGCTGCGAATGTTAGCACAATTTGTCGTCAACTTCAAGTTTTGTTACAACTTTGCGTATAAAAAAGGTATCTATTTATTTCACCTGTCTTTTTTCTTGAGACTAACTGCACTGCAAATATATAAAATGTCAGTGGACAAATCCCCTAGTGTTGAAAAAAGATTCGAAAAACATAGCAGAACTACAAAATAATCAAGATGACCAGTTTTCAAGGAATCAAAAAGGATTTCCTCAACTAGCTTTGGCTTGTTTTCCAAAAAACACGTTTTGACTAGTGACTAGTTAATAGGATAACGCTACGTTTCCTAGACGCATTTGTTATTCCATGTAGCGCGAACAAAGATCGAGCAAAAAATCTTTCTTGGCTTACAAATTATTGAAGCACCCATGTTTATTTACAGAGAAAATATAATAAAAAGGAATCTTTTGTTTGTTTGTTTGTGCCCACCGAAACTACTGAACCGATTTGAAAATGTATATCACTGTTGGGAAACTACACAATTTTCAAGTAACATGAGCAATATTTTGTCCAGATACAAGAAGCAGATTCCACAACACACGAGTGAAACCGCAAAAAAAACAACAAATAAAATGTTCATGGTACTGTTGCTTGGTTACGACTTGCAGTCGAAAATTTTAAAATTAAAATATTTATGATAATAAATATTAATAATATAATGTTTTTCACATGAAAGCGCTGATATACATTACAAGTTTATCTATAAATATCAATATTATCTCCAGAAAAACTTCAAAAACCAGTACAACATAATATTTTCTCGCAATAGTGACAGCTACATTTTCCAACCATACAAGATCTTATAGAACCGAATTGAAACCAGCCCAACACCGTGTACTTCCAGCAATCTATAGCTACGTGTATCTACAAACTGGCCGGTAAGGCCTGCGCCGAGATGCCGCCGGCGCGCGGCGCATCGGCGCGGCGCCCGAGGCTGCCAAATAGACAATTTTATTCCGTCAACTTGACTTTTAAACGGTGTTTTGTATGTGTTTTTTAATGATTTAGTTTTATATCTTTTTTGTGTAAATATACTAGCTCGTACGTAAGTGTATTAAAAAAAAAA
>NWSH02000601.1:9779848-9815457 GCA_002382865.2 Heliothis virescens | reverse complement strand
GCGGTGCATGCTGTGCACGGGCACGCGGCGCATTTTAGCTGCGTGTATTCATTTGTTTGACAACGTGGGTCTACGTTTCCACTGGAATACACGAATATGTAACACGACTATGTATAGCGTGGCACGGCGCACGGAGAGGCTACGCTGCGATAAGTGAGCTGTACGTAGTCGACGGTCATATTCGTGTATGGAGTACACCCACGTGGAAACGTAGACCCACGTTGACAGCGTTGAGCTATGTAACCGCCTATTCGAGCAAGCCACGCATGTATCAATGACGTCAATTCGTGCGTAGCCTCTCCGTGGGTTGCAGTGGACACAACCACATACATTTTCTTCCAAAGCGAAGCTTAATACACGTGCGTAGTCTCTCCGTGCACCGCCGTGGGGCCGCGCCTTTATGAGGATTTTTCTTCGGACGCCTTTAGGTTTCGATGTGGGAGCAAAGTTTTGAATAATGATATTTACCTAATGTCTGTTTATTTTGAGTTTAAACTTTGAAGTAAGGATTTTGGAACAGTCACATTGCTAGGTCCTCTTTCACTTATAACTTACATAAATTCACAAAATTCACATATCTTAAGTTTATAAAATTCTCCGTAACTTAATAACTACGAAATGTCTCCACATTTTATTTCCTTCTGCTGAATCTCCTATTATATCAAAGAAACTTTTACCAGAAAATATCTTCATACATTTCTGTGAGAACCATTACTTAGTACACATCTAAGTGGATCCTTTCATACATAAAAGGTTTTTCCAATTCATATCACCCAACCCAATTCAACCTATGACATACAATTTCGCCAATGCAGTACTTTCACAAATCAGTCACGAGTAAAACCATATAATATAGGTACGCTACGCACGTATATACTGTTGGTGGCTATTTCACGCTATGGTACCTCTGAGGCAGAAGCAAAAATGGTGATATGGCCGACCAATGTGACGTAGTGGTTTCTGAGCCTGATCTGGGTAGATAAAACCGTGGGCCATAGGAGTCCTTACATCTATGTATCCTTACAGTTACAACAAGTAACAGAGTAGTTTGATCATGAATCAACTTGTTTTAGATAGCGTAAGTATATTGTAAAAAATGGAAATGGTTGCCAAAATGTTCGACTATATTTTTAGGACAAAGAATTTAATTCCCAAACGAATTCTCGATTTTTAGTATCAAGATAGCATATCGGTAGTTTCAATAAACTGTGAATTGTAAAGTGAATACCAAAAAAACAAGATCGCGAGCATGTGTACCTGGTAATAGTCGATGGTGATATCTAGTCCAAAACTATATTCGAAATGGTTAATAAAAGTCTGGATTAAGTTTAGGAAGATTTCAGGCTTTCAGTTCGCGTGGCAACTTTGTTCAAGCCAGAAGCATGGCCGGCTGATAACCTCAATTGAGTCCACAGTTCACACCGTCGGAAAAAGTTCAGAATTTCGCAGGTGTTAATCGAATTTCGTTCTCGACAGCTATCATTCGAATGGAGTTCGAAATTGTTTGGTTCTATCCTATTTCCTTAAAAGTTTATAATGGACGTCCCGTTTATGTAGAAAGACAGGTGTTTTTTGAGTTCTTGGTAAATTAAATCAAACGTCCTTCATCTTTATTACTTACTCTCCATATGTGTCTAAATCAACTTAAAGTAGAACAAATTATCACCAATATAAAAATTTTAATTAACAATTATGTACGCCCGATCCTTGTTCAGCAAAATTATCTCTTTTCACACCTTCAAGAGAATAAAATGGCTGTTCTCTATGTTCTCTTTTATGCCGATATTCCCGTCCCATTTAGTGTTCATGAGAGTTATTATTTTCTTTTTGTCGGATAGCGATGCAATTGTTAATGGAAACAGTAATATTGAATTGCAGTGGAACAATTTCAGAATGGTGCGGAATTGCGGTTGTTATTTGAAAGCTGAAGATCAGACATTCTTGTTATTAAAAACTATAGAAACAGAGGAGAGAGAATTACCTATTATTATATTTTAGTACATGTCAGTGAAATAAATAATTCATTTTAAGCACGGGTCAATTACTATGAGTCGTTTAATTACCATATTTAGATAAACACCATACATGTTTGTCTAAAATATGACATTCGTGGTTTTTACACTAAAAAATCAAATTCCTTTTTCATTCAGCAACAAAAGTTGTTACGACTACTTACCAAACAGTGAATCAAGGAGCTACTAAAACTTTACCGTAAACATCTTGGATTCTCCAAGTTGCAAATGCTGTATCGTAGCTCGTGTGGAGTAAAGGAAACTTCTAGAAGTACAGCAAAGTCGGAAAGTCGAAAGGTAATGGCGATATAGTAATAGCAAACTGTTTAAAGTTTTGCGTGGACAAACATTGGAAAATGTTGTTCCTTCTTGTGAATCCTCAACTCGGTAGTATCTTGCTGTATATATTCTGTAAATCTTTAGCAGTTAATCACCTACTAGTCTTCGAAAATCGAGCTCCAAATGTTCGCGTGAATCGTTATTCAAAGTGACTACCATCAGATAAATGGCTGGAATACTTCAAGGCAACTGCTACCAGATCACTTTAAAATCCACAAAGTGAAATAGCAGCTGAAAAGGATAAATCGAACATTTCCTTTACTCAAAAGTGCAGTTAAAATAATCCAAAAGAGAGGGACGCACCGACCAATATATTTTCACACAAAGAGCTTTTTAAAAAGTTCCCAAACACATACATTTTGCCGTCACACTCAGAGCAAAGTAGCTCGATAGGTTGCAAACTTCCAACTTTGCTGGGTTTCGGACCGGGAAAAATCCGGAGTAATCTCTCTGGGTAGTAGCCCGCCTTGGGGAACGGATCGAAAGATACAAGATACACACGAGCTATACATATCTACCTAATATTTTACGGTGCCTTTCGTACTTTATTATTGTTGCGTATGAATTTAGTAACAATATTTTACTCCCGGTGGAAATAGATTGGTGAACCGTGAGGCAGGTAAACGATATTCCCGGTCGTTTTAGGTTTGAATAATTACTTCTCAAAATGAGGTGAACCTTCCCAAAGTTTATCCTTTGTGTCAACAATAATAAAGGTTATAACAGCATTACAGGCATTTAGAAACACAAATATTCCTCGAGCCCTCTAGATAAGTATGTTTATATAAAATCCGCGCACAAGAGAAACATTTTCATTCATATTCTTTGTACATCTATCTCAATCAGATAACGTTCCCTTAATAAAGCAAAATGATACGTCTTTATTTACAATAAGATCTGTATCTGTACTTTGTATGATTGAGTTCATTCAATGTTTAGTGTTTATGATTGAAAGGTCAATTGGGTGGAGCCCTATGGAAATTCCTTGCATGTGACCTTGTCTGACTTGATTATTTTTTAATTCTATTCTTAGCTAATCTCGAATTATTTCTAAGTACTTTACGGTAATTGTCTTGTTACATTGCCAAAGGTCAAACAATTTTGATGATATAATTTGATACTTCAATTTCATCTTCAGTTTGACCTACAAACTTCTTGATTGTGGACATAAATCTAAATAGCAAAGCTTCCCTAACTTAAAGATCTGGCGGTTGTTTATATATAGCATGAATTGTTTTAGCTTGAGCAGACTAATTTTCATCGCTTAATGTAAATATTATCTGTGTTTTTTCTGTTAACTTCAAGCATTGCCGGTACGTATATTTCGTGGGCTAAAATTGTGTTAATATTATTTGCAGAATTTCCAATTCTCTTATGTTATCTTCAATTCATTTCTTTCCATTAATTTATTGATTAGCAATCACCATACCATAATAGGTACCAGCTGTGTCTATAATATTCACATTCCCAAAGGATCAAAATTGAAGCAATTGTTGAAAGCTTCCGTTTTGAAACACAACCTGCAAATCTGTGAAAAGTACTTTGATCTTGAAGCACTTCAGTTTTGCCGCTGTCTATGTATGGAATTCCGTTTAAATATTATGTATGTATGATGTGCTAACGTTCAGTACTCTTTTGTTTGATGTCGACTGTAAATGTTGAAAGCTGTTGAAATGATATTCAGGACATTTTCTGGGTATTGTTCAAAGACGTCGCGTCTATCGTTATTCAAAAATTTGCTCGCGTTAAAATTTATGAACTTTACCAGAACTACTGAAAGTCTCACTATAAGATACTCATATCTATACTAATATTATAAAGAGGAAAACTTTGTTTGTTTGTTTGGTTGTAATGAATAGGCTCAAAAACTACTGGTCCGATTTTAAAAATTCTTTCACCATTCGAAAGCTACATTATCCACGAGTGACATAGGCTATATTTTATCCGGGTACGGGCAGTAATTCCCACGGGATGCGAGTGAAACCGCGGGAAAACGGCTAGTAATATATATAGTTCAATATACCCAAACGTTATTGTTTTTTTTAAGAACGTAGTGAACCACAAAATGTCTGGCAGCAATAAAATTAAAGCCTCTCTTTGAACAATTTAAAAATAGAACTAGTACATTGCTGCGAGCAGTCAAAGAGTTGCTATTAGTACGAAGGAAAAAGAACAGGGGTATGGCGTTGTGGCTTTAAGCGAAACTTTAGAAAATCAATCGAGGGCTTAGTAGAAACATAATGGCGGTTGTCTGGGCTATCAAAGAGCCGTTACTAAAACTATATTGCGGGTTCAAACTACCAATAATAGTGCTACTACGTAATTTCACGCAACACCACCATAGTGTTATATTATTTCGTTGTTAGTTCCTATAATTGAATTTAGATTGAATTATCCTACTTATGTATGAGGCCAATTTTATTTATTGTGTATTTATTCATTTGATTTACACGGCTTCACAAGCCAATTACATAAATCAGATAACATAATATCTAAGTTAAACAAAAAGGTACAAATAAAAGTTAAAAAATAAAGTAAAAGTTTGTAAGTGTATGAGTTTATTGCGTATTTCTATATTATTAAATACAACAATTATTGTTTTACCTTGCTATATAGGTCCTGTTTTCATTTATAAAATAGGAAACGTAATCTTTTAAATAAAATTAAATAAGCGGTTTTTAATTATACGTCAAAATATACACTGGCCTTACTTTGTGGTTTATCCTACCAACGACTAACTTTAGGGCTCGTAAAATGTTGACAGCTCATGTCCAACCTTGAATGTGCCCACGTAAAAAGGGTAAGAGATTTAATAAGTATGCTAAGTACATTTAACAGTGTCCTTTTCAGTTTGTCAGTCCTCAAACTATGTTGCTTTATTCAGGTCGCATCTCAGTTGGGCTAAAATTTAAGCTCTAACCGGTTTTAAGTAGGCTTAACAACGAACTCTAATTTAGGATACTGAAGTATCTCTCAGCTAGAAGGAGTGATAGTAATATTTCTGGCCCGTAAGTTCAACACGACTGGTTAAATATTTCTACGGAAAATATTTTCTGGACGCTTAAGTGGTTATTTTGCTCTGACACTATTGACACTGGAATAATTTAGCTTTTACTATCTTTGTCTTAATTATTTCCAGTATCTTGAGTTCACTGCAAAAACTTTAAAATAATTCTCTTTTTTTCAGTAACTTAATAATAAAATTGAGGAAAATTTAGTTGTTTTTATATTTTCTTAATATAATTTTAATAAATTGAACACTTCGTTGGGAAAAGTGTCTCCAATAAGCGTTATGAAAATCGAGAGAGCGTCCAGTTCTTCAAAATTTAATTTATTCCTTTCATCCAATAAGACCACTTGGATTCGATGGAAAATAATTACTGCTCCAACGAAATTCTCTTCGGGCTGTAATGAAGAATATAATGAAATTAGAACAATATAGGCATCGTAGAAATAGATGTTCTTAACAAATTTCTTGGTAAAAATATTAAAACTTGTTTTCCAATGTCTTTATCTTGACTGAGGCAGTAAAATAATAAGAAGTACGTTAGCTACGTTCTACTAGAATTGCCTAATTTTTATGTTGAATCGCATTATCGAAGCTATCATTACAATCAAATATTACCGATGTATTATTACATGTTCAGATACGGTTTATAGAGTCGCAAAAAAAACGGATATTAGTCACCTTCTAAGTCTCTTTAATATCTCATTTAATTATACCAAGTAGGTGCTTGCTTACCTCTGAATTTCAAATGACTTTCACAAACAAAAAGCCTTCTGTACAAGTATTAATATTTCTCGCTTCAAAGAGCGCTCAACTTTTGATTCGAACTCAAAGCTTGCACTCTAAGTAAGTGGCTCGCTGATCCTAAGCCATGCACAGTGGAGGGATTTCATAACAATAGAATCAAAAACCGGAATCCTGGCCGTGGATTTCCCTGAGTATTTCTAAAGACAGATCAACTGCCTTTTGATTGTAAGCAACGGAATCACTGCTCACGCTCTCGTGGATTTTGAGGTTATTTTATAAATATAGAAAGGGATTTAAGAACGGATTTCAATTGTTTTCTTGCTTACCTTATGAATGAGAAGCAACCGTCTTTGTTACATAAATATTAGACTAAGGTGAATTTTGATTAAGCCAATGAATACGTGAATATGAAAATACAGCTCAGATTAAAATGTGTTTTGCAGAGTAACATCATCAATCAGAACGAAAACTAGAAAAAACATTTATTCATATAACAAACGTCTAAACAAAATCAATCAAAAGCGCAAACAAAACCACTGAATACTGATCGTATCAACAATTAAAACTAGCATGATCAATGATCAAATTTTAAATCGCATTATAATAAATTATTGCATTAACAAAACAAATTAATCCAAAACTCATGCCTATCAGAACATGTATAAGTCTGTTCGACAATTTGAGCCGGATTAATTGGTTTACGAATCAATAGAGGCAGTTGACGATCGCTGATTGGCTAAAATAACATGTTGTTCATTATTCGGATTAGTTTCGCACTGCTAATTGGATGATAGATTGTCTTCCCTACAGAAGGATTTCGGGATCACAATTCGAAGGTCCATACACGCTTTGGTTCTGGCCTATTCGTGACATCAAACTAATTATTTCTTTTAAGATATTTTTTGGTAACAAAAGAGGAACTTTTAATATAATTAAGTTTTTGTTTGTTCCTAGAACGTTTTGAATAAAACTAATCTTAAACTTTTCTTCTTTGCAGGTTATAACCGGTATGTGGAACAAACAGTATGTATACATAATACTTACCTATATATAAAAACGTATCTGCATAACGTGCTTCAAGATTACTTGGCGCTCTACTTGCAGAGCTAAAGTATAAAAGAAAATATTACTAAAGATGTATAGAGGTACAGCTACGTACGTGCAAGTATTGTTTGTGAAGTGGCTGAATGAGATTGTTGATCTCTTGCCCTGGTAGAAAGAAAAACATTAAACCCACAAGAAGTTCTTATTTTGCTATTGTTTTTAATCAAAACAAACAAACCATGATATTTAACTTCAAAGCATTCCAATTTATTCTAAAAATGTTAAAAGGTTTCTGACCTACACAGCTAAAACTCCAACATCAAAGTTTTTATGACAAAGACTTGAGGCAAAAGAATTAAGAAATAAATAATTAAATTTCAATCAACGCCTTTTAGAGACCGCAACTGGCTGAATGAAAAACAAAATCCCTCATAAAAAAGCTACACAAATTCTTCAGGATCCCGTCAAACATTTTATTCGAAATGCTGGTTAGTACCGCTTTCTTACTACATTGAACCTCATTTCGACATACTAGGCTTCTACTCATGAATCATTTATATTTAAGGGTAGCTGCAAAGTGGGGACTTTTGTAAAACATTCAAGGAGATCATGTGAGAGAACCGTTCAGGTACAATCTTTAAATAATTCAGCAAGTATCTACCTAAAATATCTCTTTTGTTATATTTATTTGCTGTGTTGACCTAATAGTGTCAGTTTTTAATAACAGTTGAAAAGCATTGTCCCTATGTACTTACAAAATCTTGTTCATCTTATCGAGTAACCTGAAAGTTAAATCACCTAACAAGCCCTATTGTCAGAGTTTTCTTTCTCCTGACTTTTTGTAAATGCGACAGTAATTCTAGCTCCATTATACAGTGTCTTCGAACTAACTGAAAAGGCTAGGCAGCTATGGGAACAATTATACGTCACATCTTTCTTCTATCGCGAAGAGTTCGCACAACAACTCCCGAACAACTGCAAACATTCAGTTGATATATTGTATTATAAATGATCCATCACAATTAGTTAAAAGAGGAACAGCGTCAACAGAAAATGTGTTTTATACAGACACAGCGGTAATTAATCCTTAATGTTATGTCACCATTATACATGTACATTTAAGTACGTTGTTATAATTAAAAGTATCACATGATGCCTTTGTTTTGGCGTCTGAGATTCTTTTTATGTCTATTCTATGTTCTACTTCTTTTTTTTATTAACACCAGTACTACTGCAGAATTATGAGGTTTCTCGGTCTCAGGGTTAATGGTCCCCTTCATTCGAATTCTTTTCAAATTATTGTGCCGTTCTAAAGCTAAAGACTTCACGATGGAGTAGTCTAATCTATACTAATATTATAAAGCTGAAGAGTTTATTTCTATGAACGCGCTAATCACAGAAACTACTGGTCCGATTTGAAAAATTCTTTCAGTGTTGGATAGCCCATTTATAGACGAAGGTTATAGGCTACTTTTTTATCCGTGTACGCCTAGTAGTTTCCACGGGACGCGGGTGAAACCGCTGGCAGAAGCTAGTCTTGAAATATATGGACAAAAACTATTACTTATATTCGATACGTCAACCTGCCTTCTAAGGAAAAAGTGATTTGATGAGGAGCGTATTACATACCGTTGCTCTTGAACGTAGAAGATAATTCTATTTAAAGTACGTAGATGGGTTGAGGTCGTTAGTGACAGAGGGTATTTCTTCCGCGCCATTGAGAGAGAGTAGTCATTTGATACAGGCCACCTAAATAATGGCTAAAAATATACACCGTGTTCCTGAGGTTATATATTAACTTCGGCATGTTATTCAGTCCATTAAATTGACCATTTTTTACTATGGACACTATTAGAAATTCCAATAAAAAAAAAAATATATATACAAACTTAATGCTTAGATGAAATTTATCTAATATGAATTACTCTTTAGCTTTACCTTTTATACCTGTTTGATAGTTTTGGCTGCACAAAGTGGCAACATCTCACAAATAAAGACTTTCTTAAAGCACAACATAATTAAATTGGTTAAACTTAAATTACCAATAACTTAAAAACTATGCCATTTAAACTACTACTTCTTTTGTACGAAATGTTTAACAAGAACTATAGAAGTCTTATACAAAATTTTCATATTCTCAGGAACACGGTGTATATGAGGTCAAATTGAGAACCTCCTTCTTTTTGGGAAGCCGGTAACAACCGAATGAGTAAGAACCTTTGTGTCAACCATCCAGGAAGAAGGGTGAAATGTTCTTAAAATTTATTGTTTTCAGATTACTTTGAGTTGAGGTACGGTCACGGAAATTACTTCAGGGTTCCAATTTGATGTTTATTCTTAAGTATTTCTAACTCCTGGTTTTTGTTATAATAAACTCAAGGCTCCTATTACTTGTTAATCATTTTCGTTATTAGCTTTCAATCGATTAGAAAGTGATTGATTTATAATAGCATCTATTTGATATTTAATAAGCATCGTAATTATAATTTTCGCGAACAAAAGTAGCTCGTATAACAATACATTTCAAAAAAAGGTAATTTGAGTCAATAAAAACGAATTAGTTTTGTTCGCATATTTTCTTTAGAAAATACTGGTATTGTAGTTATGAATTATGATTTTGTATGAAAAGCACTTTCTTCACAATAGAGGGTTATGATTGAACGATTCTAGAAAAACGGACAAGTACCGAAATTAGTTGTTATGAACTATTGTGTGGTTGGAAATACGAGGTTTATTTTTTAGTTTTTGTATTATTATCAGAGGTTTCCTTTAACGAAAAAAATATGAAAATATCCTTTAATTTTGAAAATGGTCTGAAAATGATCTCGTTATCCTTGAAGTGCACAAACTTTATTTTCTTCTTATTTTTTCCCTATTTTACTTCATTTATAAAGCATTATTCGTTTACTTAATTAGGCGACCACTTTACACTTGCGTATCGTGTACGATACAATTAATGTAAAAAAACTTCTTGACAACAAAAACGTGAAAAATTCCTTTCAGTATTACAAAGGCAAAGTTTCATGGTGAAGTTTCTTTTGAAAGAATGTGCGCTTTGAAAATAAGGAAGAGTTCTATGTTTGAAAGTTGATCTTAGAGTAAAATGGTAGTATCATCAACTACGTATAATTTCTATTCACTTCATTAATTTTTACTGTCTTTAGTTACTAATATAATGAAATGTGTTTGTACCCTAAAGGCTCCAAAATCGGTCGGAATTTATCAAAATCTGACGATTTTGAAAAGTTCATTCACTGTAGGAAGCTAGACTATCCCCGAAAAACACAGGCTATATTTTATACCTACGTGTACTGGTAGTAGTTTAGTTTAGAAAATACATAGCTAGTTCATAATAATATTGGATATATTTTGCTTCAGATCAATTTTACAAATAGAACAGTTGCTGGACATCAAACGGTCATTTATAATTTTTTTTTTGATTGCACATGTTCACAGGATGGTACTCTTACATAATCTTACAGATCTCGTTGAAATAGTGGCTGAAAAACATTCTCACTTTAAATCAAACATAATAATGTTACAAATAGTGATCTCATCATTTGATTACTATCCCATTCATACGTTTGCTTACGCTCCAAAATGCCAAGAATCTCAACTTGGCAGGATCTCAAATCTGATTCGGGTCAGTGACTGAAAAGAGGTTTCATTCCAGAACTGTATTATGGGAGTATCATTTCAGCTAAGTTTTTAGTTTATATGGTCCCACATTTCATTGGGGTCCCCAATTTCTAAAGGCCTTCCCAAACTTGTTCTTGTAATGTTACCTTTTTTAATGAATGAATATAGTTCGTACTTTCGTTCGTACTCTGTTCGTTGTAACGTTAGAAAAAAGAGGCTCGCAGAAGCAGGAGTACGAAACCTTTTATTTCAATTTCAAACAATCCAAATGCAGTAGAATCCATAATTCCACAAAACGTACCGACAACACAAAATTAACAATTATAATTAAATAAAAGAAAAACAGCAACAACGTACAACAAAATCACGAGTATTCATTCTCACCAGTCTTGACTGTAATTATTTTTGATGTAATTTTATTTGAAAGTGGACACCTAAAAGAGCCTTGTTTAACTTCTTTCTATTCCTATCGCGAACGGAGTATAGGTACAAAGATTGCTCTGTATCCCGGTTTAATAAGGAAGCCTGCGGTGGAAGAATTTTGGAAGCCTGTGGTTATAATCTATCACGTGCAATATGTCTCATTGATGGATAGCACCAGGAAACAAAATATATGGGAAAAAATTGCCTGTCTTATTAAATTGATTAGACGGCCTTTCTTCTATCGTCCTATTTTATTATTTTTATAGTTGTTTATCCAAATAAACTAAAACATATCTGAATCTTGGTGCATAACAAAACAAAATTATTTTGCTATAGTTTACAGAAAATCTGTGAAAAGAAAAATGGGTACTTTGTTTTTCTTTCTTGCTAGGCTGGCTCGTCTAACGGTCAATGGTAGTAGAAAATAAACAAATTTATTATACACAGTCATAAACTACATCCTTTGGGGTCCAATAGACACTGTAAAATATACTTTAATGACAGCAATAAGCATCAGACTAAATTGCCCTAAGCCCCAAGGTCAAATAAAAAGAAAAGTATCGTTGCCATCCAAAAATGTGAATAAACCAATTTATTTTAGTGGAACTTATTTTTGTATGTACAGCTTTTGTAGGAAAATTGAGAGTGTGCCTGAAATAACACTGTAAAAAGATCCTATCGGAGAAGAAAATATTTTCGGGTCTTTGGGACAATGTGTTCATACGATTAGGATCAGTTTAGTTCAAACTGCCCAGGCTTTTTGTAGATGGTGTCATATCAGCCTAAGAAGGGAAATGAAAATGCTGTTAAGATTTGTAGGAGAATCGTACAAACTTGAAATTTTAGTTTGACCAAAAACCTCATATTTGTTGAAGGCGGTTTTATCCAATAGTTGCAAACGCACGCTTTTTCCAGGGACCCTCGAGTTCGTTGCAGCGTTTTCATTCAAGAGTACCCAGGTTAACTGCCAGTCTGAGTGGGAATAAAGTTTTTTTATTTTATGAAATAATGTACAAAATTGTATTTTATTTTCCGTACAAAAATATTAAAATTACATCCTTCTGAGATAAAACGTTTGTAGTCATTAAGTTGAAGGATTCCTTACCTATTTTAAATTCGATGTTTTATTTTGTTTCTCATGCCAAAGTGAATAATATTGACGACAGGCAAACATTTTTTTTGATATGGTACTTAAATTTCGTCATATTTACATTTCCAACGGTATTTTCAATACTTTAATAAAAACCGATCATACGTCTACATAATTTTAATACAGAAAAAGGATTGAAATAGCCATGCGTAGGTGTAACTTGATCATGAAGTCTTGCAAGTTCTAGATTATTGCAGGCTTAATGTTTGCTTTGCTCGGCAACGCTTACAGGGTTCAATTTACTTCATAAAACTTAAATTGATCTAAATTAAAATTCTTAATTAGAGTGGACAAAGAGAATTACGAAGAAAATATAAAATTGTCTTAAGTTCAGTTTCCAAAAAAATAAGAACAGCTTTGTAAAAGAAATTCAGCTGATGAAGTTATCTATACTAATATTATAAAGCTGAAGAGTTTATTTGTTTGAACGCGCTAATCTCAGGAACTACTGGTCCGATTTGAAAAATTCTCTCAGTGTTAGATAGCCCATTTATCGAGGGAGGTTTTGGCTACTTTTTATCTGATGCGCCGAGTAGTTCCCACGGGTCGCGGGTGAAACCGCTGGCAGAAGCTAGTAATTGATAAAAATAAAGACGTAGCCGTAACTACTTAAATGCACAATACCATTATCGTGTTAAATATAAATAAAATTACGAGAGCAATGCGATAGGTTCACACTTATAACGTCACTTTTGTAAAAATTGATATTTTTAATTGTAGTATAAATAAGTTCAAAAGCCTCCTTCACAGTTCTTTGCTTTCTTTGTCACAGTAATTTTAATTTATTATTGTATCTTTAAACTATTCTTTTTTTTTTCTTAATTCTGTCATTATTTGCTACACGTACTGCTTTTAACGTTCCTAGCGATTAGAATTCTTCTTTTTTTTAATTTGTATGTCTACCTGTGGACAGCGTTGTGGGTTACATTATGACCACAACATCACATTATTTTATTAGTTGTAAGATTTTATAATGTATTTTAACAAAAACGTGAAAAGGTGAAACTACAGTCTCATAATTGCGCCGGGTGTACAATTGGAACTCATTACACACACTGTTTGTTTTAAACATGAACTCTGTTTTTCTCGTCCATTTCTTCCACATGAGGATAAACAACCGTCCGAACCGACCTTTGTACAGTATCGCACCAAACTTTATTTCATGTTAGAAAACAACAATGTCACCTCGCTAAATTAATTACATAGACACAGTATCTCTTACTAAGTTTCTTAGAACTTCAGCCATCCCGAGTGTCTCGTTAAAGGTCTTTGACTGGTTAGGACGCCTTAATTAAACTTTATACCTAAGCAAAATTTTAGATCGAAGTGTTCACACTTCGATTTATAAAAGAACTGATGACAGAAAAGTAATCAATCTTTTGAAGACAATTTCATTCTTTCCAGACGTCCGATAAGTAGTTTAGGGATAGTCAGATGGATTTTATTCTCAAGTGTCAATTTACTTCTCTGAGTGACTCCATGTCTAAACTTTTATAGAGTTATGAGAATCATTTTCGCGTTTTTGGAGTTATATTACTTATTCTTAGAAAAGCTTATTGGTTTTCTTGTTTTTGTCTGGCTTTGAATGAGCTGTAGAGGCTTATTGAAAATCCGTTAGTCACTTCCATTCAAGGAATAATTCATTTCGTGCTTAATGTTTTATTGCGACTGTCGATATAATAATTGTTTTATTTGTGACATAACAAGACAAACCTATAGTACAGACACCGTATTCTATAATTAGCAAAGTTAATTTCCTACTATGACAAGACAGTAACATTGGAAACACCTCAAACGAATTTCAACTAAAGCAAACACAATTATGAAGTAATACATAGTTTCCTTTGAATCCAACTCACAGTTACTAATAGACTTGTAAACCAAGATAAGATCATCAATGTGTACAGTTAACTTTGTAACTCTGACACCACAGGTAACTTCCTAACTCATTAACGGCAATGACTGCGGACTGATAACTTGGTACGAATTTACGTTCGCGCCGTCGGAACTTTGAAACTTACTTCTTTACGAATTCTGACGCTTGTTTGTGCCAGTTTATTCGTTTACACGTATTTATCGAGATGCGATTAGTTTGGATGTCTGATCTTGTTGATTCGGTTCACTGGACACATACTGAACTTTTTATAAATGTGATTCGATTTACATTTGCTGTGTCATCGGCAAAGTTTTCTAGTGTGATAGTGTTTGCAACCTCTGATGCTGTTTCTTCTTTGTCTGATAGAACTTTTTGTTCTTCCCCTTTAATGTGTGTTGTTTACTCAAGTTCAGCTTAGTGTGATACTGTGGCATCGTCAACCGTTAATTCCTCTTCATTATTATTTATTATTGTGAAGCATTCAGGAAGAGAGAGTCGTAAATTATCCGTCTTAGTAAGCGGATTATGAATGCTTATTTTGTTTGTTATACGGCTGTATTTATTTTATCCCCTTTTGTATTTACTTTTTGTCTATTAAAAGTAATATGAATGTACTTCGAATTTCTCGTCAATGTAGTAATAAATCAATACACTCACTAAATCTCGTAGAACGTTGACAGCATTTCAAAGCTCTGAGTACAGTGAAGTGACAAATAGCCAGAATTCGTGAGGGGCGGAACGTATCAAAATTATTAATGTAGGTACACTTCGAATCAAAAAGACTTTTAGCCTGAATTTTAGACAGATCGCTAGGTTTTCGTATAAATTAGGTTAATTTGTCTGAGAATTTGAGGATTGAATGGTTTGCTTTAAATTATATAGTTGTTAACCAATATTACTAAATACCTACATTGCGGCAGTTTTAATTCACTTTTAATCAGTTTTTGGGTTGACAGTTTTTCAGAGTGTAGCAAAATATTGTATAGCTACGAGGAAAATATATTTTCTCTAGCAAAGCAATTCAAATATTTTAGATAAAGTTCTTTTTTTTCAACCTTGTCATTCAATACAAATGGTATAACAGTTCTAATTTAAGAATTTAGACGTAGGAGTAGGTTCGAACCCAAAAAGGCGTGCTATTTGCGTCTCGCAATTTGTTTCTTCGAATAAAAAAGTAAAGGAAAACGTAGTGAGGAAAATGCTTTCCTAGAGCCAAAAAATAAATAAAGTGCGACTTGAAAGTTCAGCCCGCAGTAATTTAGTAGGTAAATGCAAATTTTAAGGACAACTAAAGTCGTTGCCGAATTTGTGTGGGATTTTGGGAATGTTTTTAGAAAATTTGCATTTAAAAAACTGCGGTCTGTGATATGCAAAGTTGC
Organism: Heliothis virescens; assembly: GCA_002382865.2. Classification (NCBI taxonomy): domain Eukaryota; kingdom Metazoa; phylum Arthropoda; class Insecta; order Lepidoptera; family Noctuidae; genus Heliothis; species Heliothis virescens. The sequence goes on along the minus strand of NWSH02000601.1, from coordinate 9,799,841 downwards.
ATTCACATTCACGTGTTTTAGGGATGTAATAATGTTCTAAACAGTATCCCGATGGCCATTTAGAAAAACAACAGGTTACATTAAAAAAATAATCTTTTTTTATTGGAAGCAATACTCCTATTCTAAAGATTTTAGTCTAACACTTCTGTTTCATGTAACAAACAAATCTCATTTAATATCAACGTTATTTTGAGAGCTCTAAGAATAATGTGTTTGCTGTATAAAAATAATAATTTATACACTATCAACGCTACACCAACGGCCACTTACACCGCCCGGATAGCCAGCAAAAACGGCCATAAAACACTTTCAAAGCTTTAAATTTTTAGTTAATTCAGTACCAAAGAGCTTCACAAACTAAAAGTTATGGATAGTGTTTCATATTTAGTACCAGTGTCTAGCATACACATTATATGCAATCGCGAATGGAAATAGGTTCAGATCGAGCGAGCAACGGTATGCATATTTCATGGCAGTAACCTACAACGAAGGATTGCGAGCGACTTATCAATATATGCATTTTCTTATACAAATTTGTGGCCGCGTTAGCGAAAATTATTGGCTTTTGAAATGGATTTTGTTTCGTTATTCTTAGAAGAAAAGTTGTATGGATTTAGTTTCAGGAAATTTTAATAGTACAATACAAGGAAGAATTTCTCTTGAATTGTAGATAATTTCCTAAGAAAGATAAATATCGAGCGGAACAACTAATTCATTTAATTATGTTTTACTGAAAACTTCTTAGAATATCTTCAAACATTTTAGTGGGATTAAAAGTAAAAAAAAAAACAAATAATAATAGCATTGCTTTTAGTTAGTGCGCCTAGCTGTTTAGAAATTAGTAGCAAGCCACCATTGATTTTGTTAAAAATTATACCTGTATTATTATACCTACACTATATTTTTTTTGCTTTCATCAATGTATACCTATAAATACACATCAAAAACTGAGCAGAAGTCAAGCTACCTTTAAAATTAGCACCACTTTGACTGACAATACGAGCGAGTCATGTCGGCTACGTTTTGGCGCACTCGAATACGTCTGTGGTCCCGAATGTACATTTTGAATGAACAGTTGCGGGTTAACTCGACAAACGCATGGGCGGTCTCACTGACACGGCATGGCAAGTGCGAAGTAAATTTCAATTTGGACGACTTAACAGGTATATATTGTGGCTTTTAAGTCATCATCTGGGAGGAAATAAAAGCTGTGAATGTTAATGAAGGATAGTTATTGAAATATCACACTTACGCAAATCAATCAACCAAAGTACTGTCGTATATGCAGTTGCCACAATTAATGAAGACGTGACTAATTTTCATAATATAGATTTATTTTACTTGCAAAAATACACACGACATGAACCAGTTTTGTTAACAATTCTTCCCAGCTGTGTAGCATTAATGTCATAATTACCTTTGTCTGGGAGTAGGAGAATGTTGAATACACATGTATCTCCTCACTCTAGTACTATTTTTAGTCGAGGTCACTTAGACCAATATTTGGTCTGGACGACATTCCATCGCAAGCATACATGATAATAGTTTGTGAAATTACTTCATTTGCTATCTGGTCTAGTACTTAGATTTTACTGTCTTTGGCAGTTGGCATCAAATGACCCTCCTACCTATTTTAAGGAACTAAATACTTTCGGCAATGTTACTTCGGTATGTTTAGTATTTCTCGAGCCACTTGAGGAAAAATAAAAATAATAATTGTCTTTGTTCGTAACGTCCCCGATGGCTTTTACTGCTTCCAAGAGGCTGAACACATATGGCGTTTAGAAGAGAAACAAATGATAATTTGCAACCTTTTACGTAATTCGATATGCTATAATTATTATGTAGTCTGTTGTATTTGTGAAATCATGAACTATCGTTTTAGTGTATGTGTTTAGAAACATAAAACTTTAATTTCAATGAGGGATAATCAAGTCGATAAGTAGATGTTAAATGATACTATATGAATTTGAAAATACTCCAACCTGTAACAAATTGGCTTAAGGGTTTTTATATTAATACAATAGCTCAAAAACTTATTTAATGAAAAAGTTTTCTCCTAACTTAATCAATAGCTCGAATAAACCCAATTATGAAATTCTCCAATATTTCACACATCAAATGCTTCTACAAACAGGATAGTTTGAGAAAACAACAATAACTGATCCACCGCAACCCTCTAAACCGAATATCCTTCAAAATTTAATTCCCAACATCGATCGACAGGCCATTATTACTTGAAGTTAACACTAAACCGGCCGTTTATATATAAACAATATATATAGGAGTATTTGAACGTTCAATACATCGCTCTCAAAGGCAGTAATTTACTGCACGCTAAGGATCGTTTATCGTAGTCAATTTTGTATTGAGTTTAGTTCCAATTTCGTAACAAAATTTAGCCCGCTGTAAGCTTTGGTTTGACAAAGCTAGTACAGGACGGGATTAAGTTGACTTTTAATAGTTTTGGGTAACATGAGTTTTCAGGAATTAGGAATTCTGGATTTTTCGCTTGAAAGTTTATGCAGTTTTGTGCTACTTAGATTTAAATCTGTTGATGAGAATTTTAATACATACATTTTAACTACAATTTTTATAACTATTTTGGTGAAAAGAAACTGAGTTGAAGAATACATGTGTGTCTTTCAACTCCTTTCGTTCGGCTGTTAATACCTGATTGAAGAACAAACATTTGAGTATCCAAACCCTTTATATTTCACACTAGCTTCTGCCAGCGGTTTCACCCCGCGGTTGCGCCCCGTGGGAACTACTCGGCGCACCCGGATAAAAAGTAACCTATAGCCTTCCTCGATAAATGGGCTATCAAGCATTGAAAGATTTTTTGAATCGAACTACTGTTCCTGAGACTAGCGCGTTCAAACAAACAAACAAACTCTTCAGCTTTATAATATTAATATAGATTAATAACCTCATAATAGAATAAACAATTCTGTAGATAATGGCTTCTCTAAAGGTCTAGAGGCTGATAGTGCCGTTAATTTGTATGCACCTATTGAGTGTGCTCAGATACCAATCTGGTGGATATTACTATTGTAATTTTATAGTTATCAGGTGTTTGTGATTGCCCAATTGAATTATGTAATATGCCCTTGTACCTGCATAATAGGGACATGGCAATAAGGTCAATAGCATTACCTAGGCTTTGCTGAATAGCTTTCGGTGTAACATACGACTATTATCGAAGAATCAAAAAGGTCAATCTACCCGAATCTGTCAAATTATATCAATCGAACATTAACCTTCCATTATTGTAATAAGGTTGAATATCTATTGAAAAAAAATAGTAAAATTCTTGTATCTTGATGTGCCGTCTGTACGATACATGTAACTTATAAACTTTTACATGTAAACATTTTAAAGCTAAATTGCTCCTCGTCGGTTTCTCTTCCGTGGTTGAGTGCCTCGGGTATATTAATCTTGTTAATTTTATCACGTAAGCGGTAAGTAGTTTTCTGTGCATTATTTTGACTAGTGATAAGTTATGTCAGTTAAGAATACATTCAGCAAGGAGATGAAACTTAAAAAATATGTATGAGTATATTACAGGATATTTTAATTATCATAATTATTTTTCATATATTTTAAGCCATATGAGAAAATTGTGATTTTTTTAATCATTCACAATTCCGCTTATACGCACTTTGACACGCTACAAGAAAAGTTATCGGAATACTTTCAAAAGCTACACTACTCACATAGCTAAAATACTTATTTTTAAAAAACTACACTACTTACCTTAGTAATTAACCTAAGTATTTTAAAAACTTTAATTTCCAGCCGCTAACAAACCATGTGTGGTGCATTAACAATGTCCTAGTTAACCCATCCGCGCGGAATGTGTGTAATGGTTTTCATTCCGAATCCACGTGCTTACATAAAGGATTCACATTTAGTTCCTCGTTTTGTCAGCGACGTCATAAAGGCTTTTTGTGTGTAAATATTATTGTGTCAAGCTAATTTCTAATGTTAGGCTTGTTGGATTTAAACTGTTTTCTGGCAATGCGTGATAAAAAGTTAATATAAGAAATTTTATGTTTTAAAAAAATGTAATTAGAGACTTTATTTTTCTCTTTTAATATCTCTTCTACACCTTACAACCTGAAAATAAAATAAATTTACTCTTTATCTTATTTACTCAATAATCCAATACTCCAACTGTGTTACTCACTCACAATGACCTGGCAACACGACAAAATTATGAATGCTGCAACATTTTCACAAAAAACACAAAATGGACACATCCCTAAAGACCACAGCATTAGGGTTCAGTGCACCCATATTTTCTAGACGTGTTCCAGACAACAGCTTAAGGGACTCTAAAATGTGTGGAAAACTGAGAACACAGTATATGCAAATTGTAAGACTTGTAATCTCTTTACATTTGTTCAGTCCAAGTAATTGTAGACGAGTCTCAAGGGAATTTTCTATGAATATTTTTATGTTATTAATGCTAATTGAACGAGTGAAACTAGTGTACTTTTTTGTATGTTAAATAACAAGCAGTTTCATATCATGCATCTTTTATATTTACTACAAAATTGGTGAAAATAGGTGTATCTTTATGGTGCTAACTAATATTTTCAAAAATTCACCAACATTCCTGTTTAGTCCACTGCACAAAACTAATCCAAATCCACTCGGCTTAATAAAACTTCAAAAGCATCAGCACAAAATATTCGCTCTAAATATTGAGTGCCACTAGTTAGAAACAAACCAATTTATTTTCCAATTTCGACCATACACTTCACGTAAGAGCGCACAATTTTCAATCGCAAAAAATTCTAACTTTATCCTCTTAAGTACGGAGTTTAGTCGTACACTAATGACTGTTTCCCCTTTCCCTAATAAGCCACAACAAAGCTTTGTTCAACAGACCGTGAAGAAAGTAATTGAAGATCATACGTGATTCGAATATTCTCGAACTAAGGATCGGTTACGAAAGAACGCAACGAGNGCATTGAAAGATTTTTTGAATCGAACTACTGTTCCTGAGACTAGCGCGTTCAAACAAACAAACAAACTCTTCAGCTTTATAATATTAATATAGATTAATAACCTCATAATAGAATAAACAATTCTGTAGATAATGGCTTCTCTAAAGGTCTAGAGGCTGATAGTGCCGTTAATTTGTATGCACCTATTGAGTGTGCTCAGATACCAATCTGGTGGATATTACTATTGTAATTTTATAGTTATCAGGTGTTTGTGATTGCCCAATTGAATTATGTAATATGCCCTTGTACCTGCATAATAGGGACATGGCAATAAGGTCAATAGCATTACCTAGGCTTTGCTGAATAGCTTTCGGTGTAACATACGACTATTATCGAAGAATCAAAAAGGTCAATCTACCCGAATCTGTCAAATTATATCAATCGAACATTAACCTTCCATTATTGTAATAAGGTTGAATATCTATTGAAAAAAAATAGTAAAATTCTTGTATCTTGATGTGCCGTCTGTACGATACATGTAACTTATAAACTTTTACATGTAAACATTTTAAAGCTAAATTGCTCCTCGTCGGTTTCTCTTCCGTGGTTGAGTGCCTCGGGTATATTAATCTTGTTAATTTTATCACGTAAGCGGTAAGTAGTTTTCTGTGCATTATTTTGACTAGTGATAAGTTATGTCAGTTAAGAATACATTCAGCAAGGAGATGAAACTTAAAAAATATGTATGAGTATATTACAGGATATTTTAATTATCATAATTATTTTTCATATATTTTAAGCCATATGAGAAAATTGTGATTTTTTTAATCATTCACAATTCCGCTTATACGCACTTTGACACGCTACAAGAAAAGTTATCGGAATACTTTCAAAAGCTACACTACTCACATAGCTAAAATACTTATTTTTAAAAAACTACACTACTTACCTTAGTAATTAACCTAAGTATTTTAAAAACTTTAATTTCCAGCCGCTAACAAACCATGTGTGGTGCATTAACAATGTCCTAGTTAACCCATCCGCGCGGAATGTGTGTAATGGTTTTCATTCCGAATCCACGTGCTTACATAAAGGATTCACATTTAGTTCCTCGTTTTGTCAGCGACGTCATAAAGGCTTTTTGTGTGTAAATATTATTGTGTCAAGCTAATTTCTAATGTTAGGCTTGTTGGATTTAAACTGTTTTCTGGCAATGCGTGATAAAAAGTTAATATAAGAAATTTTATGTTTTAAAAAAATGTAATTAGAGACTTTATTTTTCTCTTTTAATATCTCTTCTACACCTTACAACCTGAAAATAAAATAAATTTACTCTTTATCTTATTTACTCAATAATCCAATACTCCAACTGTGTTACTCACTCACAATGACCTGGCAACACGACAAAATTATGAATGCTGCAACATTTTCACAAAAAACACAAAATGGACACATCCCTAAAGACCACAGCATTAGGGTTCAGTGCACCCATATTTTCTAGACGTGTTCCAGACAACAGCTTAAGGGACTCTAAAATGTGTGGAAAACTGAGAACACAGTATATGCAAATTGTAAGACTTGTAATCTCTTTACATTTGTTCAGTCCAAGTAATTGTAGACGAGTCTCAAGGGAATTTTCTATGAATATTTTTATGTTATTAATGCTAATTGAACGAGTGAAACTAGTGTACTTTTTTGTATGTTAAATAACAAGCAGTTTCATATCATGCATCTTTTATATTTACTACAAAATTGGTGAAAATAGGTGTATCTTTATGGTGCTAACTAATATTTTCAAAAATTCACCAACATTCCTGTTTAGTCCACTGCACAAAACTAATCCAAATCCACTCGGCTTAATAAAACTTCAAAAGCATCAGCACAAAATATTCGCTCTAAATATTGAGTGCCACTAGTTAGAAACAAACCAATTTATTTTCCAATTTCGACCATACACTTCACGTAAGAGCGCACAATTTTCAATCGCAAAAAATTCTAACTTTATCCTCTTAAGTACGGAGTTTAGTCGTACACTAATGACTGTTTCCCCTTTCCCTAATAAGCCACAACAAAGCTTTGTTCAACAGACCGTGAAGAAAGTAATTGAAGATCATACGTGATTCGAATATTCTCGAACTAAGGATCGGTTACGAAAGAACGCAACGAGTTTGCTAAGATAGTAACAACCCTTTGAAAAATTAATAGGGAGCTCGTTGAAGTATGCAAATTATGCAGCAAGGGATTAGGGGAGATACTTCATAATAAAGTAATAGAGGAAAATTTTAATAATGCGATTTTAAAATTAATGTTCCTTTGGGGAAAAGTATAATAATATTAAAGCTAATAATAATGGCTATATGGGTAGACTAAATGATATAGGGTTTAGAGAGATATAAAAATAATATTTAGATATAATACGTTGTGATAATATTTCTTTGTCCAAATTAAAGCTTTTTGAAAATTCTAAACTTTAATAAAGAACATTGCTAAACTTTCACAACTTAAAACATACATTATAAAGCTCTCAAGTCACACGATACAGATGCCAAAACTTTTAACTCTATTAATCCATCGCGACTAAGTAAACCAAAACAGTACTTTTCATTAAAAGGTAATGCCAAGTCATCTGCATCAGCTGTTAGCGCATTTTCAAGCGAAACTTTTGAAGTCATATCAGTATTCTCTCGGAGTCTAGCTAATGTCCCATCGCCAGAGATTGCGGTTCTTCGAAACTTTAAAGTATCTTATTTTTCGCTTTCAGTTTAAATACGTGACAATATCAGTCTCTCAGACATATTTGAAATACAATACCAAATAATGTCCTGTCTCCGCTATTTCTTTTTGTTATAGGCTCTTAGACCTTTCTTATTCTGCTCCATTGCTTCTGTGACGTTAAACCGAATTGAGCACGTTTTCTGAAACCATGTAACTATTTCCGCCTGCCTATTATCTGAAATGCGGTCAAGTAAGACACGTTACTGAAAACAATATTCAATTTTTGTCAAACGATATTGAGTCTTATGACTTTAGGTTTTAAAGTCATAGTTTAAAAATGCGTACTTTCATTAGGGGGATTGTGACGCACATGAACAGTTGCATTGATAGGACGACCAGTTTCCGCACTCCCGCTGCGCTCAATTGCGCCTTTCGTTGGAACTTGACGTGGCGTATAATACGCAAATTTCGTCCAAATAGGTCACACAACTTGACACCGGTATCCAACCGGAACGAGCCAGCGAAATTGAGTTATTATATACGGAATGTTTGTCAAAGAAAGTTAAGCGGCGTTTGCGTTAATGAGAAAGACACTGTTGGTCTTTTCCTAGACTAAGAAGACCTCGTAAAGCTGAATGAATTCGGATTACTGGGTTGTATCTGCATTACATTTACGGTTAAAACTCGAAAAATTATGTAAAATTCGACGCTAATATTCAATGTTGGCCAAACCTTTAAAATTAAAATTAAGGTCGTTTTCCGTTTGTTACAAATCCGGGAATTTCATATTTGCTAAAAATCCAAATTGTTAAAGTTCACAAAGCTCATCTTGTTTGCGAAGCCGTTAAATCGCTTTTTGTCTTCGTTTCATGTGAAACAAATGATTTAATTTCAGAACCTCTAAAGCTCGCATTCTCTTGGGGATTTGCAGCAATAATTCAGGTTGTAATTTGCATAAAAAATCTTTTGCATTTCCTCCTCTCACTTGATGTAGTTTTAATATCTCCTCTGAAAGAATTTGAATGAAAGCAACAATCGCTTTATGAATGCTTGGTCTTTAATTTTCTTTTTATCATCGTGACCCTTTCAGACGGATAAAGGATGAATGGCTCCAGTTCTAACGGTTGAATGTTAAAAAAAACTTTAATTTTGCGGTACCCTCATTAATGGCCGTTTTTGGGGGCTCCCTTATTGCTGAGATAATTGATACTGAGCAGGTTGTATAAACGAAATTCGGGTTTCATGAGAATGACCTGAATTGCCTATAGCCTTTGTTGGCTATTCTTTTCTTATCACCATGTTTGGAGCTTAAGATGAATTCCCAGTGTTATTTATTTTAACCAGGTTTATCTAACTAAAAGACAGATATTTTAGTTTACAAGCATATATGTGTTTGTGGAAATTTGAGCCAATTTAGGTCGAACGTTTTCACCAAGGAAATTTCGCGCTAACGTGTGATCTTTGTAATAGTAGTTCCAACGTGCTCAAGCGCTCAAATGCTTATACGCGATTGGCTTGTACTATTGAGCCGAAGTAGAACTTTAAATGACTTCTGCCACATATCGTCATGTAGAATTTTATAAAACGTTCCATTTATATGGCACGACCAAGTTATGGAGTCACTTTGATTGACTTGTCGAAATAAAAGTCACGAAACATTTTCATGGTTTTTTGCATGCATGAAACTGAAGCTCTGTTCCGCTGAAAAGGACATCAAATGTAACAATCGTGTTACGGCCTGTAGTGTGTAGTAATCATGAAATGTGTTGTTTTATGTATGTCACACAAGCTGAGTATACCTCTAAACTTTATGTTTTATGGCAACTATAAACTTAGCTCCACAAAAAAAGATCTTGTTACAAAAACTAGCTATTTTTCTACTCGGGTCACCATTTATTTGATGGTCTGTACTGTAATACAGGGAAAATTACTTGAATGGATTTCACTGAATCCGAGCGAATCCAATATAGATTAGTGGGTCCCACATCAAATCTCTTTCTAATGGGCTGGCAATAAGGTGTTATCAAAAGGGACATATGAGATATCAGAAAAGAAGGTAAGGAAATATTGACTTTAAGAGGTACTATTTAAAGTATGTTTTTGAGTAAAAGCCTTTCACGTCAACATTTAATTAGAACAAACTTTTGAGCTCCACGTCAAGGCTTGGTAGGAACTATGAGTGCTTTCCGTTGTCTTGCATAAAGTGTGTTCTAAAAAGTACATTAAAAACTTTGTTTTAGATCAGTCTTTTTGTAGAAGCCAGTGTTACGTAATTTTAAAATAGTTTCTGTGAAACTGTACTTGTATCGTCAGGTGAATGTGTTAAAAATATTATGGGTTTTGCTTTTTGTACCTATCCGTAAAAAATATTTTAGTATGAGTTCAAAGAGGCTAAATGGTTTCGATTTTGCAAATACATTTATATTTTTGAAACGGCTTATGTACCCTTGTGGAAGGTAAACTGAACATGATGGTCAGCCTCTAGCTTCTATTAACACTCATTTTTATTGCAAAAATTAAATGCACTTTCCAGTGTGCCCAAATACACCTGAGTACCAGTGTTTCACTCTGAGCACCAGTGGAGCGACTGCCTATCTGTCCTCAAGCCGGGCAACTCGATACCTCCTAAAAAGATAGGTTGTCAGAATTTTTGGCTTCCACCCGTAACAAGAGCCAAAAATATTCAAATGACAGCCAGGACTCACTAGTTTAAAGTATCATCTGAAACTCGGAAGAACTCAATGACACGATGGTAATCATGTCTCGACCGCGCTAAGCATTGCCTAACCTTACTACTACTGAAGCTGTCACTGGGCCACAAGTTCCCACAAACTATATTTGTACTACCTACTAAAATTAATTTCAAGTTATATTTTTTTTATTTAATCTTATTTTTGTCCACAGTTCAACAATGCGGCTCCTAACTCTTCTATTCGTCTGCTTCTACGCGCTCCTGTCTCCCCTACAATGCGGTACCTCATCCAGTGCCGATGACAGAAGATGGCTGGTCTCTTTAGTCGATCTGGTGGAGTTGGACTATGTAGACCATTGCGAGCAGAGAGCCAATGCTGCGTGGAATGAACTCACTGGGAATAGTAAAGGATTGGCTTCTAAGGTATGTTGATACTAGTATTGGATCGTTACGGTTTTTTTACGTAAAAAAGTATTGTCAAAATAGAAAAAAAAGAAAAAAGCTTTATTATTAATTCGACAATCTGTATTATTAAATAATTATATCAGTTTTATAGCAATTTTTTTTTTTAGTAGCCTTTTTATTGTCCCACTGCTGGGCACAGGCCTCCTCTCACACGGAGAAGGATTGAGCATTAATCACCACGCTTGCTCAATGCGGGTTTTATAGCAATTACCTATACATAAAATAAGGTAGGCCTAAATGGGCATCCAAAATAAGTGAAAATCAACCCAAAATAATTAGCTATTTCCGTATAATTAAACTAGAGTATATTGCATTAAACAGAATTATTAAATATATTATTTGCTCAAATATTGGTACTTTATTCAATAGCAGACATGCATAATTGCATATAGTGACTGGCTTAATTAACTGATTAACGCTGTATTCAACTACAGTCAGTGTTTGGCATGGGCATGTCATAACAACATTTAAATATTATTTGCGTACGTGTATGACTATTATAGACATTTATTCTAAGTCTATGACATAATTAGCAAAGGTTACTTACCGATGCATTTCGTGTAGTCACTGTGAATTCTCTGTATTCTGCCTGTTGTAATGTCAAAATCCTATTTCTAGTAAGATAGGAATTGGACACACATGTTATGTCGAATTTCTATCTTGCTAGAGGCTAGAGATAGGAATTTGACATTACCTGTGTGCTAATGTAGGTATAGAATATTGGGATCGAGCATATTTTGAGAATATTTTGTTATTATGATTTTTTTTCTTTCTATAGATATCATTGTATAACCATTCAAGTAAATTGATTAAATGTTATTTTTTTTAACTACTATCCTGAAATGGAGCCTAGCACCATTTTTTACAATAAATAGGGTAAACCGTATAGCTATTGCCCACTTAAGGACTTCAAACACTTTGGCTTCAAACAATAAAAAAAGTATTATAATTTTCAACCATTTATTTATTTTTTCATATATGTAACTTAAATCTCCATCTAAATGTTAACGGTTTTTAGTCAAAACTTACATGGTTTAGGAAATAATAAAACAAATTTAAAATTATCTAAAAATGTACAGTTATTGCCCATTGCTTACAGTAATTGCCCACATCACAGCACAGTTATTGCCCAGTCCCTTAAAATAATAAATTAGAATTCGAACTTTAATAAAACCATCAAAACAAAACGTTAAACTTAAATCTGCTACAAAATCTTAAAATAAATTGCGTTTGCGGAGACTGGACCTCGAAACACAGTATTTTTCAATTTGTTAGAAGCATCTTGAACAGCCTCGATTTCTTTCTGTAAATCGTCTTTGCTATAGTGCACTTTTGGTGTCTTTGGCATACTGTAAATAAAACAATAACAACCAATAAGATGTTATGCGCGCACGCAATAATGTTAACAATAGAGTCCGACCGATACTGGTTTTCTGGCCGAAACCGAAACCGAANAAACACAGTATTTTTCAATTTGTTAGAAGCATCTTGAACAGCCTCGATTTCTTTCTGTAAATCGTCTTTGCTATAGTGCACTTTTGGTGTCTTTGGCATACTGTAAATAAAACAATAACAACCAATAAGATGTTGTGCATAGCGATTGGCTACCCGCACCCACGCAATAATGTTAACAATAGAGTCCGACCGATACTGGTTTTCTGGCCGAAACCGAATGTTCGGCCGTGGCTTCAGTTTCGGCCGAAACCGAAACTCACGTGGTCAAACATATATATTTTGGAACTGATAGGTACTGATTACATGATGTAAGGCCCTAAAGCCCTTCTTAGAAACCTTCAGTGCGTTGCCAATCATCTTTCATTCAATTTATGCGACTTTTTTACTATTTTGCAAGACTCAAAAAGAAATAACGTAAAATTAAGCTTTTATGCCATTACCTACAGTTTAATAATAGAACACGTAAGCGTATCTTTTATGAAGCGAGCGCGACTTTGGGACTTAACTGAAAAAACTAAAGTACAAGCAAGAGTTACTGAAAATGCGAGCAGAGCGAGCAGGACTATTTTGTTCTTTTGGAGGAGATTTATAGTTTAGTAAGAAAAAGAAAATTACGGAGTTCGCGCCTGACGAATGAGATCGGACACTGGTCGTAGTCGGGCTTCCTCTGACTTGAAAGTACTGCCTCTTTGGCCAGTTCATCGGCATGCTCGTTACCATCGATGCCGGCGTGGGCCTTGATCCAAAACAAGGTTACATCTTTGCCTCGGGTCAAGGCCACGCTGTGGTTTCGGCACGCCTCAATCGCGAGGGAGTGCATGGACCCGGAATTGGTCACGGCCTGCAGGACCACCCGCGAATTACTATAAATGCCTGAGCTCCCTGTTCCGCTTTTTAGGGCCTCACTAGTTGCCTGCAGTACGCTGGCAAGCTCAGTTTTCGGCTTTTGCGTTCGGTCTCGTCGTCTCATATGGACAACACAGGACCAACCTTGCCCTAAAGCTTGCTGCCATCTGTGAATGTTCTGAGCGACTGCACGTTGTGTTGGTCTAACACGCTTTGGTCGTCGAGACACCTGAACTTCAGGTCCACACGCAAGGGAGGGTGTGGCAAATCTGCAAATCCCACACGTTCAACCTCCCGATCTCCAAGCACTAGCCGGGTTGACCCTCGTTTAGTCCTGCAGCTTCTTTTATACGAAGGTCCAAAGGCAGTAATCCGGCCAGTAGAAAGGCCGAGTGTGCGGTGTGTGAAGGGAGACGGTGTAGTAGGACTTGCAGATTTTCTAAGCAAAGCCGGGGCTTTGCGCATGCAGCCGCGGCGTACAAGACGACGGGCTCCACTGCTGCCGTGTAAATCACGCGGATAACGTTGGGGTGCAGCCCCCAGCTGAGACAGGGTTAGTCAGAGTATGCCGCGAGAAATGAAGCTACGCGAGCGCGCACAGCAATTTCCGAAATCAGTTTCGGTTTCGGCAAATGGTTCGGCCAAATTTGGTAGAAACCGAAACTGCCGCCGAAACTTGATTTTTTGGGCGAGACTGGCCGAAACCAAAAACGAAACCGAAACTTCGGTCGGACACTAGTTAACAATATTTGCTACATTGTCAATATTATTGCGCGTGTGTACGCCATTAAGCTAATAAATGTGACGGCAACATTACTTACTTAATCAAAAAATTGCCGATAATGATTGCCCTGGGCAATAACTATAGATTAACCATGGCAATCACTAAAATTATGGTGGGCAATAACTAAAAATATGCCGAAATACGTACAGTGATTGCCCACCGTTAAAAAACCGTTAAATCTAATCTGATGTTAAAACACCTATTTTCATTAAAAACATAACATAACACTAATGATTTCGTCATAACCATCAATAATGAAATATCAAATAAATGCAAAGAAAAATGAACCTCTAAGCAAGTAATCCCTTAAGAAAATTGCTAAAATGCTTACCTGTTTGAGTAACATGTTCACCCGTCTTGACAAAATCCGCCATTACTGTTTTATTTCTTCACTGTTGCCACTTGTCAATTTTAAAATCTACTATGAATTGACCATGGAGTAACCTAGTAAATTATATTGGGAACAATTGAGACCACAACCTTTGATTCAGGTGTTTTTTCTAAAAACGGGCAATCACTGCCGGTGGGCAATCACTCTCTGGTTTACCCTATATTTTCTGCAGCTGGAACGCGACAAAACGTACGGCATGTTCGTTGTCCAACAAACGACTGATATCAAGAGCGCCCTCACCGCGCATGCGCTGTCGGCCGATGACAACGTGCTCAGGCGCAAGGTGAAGCTATTGTTGCAGCCTGGAGATACACTGCTAGATACTGAGCAGTGGATAAGGGTAAGATTATAAATAAAATTATTTTAATTGTTTTTGTAAGGTGAAATGTGAGAAATAGTGCAGGTGGAAATACGCTTCAAACCAATCAGGGGGCACGGCAGTGCCCCCGCCAAGTCAAGCAGAAAAAAGCGGCACGGCCGTACCATACTTTTCTCGAAGCAATTCAGGCTATTTTCGACCCCCTATAATTTCGTTGTGGATTAAACAAGAAGCCTGAATTTTCGGTAACTAATCAGGCATTGTATAAATACGGTGTATATAAAATTTCAGATAATTTGAACCAGTAGTTTAAGAATGACAACTTGGTAAAGTTTCTGAATTTTGTCACTCACTGACTGACTCACCGATCATCAAAAGTATAAGGCACTTCTAGCAGACACAGAAGCTTCAAATTTTGAATACATATAGAGTTTAGTGTCCTTATTATGGAAAAAATTTAAATATTTTGTAATTTCGGTCCAGTTTTCTAAATACACTAACTGCATGAATAACTTTGTAATCCTATATAAATATATAAGATTACAAGGTTACATTTGCAGTTAATGAAAAATTACTATACAATAGAAAATAATAGGTGTAGATAGATACCTACTATATGAGGCATAACGGGAGGGGTATAAAGTGGATAAGGGTGTGTTTAGCCCATGAAACTGAACAACATACCCGTGGGAAAATATGTTGAATTATGAAAAAAAGTCTTTCCTTACATTACAAATTCTACTTATGTTCCAAGAGTAAAGTTGTTCAGTTTCCTGGGCTGAATACACCCTGTACGTGTCTCTTGTATTATGTAATGATAAACTCTACAAAAAGAAGTGAATGCTCAAAAACATCCTGTAAAAAACCCAAGTCTCGCAGCTCAGTCATTCTACCGTAAAAAGTTGTGAGATCCATGTAACACCAAGTCGGTTAATCTATTTAGTTTCTACTTAAAGGACCTTCCGTCTTAAGTAATTAGATAAGTTATTATCATACCAATACTATAAATATTTTACGTTTTAAACAAATAGATCGACTTGGCCATCGCATGAAAACACAATGAATATTACAATTACATTAGATTCTTTAGTCTATCGCACTTCACGCCATTGAAATTCTCGAAACCAATTCATTAATCGGTACTCTTGTTCGCCATTGAAGTTCAGGAGCATTATCTTCTTTAAGATACTCACCTCAATCATCATATTTGGAAGGACTCTGGTGAGGAATTAGGTTGCTGGCCGGTCGTGCTGTTTAGTGTGATACATACTAATAACCAAATCATGCGATGGCCAAGTCGATCTATTTGTTTAAAACGTAAAATATTTTTAATATTGGTATGATAATAACTTATGTAATTACTTAAGACAGAAGGTTCTTTAAGCAGAAACTAAATAGATTAACCGACTTGGTGTTACATGGATCTCACAACTTTTTACGGTAGAATGACTGAGCTGCGAGACTTGGGTTTTTTACAGGATGTTTTTGATGGCATCTCACTTCTTTTTGTAGAGTTTATCATTACATAATACAAGAGACACGTAAAAGGTGTATTCAGCCCAGGAAACTGAACAACGGTACGGGTATGTTGTTCAGTTTCATGGGCTAAACACACCCTTATCCACTTTATACCCCCTCCCGTTATGCCTCATATAGTAGGTATCTATCTACACCTANTACTTAGCCAGATGCAGTAAACTTTTAGTTTGAAATAAAAAATAATAATTGTGGTATTTCTGAATTCTTCATAGTAAAATTATACACAGACAGTTTGTAATACGAAGAATTCCGCAACAGAACTGTATTAATCCGTACCTATAACTATATCAATTTCTGCGCACAATTTTGATACAATTATATTCTATTTATTACCATATTCATAGCGAACTAGAACTTCTCAGTACAACACAAGTGAGCTAAAAATCTCTCTGAATATTAACAAAACCAACAAAAGCTACATAGGTAACAATAAAGGTTCCGAGAACCGAGTACAGAATGAACATACAATATACACCTGAGAGATAATAAATTCATTTAGTTATTTTTATTACGATAGATAGTGGGAAGTAATTGGATATAAATCTTTGCTTTTATTTATGACGTCCGCTGCGGAGTTTTATCCGTAAATTATGGTTGTAACCACCCGTTTGAGACGTGAGCTTTACCTTAGCGAGAGCCTTATGTCTGTGCTCCATTTTTCTTGTCCTTGAGTGTAATCAATTTTTGCCATTTTTTACACTACTAAATGAATAAAGTATATAGAAATAATCTATTCCAAAGCACCTTACACCAACTATTCAAAGTATTATTGTTGGGAAAGTCCAAGATATTAATAATATCTCCAATCTCATAACATTAGATGAAACCAATAATTCATTTCCCCTCGTTAATTTTTACAACCTAGTTGACAAAATAAATTGTGGGTTTTCCTTGAATTCTTTTGTTATTTGATTCGAACTCAATTAGGTAACCTCGGCTTCTTATTTAGTTACTAGCTTCCGCCCGCGACTTCGTACGCGGATCATGTCAGCTTATGCCAGCGACAACGGGGTCGTCAAAATTAAAGATCTGAAGCGTCTGATGTCGTATTCTAAGAGCCCGCGGTAACGACGGAATACGCTAGGCGATTCAAGACGTTTCAGATCTTTCATTGTTGGAAGTCAACCCACCCACATTCCTATACGTGTTATGGTGCAGCTAGGCTCTTGGTGTTCCACATCAGGTGTTCCAGGTATTCAAATTAAATATCTCAGCAAAGCAATTTTTACAATAGCACCATTCTTGTATCTCTCTATAGTTTAGCGAGCTTTATAGTTTAGTGGTGCAGTTCTGCATCAGATAAACACTTCAAAAACATAGGTCTTCCATACAAACTACCAACCCCCGTTTTACTCTCCTAGGGGTACCTATATTTTCGTAAAATCCGTGCTTAGATAATATTTACACCCTATAAGTAACCTATCTGCTTTTCATATCTCTTTACTTCAATAACATAGAATTTCAATAGAAACTCTCAACCCCCATTTTTACCCCTACCGGTGGATTTTCATAAAATCCGTTTTAAGGTAATGTCTATACCCTGTAACAAACCCNGTGCAGTTCTGCATCAGATAAACACTTCAAAAACATAGGTCTTCCATACAAACTACCAACCCCCGTTTTACTCTCCTAGGGGTACCTATATTTTCGTAAAATCCGTGCTTAGATAATATTTACACCCTATAAGTAACCTATCTGCTTTTCATATCTCTTTACTTCAATAACATAGAATTTCAATAGAAACTCTCAACCCCCATTTTTACCCCTACCGGTGGATTTTCATAAAATCCGTTTTAAGGTAATGTCTATACCCTGTAACAAACCCATCTACTAAATTTCATGTTTCTTATTTCACAAACATAGTACTTCCTTACAAACTCCCAACCCCCATTTTACATTCCTAGGGATGGATTTTCGTAAAATGCGATGATCTTAGGCAATGGGTGTAAACATTGCTATTACTATGAGAAACCTATCTTCTTAATTTCAAGTCTTTTTCTTCAAAAATTATGGGCCTACTATACAAATTACCAACCCCCTTTTTACTCCCTTAGGGGTGGAATTTCAAATAATCGTGAAACACGTGTTTACTTATTTATTTCAAGGAATAACTTCACGAAGTTTCATGTCGAAATTCGTAAATAATAATCGTTCGCCATACAAAGTTTCAACCTCTATTTCCATCCCTTAGGAGACGAATTTTGAAAAATTCCTTCTTATCTCACGTGAGAGTCTTAAGATAAACCTCTGTGCAAAATTTCAGCTTCATAGGTTCACGGGTTTGGGTCTTGCGTTGGTGACGCAATGAATGAGTCAGGAATTTGAAACCCCCGTCTACCCCTTTAGGGGTGGAATTTCAAAAAATGACGAAATATGTGTTTACTTATTTATTTTAAGGAGTAACTTCATGGAGTTTCATGTCGAAATTCGTAAGTAATTTTCATTCGCCACACAAAGTTTCAACCCCTTTTTCAACCCCTTTAGGACACGAATTTCAAAAAGGGCGAAACACGTGTTCACTTATTTATTTTAAGGAGTAACTTCACGAAGTTTCATGTCGAAATTCGTAAGTAATTTTCATTCGCCATACAAAGTTTCAACCCCTTTTTCAACCCCTTAGGACACGAATTTCAAAAAAGGGCGAAACACGTGTCCGTTTATTTATTTTAAGGAGTAACTTCACGAAGTTTCATGTCGAAATTCGTAAGTAATTTTCATTCGCCATACAAAGTTTCAACCCCTTTTTCAACCTCTTAGGACACGAATTTGAAAAAGGGCGAAACACGTGTCCGTTTATTTATTTTAAGGAGTAACTTCACGAAGTTTCAAGTCGAAATTCGTAAGTAATTTTCATTCGCCATACAAAGTTTCAACCCCTTTTTCAACCCCTTTGGACACGAATTTCAAAAAATGGCGAAACACGTGTTTACTTATTTATTTTAAGGAGTAACTTCACGAAGTTTCATGTCGAAATTCGTAAGTAATTTTCATTCGCCATACAAAGTTTCAACCCCTTAGGACACGAATTTCAAAAAAGGGCGAAACACGTGTCCACTTATTTATTTTAAAGAATAATTTCACGAAGTTTCATGTCGAAATTCGTAAGTAATTTTCATTCGCCATACAAAGTTTCAACCCCTATTTCAACCCCTTAGGAGACGAATTTGAAAAAATCCTTTCTTATCTCGCGTGAGGGTATTAAGATGAACCTTTGTGCAAAATTTCAGCTTTATAGGTTCACAGGTTTGGGCCCTGCGTTGATTAGTTCGCCATAAAAATTGTCAACTCCATTTTAGCCAGCAACCCCATTTTAACCCTTTTAAGGATGTATTTCAAAAAATTGTGAAACACGTGTTTAATTATTTATTTTAAGGAGTAACTTCACAAAGTTTCATGTCAAAATTCGTATTTAATATTCGTTCGCCATACAAAGTTTCAACCCCTATTTCAACCCTTTAGGATACGAATTTCAAAAAATCCTTTCTTATCCCTGGTGAGAGTCTTAAGATGAACCTCTGTGAAAAATTTCAGCTTTATAGGTTTACGGGTTTGGGCCCTGCGATGATGAGTCAGTGAATCAGTCAGGACTTTGAGTTTTATATATATATATATAATAATATAATATATAGATTAATATACATATTAGTTGAATACAAACTAAAGCTCGATAATATTTTCATTGCTTATTTCATTTACAAATATATATAGGGTGACTGGTAATTAGTGACCGATACTTGAACACGTGATTCTACCCATGATTACAAACAACTTTCCCAAAGAAACTTTTTTTTTTACTCACTAGTTTAGTCACAATAGCAAAATCACTTCAACC
>NWSH02000601.1:9721854-9769044 GCA_002382865.2 Heliothis virescens | reverse complement strand
TTAGACTCAGCACGACTTTGTCTAGATTTCATTACTTTTTAGAGATAAACAAGCAGCTTCAGCGAGAATTGGCTAGTTTTTTACAGAATGTTTTTGGTGGGATTTCACTTCTTTTTGTAGAAACGTGAGCTTATTGATATCCAACTAAGGCGTTATGTTGATTGCTCTAATAGTTTGGTTAGGCTCTTGTGTTTTCTAATCAGGGTCACCAGGTACTCCAGATCTTTGATTATCCTAGTTTTTGTAGTTTTCCCTATATGTGATCATTAAATCCTAACTCTGTTCCAAATTTCAGCTCTCTGACTTTATGGGAAGTACTAGTTCTATTTTGATGATCATGAGTGAGTGAGTGTCGAAAATACGAAACTTTGCTTTCGCTTAACTTCGGAATTAAATAACCTACAGACTTGAAATTCTGGTTTTTACGTATGTGATTATAGCTTTCTGGATGATATAAATTTCGGCGTTCTGGTATTATTCAGAGGTTCTCAAATAGGGGCCTGAAAATGCGTCGAAATGGTTCCAGTAAAGGATGGTACGGCAGTGTTTGCTTTGCGCTCGACTTGGCGGGGGCACTGCCGTGCCCCCAAATAAATAGTTTGACTGCGCTAGCGGTAACTTAAGCCTAGGCAATTTCATTTGTTCTATTCCCCCGTAGCCTATAAATTTGCCACTAAAGACTCGAGGAAATTAATTGAAAAAAAAAGAGAAACAAATATATTATAATGAAATTTATTTATAAGAGGAATAATAACTAAGCAAAATTAACTCTCTGCCTTTGACTGTCATGTTAGTTTTACAGTATTGAGATACTTACGTTATCTTAATGTTAGGGATGGAAATATAATAATAGAAATCCAAACGAGTCACGTGTCAAAGATCATAATATAGTTACAATAATTCTACAAAACATTCTTCCATGTATTTTCAATGTGAACAGTGCCTCGTACGAATACGCAAAAGCTTTTAAAAAGTAGAGCCTATCAATCCCATTTCGGTTAATGCAAATAACATTGATTAAAAATTTCATACATTAATGGGACACTATTTTGCAGGATCGCTGACCGGAGATGATTGGTCCAATCTAATAGAAAGTTTGCTGCCAAAACACGCTGGAATTTACCAAAAAGTTCACGCAAATCTTCAGTTAAAGGTAAGAGTTTTCTTTATTGATGAAAGGGACCTTCATAATTCTATCAATCTAAGTTATATTAACCTTTCTCTCTACGTTAATAAATAAATCAATAACCTAATTACTATTTCACAGAACTTAGGCGGACTGGAAGCTTTCAAACAAGCAGCGCAACTCATCAAAGCACTAAACTTAGGAGACACGAACCCAGATATTTGGACTGAATCTGTGTTCAATAGTACTTGCCCGCCAACCTTAGTGAATTGGTGTAAACCTAACAAAGTTAGAGCAATAACTTGCAAAGACGTCAGCATAGCAAACTTTATAGAAGCCCACGAAGCAGTCATGAAAATCGTCTACAAGCAAACCATTAATTTACACAGCAACAACACTTATATTCTACGAGAGGCTTCCCGCTATTCTGGTAAGATTCCTCACTTGTTCTGAAGTTATATCTTTTAGAAGTTCGCAACTCATCGCGTTGTTTGTTCCAGCTGTGTATGAAGCTATTCCTGGTTTCGTGTCGCTACTTTCCGTGAACCCACATGCGCTCAGTAAAGCTGGATTGTTCCCGTTAGAAACTTTCAACTACAATCCCAATCATCATCGTCTTGTCTTGCAGTTGATTATGGCTCTGAGGGATTTACCAAAGTAAGGCTTATTTCAGTTATACATTATTTAATGTGCGGTGTTTTTGTTAAAGAAATTTTAACGTAATTTCTTCTGTTACAGGTTGAACCTCTATCTGGCAGCCGACGAATGGAGAATAAAAGTTTTAACAGGAGCGATACCTTACTCGAAAATTCCAAGCAGCTGGAGTGATTTCCGTAAGAATTTCTCCAACATTGAAACGGGTGACAGTGATTTCCTTGGGGACCCATACATGATGTTTAATAAACCTTTTATTGGGTGAGTAAATAATAAAAGTAAAAACGAACAATATTTTTAAGAAAAATAATGTACGTGTGACTAATATTTTCTTTATTTTGTTGCAGCAAATTCATGGGCTTAGTACTAAAGTACCAGATTTATCAGTCTTTTGCTGAAGAACTTGTGTCGGATGATTCGGATTTAGTAAACCATATAGCTGAAAATAACGACCGTTTAATGTAAGTAAATCTACTCTTTGGAACAACATTCAAACTAATGTTGAGTCGTGATTGCTAATTTGAATTATTCTTTACAGAGATGCAATGATACAAGGCTACGGAACCGTCTGGCCTGAAATGGTCAGCGATCTACTAGCCAAGCGAGAATACGGCCTAGAATACACGGGACTAACAGACTACTACAAATTCCTGGACGAATACCTAGACAACCAACTAGAACCATCAACAGACAGCAGTAGTTCCGACGACTATGTAGAACCCGTTGAACCAGTGCCAGAAGAAAATGAAATCCCATCATCCGCCGAGAATCAAGAAACACCTAAAGAAGTGGATACAGTCGTTGAAACCCATGAAGACATTATAGATAACATAATCAATACAGGTGAAGAATCGAATTCTAAGTTTAGCGTCGAAACGTCTACTGTAGGAGTTTTGGAAATAAAGAATCCTGTCGCAGCTGGGGACCAAAAGGAGGTTACTACGAAAGAGGCGTCGTATAACACGTACTGGTGGATAGGAATAGCTGTGGCCCTGGCAGTCGTTGTGATATTAATAGCAATAATAGCGAGGAAACGCCACAATCATAGGAAACAGTTGGAGAGGCAGCGAAGAGACAACTCGCATGCCTGATTTGAGGAATATCGGTTCTAGAAGTGGAACCGATACTTATTGACACTGAGACTAAAGTTAGTGAAATTGTGCCAATAATTCAGTGGAGTTCAAAAGACGTATTTCTGTTCAGTGTATCGTTTTGTGTTATCTGCTTTATGTTTGGGAAGTTTAGTTGTATTTAGCTGTGTTCGTTTATTATTTCTGTATTATTTATTACTTTCATCACACACCAATGCATTTAATGATGTAATTGTATACAATGTATACTCAGAATGTTATAATTTGAATTTTCTAATAATAAACTAGATTATAAAGATGGAAATATTTTTGTACATATCACAATTTGCGAAATAGAATAAAGATTGTTACCAAGAGTGTCTATAATAGTTGTATATTCTAGTTAGATGTAATTTTGCTGTGCCTTAAGCGTCTCAATTTCTAATAAGTAAGATGCATAAAATATGTTAGGAATTATCAAATTTGTAAAAAAATAATTGTAATTTTGTAAAATCTCTATTTACCTACTGTCATCTGCAACTTTCCGACCAATACTTAATTAATTAAGTTCAGTGCTACGTTTATGAATGTTATATTTTAGTTATTTACATCAATTGAATAATCTATCTCTATACCTGTCATAACCAAATATATATTTATGTTTTTAATTTGATGTTGCTAATGAATATGTTACTAAAGCTTTACTGAGGTAAAGCCGGGATTAGTACTTGTCAACATTGAAAGCAGAAAATAATAAATGTTTTTAACATAAAGATGTGTATTTATTGCTTATGATAATGTGTTCTAATCAATTTCTTAGAAGAAAATACCCATTTCGTAGTACTCAATTTTACTAAGTGCTTGTACTAAATTATATTGAATAATACGTATAATATTTTCATCGCAATTAGTGTCTGTGTTTGAATTATATTTGAGTTGGGCTATTCTCCATCTTGAGCCTAGGCATTACTTAAGGTGACAGCTAAATGATACTTTAATTCAAAGAGTATTTATCTCAGTAATATTTCGCTTAAACTAAAGACCAGTTAATCCTACAAGAATTAAAAACAGAATGAAGTATAAATCCACTTTCATGAAACAATGGAGATACGCAACTTTATATTTCTTTGCAAAGAAAAAATAAATTGGTAGGAATATGAAAACATGTTACTAGATTATTTTATTTTGAGAAAATATACTTTCATAGACGATAAAGCAAGGGTCATCAATGATACCTACTGACCTTCAGCGTAGGCCCTGAATGAAAATGAGTGTTGATACATCTGTCTAGTCGTTTCACTATAGTGTTGGGATCTGCTCCCAGTCTAACTGGGTGCAGCATCTGACCTACTCAACCAAATAGCTAGAAAACCGAGTAACTTGGGTAGCCCGAAAACCCTTAGTAAGACTCGTAGCTAGACTTTCTACCTTCTGAATACTCGTAATGACTGTCGAGGATGTTCAAATGACAGCCGGGATCCACCAATTTGACATGCCTTCTCTCGTCTCTGCAAACTCGTCATGACGGACCAACAGCGCCAAGTTGAATTTCAGGGAGACCGATTTTCGTTGCTTTCTATGGGATAAATAAATAAGTATCAATATCTTTTGACGTAAAGTAAATATTATCATATCGGCCGGAAGATATCCAGCGGTGAGCGGACTTGTCGACAGATATAACAAAGAGCTTAGCTGTTATGGTTGTTATTCGATATAAATCGCCGATTATTCCTGTCCTGGCGATCAAGCGTAAGTAAATGAATACACAAGAATATTGTTAATAGGAATTAGTTCCTACTATTCTTGCCATGTTTTCTCTGTAAAGCTTGAGACGGCTTAAAGTTTACTGTAGATTAATCTATGTAATACAGATATTATCATCCATCATAGAAATACATGAGCATTTTAGAATGCAATGAGTATGACTAATTTCATTTAATCAGTTCCAAAATACAATTCAGGATATTTATAGAACTCAAAAACTATAAGATCGTGGTCTAAAAAATACGAGTCTTAAATAAACTAAAACTCCACGCCTCAACTTAAAGCACCTTTTCTGAGCAAGCGAAAACATCATCAAAACTGCAGCATTGCCAATATTGCCATCTAAACATGGCTTATCTAGTAAGTGGCATACATGAGAAAAAGTAAGAAAGCAGATATCGGAGCTGACACAATAACTGGCTGTATCCGTTACCCCCAGCTTGGCTCGCTGCCAAAACTACCCAGATATGAAAAGGAAATGAGCACAAAGGACATTCTGTTGTATCTACAACTCCTGTATTTCTAGTGTCTCCAATCAGTTTTAATTCGATATTGAGATACATTAAAACCTTTTTTGAGTATCTGGAATACTGTATCAATTTTTTTAAATTTGAAATTCGAAAGCGACTTATCGAAATATGAAATTTATACTTTTGTTTTTTTTTTTCTCGGTGTTGACCTTTTATTTAATTCTAAAAGGATAAAGGCAAAACCATACGTGGCATATTGATATTCAATATTGTAATTTATTGATTGCGTAGGTAGAAACTGGAATGCTTTCTTTGATCTTTGACCTTTATCCTGAAAATAAATTAGGATAGACAAAAATATCTAGACCGACATTTATGTAGCATTTAGCTTCCCACAGGCACTTTTATTTGTGCTAATAATTCTGTTTGCATATTTATTTGTTTGTTTTCTTCTAGATAGAATGCTAACGAAATAATAACAATTGGCCCATCAATCTGATACAGTACTAATAGCAAAAAACAAAGAACAAAGTTTCAATTTGGCCGATAAACCGAGCGGAAAATACACTAGTGTGAAAGCGGTGTTATTGGTAGGTATTACGATTCACAAATTAATAAAAACTTGAATTATCTTGTTTTATGGACTGGGATAACACTTCGTTTACCCAAAACTTATTGCTTAAATAAAAGTGAGAAACGTAAAAGATCTTTAAAAATTTTAATAAAAATAACTGGCAGGCTCCAAAAATTTAATAACTCCCACAAAAAGGACGCGGTGACGTCACAATCCGCATCATTCAAATTCCATTCCACGTTCAAAGTTCAAACACGGTCAGTAGTTCTAAAAACGGCCAGTATAAACTGCAACTGTTTCCGACCACAAATCACTGCACAGTGTGTCAGCATTAGCATAATCTAAAATCAAACAATCCGATCACAATGTGGTACCAAAAAGGTTCGGGCTTCATATCCGAAAACATTGCCCACTGGCCCATGTGTATGTTTTTGTCATAGAAATATAAACCTTATGAATAA
The DNA here is from genome assembly GCA_002382865.2 of Heliothis virescens. Taxonomy (NCBI): domain Eukaryota; kingdom Metazoa; phylum Arthropoda; class Insecta; order Lepidoptera; family Noctuidae; genus Heliothis; species Heliothis virescens. The sequence continues at coordinate 9,762,925 of NWSH02000601.1, read as the reverse complement.
TAATTAGTGTCGTTACTTTATGAAAATTATTTTGCTAACAAATAAACTAATTATCAAAACCTGACCGTTTGTTTATACGTTGACTTTCACGTATGCCGAGTTATACGCTCATGTTTTTCATTATTGAAGCACTTATCTAATGAACACCATTAAATTAAACTAGAACTTTAGTATTAAGTTGACAATTAAGATAAAGCTTAAAATACTCGTAAATTCTTAATCAAAATTACGTGTCATTCTAGTAAAATATTTTGGATTCATACCAATGTGTTTAAGTACCAATTTTCTGATAAGAGTAAAATATAAAGTAGGTATGTATGTACCTAATACACACAAAGCTCAAAAGAATTTTTATATCACAGGCATGCTTTGAAAAATGAAACAATGTTTTTAAAAGTTGACAGTATATATAGCTTAATCATATTAAGCTGTACCACAGAATAAAGATATACCAGTAATGAAGCTACGCATTGTTGTCAAAATGATGACGTAAGCACCATCGAAGCGGTAGGGTTGTCATTTGGTAGCACTGACTTAAATATCTGTGAAACTTTAGTTCCTATTTTGGCCAAATGCTAGCTGGCGCGGTAGCTTTTGACGCGACAGCCAGTATTGACAGCACTGGTAAAGATACAGACAACAGCAGGTCAACGTATACGAATCTGTCAAATTGTACCAATCGAACATTAACCTACCTCCATTGTGATAAGGTTGAAAATCGATTGCAGAAATTTGACAGATTGTGGTAACTTGATGTGCTGTCGTCTGTACTTACATGATTGTCAATGCGCATGCGTATATCAGTGTGAAGTTACGAACTTTAATAGGTAGGTAGCTTCCCAACTGTTCTACATATATTTAAACTATGGATGTACTCTTATTTTTAAAATACGAACATAAACATAGTACCACGATAAAACAAAGTTAACCCTTTAAAAGAGAATGGGTGATCTCTAATTTATTTTGGTGGTACTAAAAAATCATTATTAGATGTTGCCATTGCCGGATAATTTAACAGTTTGTTGTTCCAGGATCTGTTTGTGTATCGAGATTTATACTCTCGTGGTCGTTATGGGACTCGTTTTTTTATTTTATTATGTTTTGTTATGAAGCTAAAGGGTTATGTTGACAGTCATTTGCGTGACTAGGGCTGTACGTATTAAGTCGATTTTTTTATATGTTATTTTACTTTTCATAGTTGGTTTACTGTGAGTTCTTTTGTCAACAATGCACAACAAACAGACCGATAATATTAATGTCAGCAAAAATAACTTACATTCACAATTCAAAGGAATTTATTTGATGGAACTGAAATGAAACATTTCTTCGAAATAACTCAGTTATTTTAATACATGGAATTACACGTACAAATTAAATTATACGAAATAGCTGAACAGAAATAAATTGAATGTTTGGTCACAATCTTTAACAATTGAACGTGGTGTCGCAATTAAATGTTCGCTTGGTTCGCAAAAAAGGATAATGTTACAAGGAATAATAACTTCTCGCCCCAATGTCCCACATTGTGTGTCAGCAAAAACATTTGTTGACCTTTCAACAGGGGTACGTACTTATGATCGGTACTTTAATTCACTTTGTAGGTACTTATATTCTTCTGCGTTGATACTCAATCCTGGGTAACCTTATACTTGATACCCTTTGGTAAGACTGGTTGTTTGATTTACTGGCTTCTGACTATCCGTAACGATTGATAAAGATGTTGAAATATCAGCCGGGATCTACTAATTTAAGGTGGCTTTCGGAGCATGGAGGAACTCGTCATGACAAGATCAGGGATCAACTGCGCCAAGTGTTGCTTAACCTTATGACCTTATGTGCGGTTGTTACTTACCTAAGTTTTTGGTTTCAACTTAGTAAGGGCACCCAAGTCTATATTCCTTTATGAAAAGGCTGTCTTTTTTATTTTTACGACCTACCATGAAGGATCAACATTAAAATACCGACGTGACTTTTTACGCAAATAAAAAAGTAATCCTGGAGCATTTATCTCGTTAATGAAAAAGTTTGTTTGAGGAAAGAAAGAAAGGAAAGAAAGTAAGCCTATAACTTGAAGCCATCAATTTTCAGATAACATGAAAGTTATGGCCGTTGATGGATTGTTTGTAAGTCATTCTGTTGCTGATAATAAGGTGATATGACACTTATGACTCGTGGTGTCTCTTGCTTACCGTTGATGGAATGATATAAAATGACCTTGTTCTAACAAAATCGTCTAAAATCATCACAAGTGCAAAAATCAACCTCAACATAGAAGATACTATTAGATACTAGCTTTCGCCAGCGGTTTCACCCGCGTCCCGTGGGATCTACTCCGCGTACCTGTAAAAAGCCTATAGCCTATAACCTTGCTCGATAAATGGGCTATCTAACACTGACAGATTTTTTCAAATTGGACAAGTAGTTCCTGAGATAAGCGCGTTCAAACAAACAAACTCTTCAGCTTTATAAAATTAGTATGGATTGTAAAGTTTAATATTGGACTGCCTAGCGATATTTTCGTACGTCCAGACGGTTAACATACCCGAATTTGTCAAATTTTACCAATCGAACATTAGCCTTCCACTAATGTGGTTGAAAGTCTGTTGTAGAAATTGACAGATCGAGGTGGGTTGATGTGCTGCAGTCTGTTCNTTAACCTACCTCCATTGTGATAAGGTTGAAAATCGATTGCAGAAATTTGACAGATTGTGGTAACTTGATGTGCTGTCGTCTGTACATAAATGATTGTCAATGCGCATGCGTATATCAGTGTGAAGTTACGAACTTTAATAGGTAGGTAGCTTCCCAACTGTTCTACATATATTTAAACTATGGATGTACTCTTATTTTTAAAATACGAACATAAACATAGTACCACGATAAAACAAAGTTAACCCTTTAAAAGAGAATGGGTGATCTCTAATTTATTTTGGTGGTACTAAAAAATCATTATTAGATGTTGCCATTGCCGGATAATTTAACAGTTTGTTGTTCCAGGATCTGTTTGTGTATCGAGATTTATACTCTCGTGGTCGTTATGGGACTCGTTTTTTTATTTTATTATGTTTTGTTATGAAGCTAAAGGGTTATGTTGACAGTCATTTGCGTGACTAGGGCTGTACGTATTAAGTCGATTTTTTTATATGTTATTTTACTTTTCATAGTTGGTTTACTGTGAGTTCTTTTGTCAACAATGCACAACAAACAGACCGATAATATTAATGTCAGCAAAAATAACTTACATTCACAATTCAAAGGAATTTATTTGATGGAACTGAAATGAAACATTTCTTCGAAATAACTCAGTTATTTTAATACATGGAATTACACGTACAAATTAAATTATACGAAATAGCTGAACAGAAATAAATTGAATGTTTGGTCACAATCTTTAACAATTGAACGTGGTGTCGCAATTAAATGTTCGCTTGGTTCGCAAAAAAGGATAATGTTACAAGGAATAATAACTTCTCGCCCCAATGTCCCACATTGTGTGTCAGCAAAAACATTTGTTGACCTTTCAACAGGGGTACGTACTTATGATCGGTACTTTAATTCACTTTGTAGGTACTTATATTCTTCTGCGTTGATACTCAATCCTGGGTAACCTTATACTTGATACCCTTTGGTAAGACTGGTTGTTTGATTTACTGGCTTCTGACTATCCGTAACGATTGATAAAGATGTTGAAATATCAGCCGGGATCTACTAATTTAAGGTGGCTTTCGGAGCATGGAGGAACTCGTCATGACAAGATCAGGGATCAACTGCGCCAAGTGTTGCTTAACCTTATGACCTTATGTGCGGTTGTTACTTACCTAAGTTTTTGGTTTCAACTTAGTAAGGGCACCCAAGTCTATATTCCTTTATGAAAAGGCTGTCTTTTTTATTTTTACGACCTACCATGAAGGATCAACATTAAAATACCGACGTGACTTTTTACGCAAATAAAAAAGTAATCCTGGAGCATTTATCTCGTTAATGAAAAAGTTTGTTTGAGGAAAGAAAGAAAGGAAAGAAAGTAAGCCTATAACTTGAAGCCATCAATTTTCAGATAACATGAAAGTTATGGCCGTTGATGGATTGTTTGTAAGTCATTCTGTTGCTGATAATAAGGTGATATGACACTTATGACTCGTGGTGTCTCTTGCTTACCGTTGATGGAATGATATAAAATGACCTTGTTCTAACAAAATCGTCTAAAATCATCACAAGTGCAAAAATCAACCTCAACATAGAAGATACTATTAGATACTAGCTTTCGCCAGCGGTTTCACCCGCGTCCCGTGGGATCTACTCCGCGTACCTGTAAAAAGCCTATAGCCTATAACCTTGCTCGATAAATGGGCTATCTAACACTGACAGATTTTTTCAAATTGGACAAGTAGTTCCTGAGATAAGCGCGTTCAAACAAACAAACTCTTCAGCTTTATAAAATTAGTATGGATTGTAAAGTTTAATATTGGACTGCCTAGCGATATTTTCGTACGTCCAGACGGTTAACATACCCGAATTTGTCAAATTTTACCAATCGAACATTAGCCTTCCACTAATGTGGTTGAAAGTCTGTTGTAGAAATTGACAGATCGAGGTGGGTTGATGTGCTGCAGTCTGTTCGTCAATATAAAAATATTTCATCTTAAAGTGTACCTTTAGAAACATTTTTAAAATAACAAAAAACACAAACAAATTAAGTTAAATAAACGTTTCACTCGATGACTTATAAGCTTGTCATTTCAACAAATGACTGAAACAAAAATAGTCGTAAACAAATGAGGGCTATGAAACATATTCCGAACTTACACCATCCCTATTAGTAAGCGGTATGAAACTCAAAGCACTTGTAAAGGAAACAATTAATCAAAATTAATAACTATGCAACATCTGGCAGAGTCGGTAACTCCACGGTTTCACTCCACTTTATTACTTAAATCTTAACGACGTCATAGGTTTTAATTTTATAGAAATTTTAATTAAGAAATGCAACTTACTTCGGAATTGCTGTAATTAATAATGTTATAGTGTCCTCGCAGGTCTTCTACAGCTATAAAATTGACAGCTAGACTTACCAAGGGACATCGAGTTACATAGTAACTGAATTGAGGACATCAAATATCCAGTCGCTCCATATTTATTGTTTACTAGCTTCTGACAGCGGCTTCGCCCGTGTAAAAATTAAATATTGTTTTTTTGCTGTTCCCGTGAGACTTTCAGGAAATCCTTTCTTATGTCGCGTAACAGTTTTAAGACGAACCTCTGTGCAAAATTTCAGCTTTATAGGTTCACGGATTTGGGCCCTGCGTTGATGCGTCAGGACTTTGATCTTTATTTGTATAGAAGACTATGTGCAATGTGATTTAGCTGCATCAGTTGCAACCCCCCCATTTGGGCAGACAAAACTGTTAGCCGATAGTTGGCGCCATAAGTAGTCGACAGTTTATTTCGAAAGTAATCGTGAATCCAATACTTATGCTGCCGGGCTTGATCATTATGTGCGTGAATCATCAACATACAGACCGATTTGTGAGCCCTTTCGAACTATCGGCCGACTCAAAGTTGCCGTGTGCAAAAGACAGGTGATGATAAAAATGCAATTTTGCATTTATCTATAAGTACTATAATATTATAAAGCTGAAGAGTTTATTTTTTTGAATGCGCTAATCTCAGGAACTACTGGTCCGAGTTGAAAAGTTCTTTCAGTGTTAGATAGCCCATTTATCGAGGAAGGCCATAAGCCACTTTTTATCCGGGTGTGCCCAGTAGTTCCCACAGGACGCGGGTGAAACCACTGGCAGAAGCTAGTAACCACCTTTACCTAAATGAGAGTTATTCTAACCAGTTATGGAGCTTAATTGTCATAAAATGGTCATAAAGTACGTTATGGGATATTTCCCTCGGTATGGGAATTTGAGATTAATGTGCATGCTAGAGAAATGCGGCGTGTCTGCCGCTTTATGCTTCCTCATTTTCATTGTCTATAAAGTTTATATTTCATCACTTTTCATGTGTGGCCTTTTAAAAATAACTGTGCGTGTAATCTGTTCTTGTGTATTAAAATAATAGTCTGTATTGACTGAATATTTTCACAATATATCACATTAGAAGTGTACGATATGACATGTTTACATAGGTAAAGGAGTGGAAGTTAGTACAGAGAGGCAAATCCATGGCGATTACAATTGAAAAAAAGAATTGGGCCGTTTCAGACATACAAACTTTTATAACTGCGGTATTCAATACTTTATCTATCTTCAGATACTACTGGAGATAGAATTGACATCAGCCCCATATGTCATGAATAAATCGATTCCTGTTCGAATCGAATTCCTATCTTTAGTAAGCAAATCAACAGAAAGATAGAATATTGGGAACGGCCGTAAGTGTGCAATAAACGACATCAAAATTCGAGATAGTTTGAGGATACCTTCAACAGTGCAGAAAAATCTGTGTAAGTAGGTACTTTCTAATATTCTATTTTTTGTCATCCTAAGTACAGACAACAGCACATCAAGTTACCACAATCTGTCAAATTTCTGCAATAGATTTTCAAACTTATCACAATAGTGGAAGGTTAATATTTGATTGGTGAATTTTGACAGATACGTTTACGTTGAACTACTGTCGTCTGTACATAGACCATAAGCCGTGGCTTGCCCTATCTGTTGTTAATTCATTGAATAATCTTATTTGCATGTGTCATTTTGTTTCCCTAAATTATAATGAAGGTACGCTTAATTAGGATAAAGGCTATTTTGGGTTTCAATTTTAAGCTCGTATTAAAACCATAAGGTCTGTAATTAATTTTTGTAAAAATATACAAAAGGTTGTCACGCGTTTTAATATTAATGAAAAGTGTTTTAATATTAAAGAAATATATTTTATACGCGTGCGTACGCGTATAAAATATATTTCTTTTAAAATTGCCTTAAGGTTTTTTTTTGTGTTTGTATGTAAGATAGTTTACGATCTTATTTAGACCGTAAACGTTTTATTTTATTTGAAAGAAAGGCTATTAAAAGTTAATTTGAACAAGTTTTCTGAATCATCTGTGCCAATTGTATTTAAGAGAGACCAAACAAATTCAACGTTTAGGTATCAAACTTTTTTTTAAATAAAATATTTACTTCAATTATACAAGTCAAATATTTTTTTAAACATATGTCAATAATTTAATATTTTTAAGCATTTTCTTTTTTAAATAATATTCATGTGATTTTTAATGCCTTTGATAACTACAAGTAAAATTTTCAAATACCTTTAGATCCAGGTTTATAAAAATAAAATATTTTATACATTTGGTAATACCCACAACAGTACTAAGGCGAGTTAAAAATAATATCGAGCATGACACAGCATATTAATTAAGTAACTAAAAATAATTTTATTTTCACACAAAAAAAAAAAACTAACAAAAGCGGGACGAAACACGTAACAATGTTTTTACAGTTTTAATTTTGGAGATTAATTTATTTTAATATTTTATTTTTCATTTGAAATACAAACAGTATTATTTTAACACACAATTTAGTTTACTATTTTGTGTTTTATGCAAAATACTATCTTTAAAACCCTAGTAATACAAAACTAATATCAATAGGGCATAAACAAACCTAATGCTCCCGGACATATTTATGACCCTTTAGCACTCCTTCTGATATCTCTTTCTAACTATTCAAAATTCCATGAGAGTGAAAGAGACAGGTATACTGAACTTTAATAACAGCAGTGAAAGTGACAACACATTAATTAAAGTTTATCAGAGTGTTAGAACTTTTAATTGGTACTGTCAGTTACTCTGGTTATTCCTTTGGACACTTATTTAGTTTGTAACATGGTGAAATACGAGAACTAATCTCCAAATTATATAAAACAAGACCAGTTAATTACGGTTTTAATTTTTAGGGAGACAATTTGATCTATCTATTAATTAAAAGGGGATTGACCTGACCTGTATTTTATTTATGATGTTGTGAATGTCGTAATTTAGGTACTTATCTATACTGATATTATAAAGCTGAAGAGTTTGTTTGTTTAAACGCGCTAATCTCAGGAACTACTGGTCCGATTTGAAAAATTATTTCAGTGTTAGATAGCCCTTTTGTCAAGGAAGGTTATAGGCTACTTTTTATCTAGGTGCGCCGAGTAGTTCCTACGGGACGTGATTGAAACCGCTGGCAGAATCTAGTCCTATATATCATCATGGGCCGTGTCTTTTCCAACTTGGTTGGGGTCAGTTTCCAGTCTAACCAGATGCAGCTGAGTACCACTGTTTTATTTGATGCGACAGCTTGACTGACCTCCTCAACCCAATTACCTGGGCAACTTTGTAAGGCCAGTTGTTAGACTTTGGGCTTCTGATTACTCACAACGACTACCAAAGCTGTTCTTATGACAACCCACCAATTTATCGTGCCTTAAGAAATACAAAGGATCTTGTTATGACATAGATTCAAGGACCAACCGCGCTAAGTTTCACGATCGATCTATCCGTGGCGGGTTATCTTGTAAATGAATAACTATATGTATTTTTTTAATATTTATCTTTAAAATTTGAAAATCGTTATTTCCTTTCCTTTATTTCCCATTTCTGATTACACACTCTCATTACACACATATCAAACCACGTGTCGATTAATAAAACTAACTAACTAAACTTTATGTGCAGAAAAGCTAATTTACCAAGGCTTCGCAAGTAATGCCGACTGGTTCTTGTCTAGAAAACAAACTGTGCTGTGTATCACGTAAGTTGCAATTGTTCGAGTTCCCTACTGTTTTGTGATCGAATAAGAAATACTAGGGTTTAAGTTAGTTGCAAAAGAGCTGGAGTAAGCTTGAAATAATTTAATGTGATTTATAAGGTATGGGAGAGATGAAAAGTCGCCACATTATTTTTATAATGATTTCTGACATAACTTAATATGTATGAAACATTTGTTATACTTATCGTCGATGAATAACAACTTAGTTCGCTGCGAGAGTTTTATTGTTGGTATTCCAAGATGGCGAATAATTATAGCATCATGCCACCTCTCCTTGTCTGCTGTTGGTATTAACATCATCATCATCATCATCACCATTTCAGCCACACGACGTTCACTGCTGACCATAGCCTCACCCATTCATGTCCAAAATAAACGGTTGTAAGCAGCCAGCATCGAACACCTACCCGTGACCTTTTTCAAAATATCTGTTCATCTTGTTAGTACCCATCATAGGATACTTTGCTACGTTTAGTACGGCTACGTTTGCTAGTCTATACTAAAGTGATAACATCATTAATTCTCCTCATAAGTACAGGCACATCAAGTTACCACAATATGTCAAATTTCTGCAATAGATTTTCAACCTTATCACTATGGAGGTAAGTTAATGTTTAACTGGGTAAATTTGACAGATTCCGGTACCGTGACTTGCTGTTGTCTGTATCTATATGTGGAAAGTGGCTTACAATGTTTCATGTCTACCCAGCAGTTCCTAACAGACACATTTTTAATGACTTGACACGACACCCTCGCAAACTTTAATTAACTTAACACTTTTCCGCTTGACGTTACTTTGATGCAGTAATTATCTTCCATATTTCATTTTAATAATGTCTCCGCAACAATTTATGTGTCTCGTTGTTCCATTAGTCGCGACCTCTATTGTATCACGATTATGGGGTCACAATCGCTATTGGAAACTTACTGAGAGCCATTGACGCTTCTAAAGTTAACTATAGGTGATTTGAAACTTGGCAAGGCAAGTTTAAATAGATGAACATAGATTATAAATATAGCAATTCTGAGGTCCCAATAAGTTTGGTAGCGACTATACAAAACGAATGAAAAAGGTTCTTACCCTTATGTTAAGACTGGTTATAGCTTATTTTCTTATCAATAAGACCGCCCATTATATCTCATACTTTTATCCTAAGGTCAAAAATTTTAAAAATGGTATACGTAATAAAGTATATGTACGAGTATGTATCTATCTTCAAGACAAATTGTATGTAGTCCTAACCCTACAAGCTCAAGATAATAGTTGTCTTCACCACTTTACCTGAGTGTGAAGTAATTATCATGCTCTTTGAATAACGCTAGGTACTTCTCAGGCTTTATTTATGTTATCATCAGTGACCTTAAAGTTAAGAAACTTTGGAAACATTTTATTACGGCTGGTACAAATTTAATTTAGTTTTTGGTCACGTATTTGAGTAATATCCTGAAAGCTAGACTCCTGTTTTTTCAGGAAATTGAGTTTACATTGTATTACTTTTCAAGGAAGAGACAAGATTTTTAAATTCAGCAAGGAAAAGGAAAACAAACTGAATTGTCATCGTCAGCAGCAATGCTTTAGAAGAAAAACATTAAATATATTCTTAAAAATTTTATAATATCATTACACAACAAATTATTCTAGTTCGTAAAGAAAATGTGTTTATTTTCGTTAAATAAATCAATTTTGTTTGGAGTATTTAGCTGTCTATATTTTTGCCTCGTAACCAAAACGGTAACATCTTACATCCGTTTACATGGGTACAACCTACTAGGTAAAAAAATAAGCCCAGCAAAACTAAAATCGGCTGAGTAATTTTGTCCTAAAAAATCCTCGCAAAAGTTATAAAAGTGTCTACCAGAGTGGTCTGATATGGAATCGAAAGTGATACCAAACTCGCATAATGGCGCGTTATTAAAAAAGTTGGTGTTGCCACTGCGAAAACATGGTAGTAACTCTTGTTCCATTTTTTTCTACCCTCGTTTGAATCCTTTTTGTGATTTTTTTATCGAAATAAGAAAACATTGGGCCAGTGTAGCGAAACATTTGGGTTAGTGAGAAAACTGATTGGAAATTGCGGCTGTTTTTTAGTGTTGAAAATTTATTGAGGTTACGTAAACAATGTGTCTATAATAAAGAAAAAGCTTTCTTAATTAATAGTACATGGGTCTTTATTATTCGAAAATATTTTTCGACTTTGTAATTCCTGCTTGAAGATAATTTATATATCTTTACAGACACAAATAAGTACAAAACTCAGACCAGTCTTGTTTAGATTTATTCATTGACTAGTCTGATCGCATGAATGGTGTCTTCAAGACATTTTCTATTTAAAAGTAGGCCAAGATTTCTTATAAAAGAAATGTTTTTACTTTTCCTGGGAGCTTGTAAGTACCGCGTCTCGAATTAATCTCCTTAAGCTTCTAAGCGAATGACAGAGTATTATCGTTTATCGGGCAAACTAGATGCATCTTTAGTCTAGCTAGTTCATTACTTTACAGTGATGTACAGATTGGTAAGGTTTATTATGGTATCTTTTATATTAAGTTTGGTTCAAATGGACTTGATAATGTTTCAATAATAGAATTATCTGCTTTTTATGGCAACTCATTTGGACTCATGGAAAATTTAAACTCCACTGAAATAACTTTTCAGTGGACCATTTTCAGTAGTTTCTGATATTAATGATTTGTTAAAATAATAATAAGCATTTGTCTAACTGTTGAGTTTTTGTTTTTGACCTGACTATTGAAACATAACCGAATTGAGTACTTCTTTCTTTTTTAAGTCGGTTTAAAAAAAACCTTAAAAAAGTACCGTAAATTATAATAAAGAAATTATGGCCAAATTACAAGTGATATTTAGCGACAATTTCTCCTCTACATGAAAAGCAGCAACTTTATATAAAAAGCTATTATGTTAAAATTCAAACTCAGGTTTTTCTAAAAAAAAGTACCATAAAGGTTATTCTACAGAAAATTTATTGAAATAACTGTCCCTCTACAAAATGTGGAACCGTAACACTTGTACGGCTTAACTCGAGTAGAAAAAAAAACACGACGGTATTTTAACCGTAGGTATTTAGGGTTAAAAAAAGAAATGTTAGGTTAGATACTGGGTTTTTATTATGAGCCATGTGTTAAAATGTTACGTTTTTATTTTTAGGCTGCAAAGCCGCAATTTTATGAGAGCTTATTTTTACCTGTAAGTTTTTCTGTCTGTACCTATAGTAACTTTTATACATCAATATCTGCCTAGCTTTTTAAAAAAATATTATTATTAATTTTAGATATTGGAACAAAAGTTTTCTGCACTATTTGTTAATAGCTATTTTATTCTTATTTTTTTGTTTAATTTGGAGTTTTTACTTATGAGAGTGGGTAACAAATACAATAACTAGACTAGCTTCCGCCAGCGGTTACAAGCGCATCCTAAAGAAATCACTCTGCGCGGGCGGATAAAAAATATTGTTACCCTCTTTTGACAAATAAGCTACCTAACATTGTATATGGTAATTTTGGAGATTAGCACGTTCAAACAAACAATCACACCAACTCTACAGCTTTATAATAATACATGGATCACTCACTTACCTGCTTGAATAATACGAATAGAGTAGAAATATATTTTACGACCATATTTATATTGAGCGGTTGGTTATCTAAATGGGTTTTTGCGCAGCCTTTTCCTCATCCCTGGCTGTCGTAATTAAGGTGATAGGTCCTTTTGTTTCTTAATACGATATTAAGGATTAATTGGTGGTCGTAAATATAAGGTAATATTGGTATCTATTAGTAATAAGATTTAACGCTGTATAACCCAGTTATCAAGGCGTTGACCTGAGTTCGATCCCCACCTATAGAACTATTGACGTTAACCATTTTCAGATACAAGCACATATCTGAGGAATTGTTCGAAAGAGTTACCGCGGCCCAGGCACACAAAGGGCTCAAGAAGAAACACGGTGGGTTGTAGTAAGTAAAAGTCTGACACTCCCTCACGCTGTCACCCACAGCGGGAGGGGTCATGTTATGAATTCTCATCGACAAAAAAAGTTACAAGCATATATGTATTTAGCTAAGTAGGGGTTAATGCGTCTTCCTGTAATGTACAATCCACGCTGATGCTAAGCCTTCTAACGTTACAAAAATAAAATTGAACGAACTGTTTGAACTTTGCTAATGAATTTTATTCTTAGATGAAGTAAAGTATTATTAAGTACTAGCTTCCGCCAGCGGTTTCACCCGCTTTCCCGTGGGAACTACTGCGCGCACCCGGATAAAAAGTAGCCTATAGCCCTCCTCGATAAATGGGCTACCTAACACTTAAAGAATTTTTCAAATCGGACCAGTAGTTCTTCGTAGACTCAATCTAGACTCAATCGATACCTTCCTTCTATGCCTTCAAAGTTTTATCTATTGACTGACATGAGTGATAAATTATAGGGTTTGTGCTTTTAGATTTATCAAGCAAAGTAAAAGAAAGATTACATGCTAAATACATATTTTTCTTCATATACATAATAATATTACACCTGTTACACATATTTTTGTGTGTACAAAAGCATTGTGACACAAATCTTGATTACACCCAGTAATTAAGTAAAGTCTAGAGCAATTACGTTACATGAAACACGCCACAATATTTGCTGAACAATACGATACCCGAACATGAAACCAGGACCTTGATACCCCATTATGTGCTTAGAGTATTGAACCAAATGGATACACTACTGCTGTGTCTTCTCTTCTGCCAAATACACAAGAGTTCCGCTTATATGCGTGTGTGCGTCATGTATGTGTACACCTTGCCAAACTGCCTATCTTATATTCTTGTTTTTCTAGTCTCAATCAATCTTAAGGTTGTCTAAAAGAGATTGCTTAAGACCAACCAGTGTAACCTACTTTAATTTGTTTTAAGAAAAAAATGTAATACATGTACATACTGAAGTATATCTATATATGTACGTTTGTGTTTGTAAATTTTGTCGTGAAGATGCGTAGAAATGTGATCGAAATCGAGTGACCTATGCATCACCTCGTCTGCGCATAGAGATTTATGCTCATGGCGGTTCCAGTAGGTAAATGCTCCAAGTGTTTATAGTATGTAATATCCCCCATTGTCGTACAACAAGGCAATTTAACTTGTTATAATAACGTAAATTTAAATTTTAACTGGTACAAAATTTCGTTACGGAAGCGCGGCGGCCTTTCTGAAAATACACTGTGATAAAATTAAAGGTGAAACGTGCGATGTAGGTTTGCGCTGTTTATGAGCCATTTTGGGGAACATTATATGCGTATTCGTATTTCTTTTGGTTTTTGGTAACACGGTACTTATGTTAAAACATACTTTTCATGTGGTTTTAAAAGTTTATATTATTATAAAAATATTTGTATAAGGTATTTGTCCACTTTTTTTTATTGGCAAATTAAAACCAGATCTGAATACATAATTATATCGCCTAACCTATTGTGACACCTTTTTTATCTGTTGGTTCTATTTAGATTAGCTTAAATTATTAGACTGAACATTTGGACTGAATACAAAAGTTTTATTTTTAATGTCGAATGGTGATACTTATTCAAATGGCTGCAGATAAATAGGTTATTATAAACATTGATATTTGATAAGGAATTTATAGCTACGGTTTTTATTTTAAAACTATGCCGAAGAGAAATGGATACCTAAAACGCGTGGCCGTGATGTGTAGCACATTTTACTACGCCACGCTACGTGAAGCTACGGCGTAGTAATTTAGATACCGCCACACAGTGGGATATTTTTCCATAAGACCAAGTTGATTTTACATTAGGTCAGAAAAAATGGGCTTTGAGTATACTATACTACATACTTTTCACATAGACAAGTAGGATGATCACATCAAGCGTATTTTAAGACGTTTGCCATTAGTTCGTTCATTTAATTAGATTTTAAAGTATCAGTATTATTATTGCTTTTTTTTGTTTATTTCGTTAGTTATTCACTACAATATGTAGCAGACAATCTGTGTTAGCTATTACATTCAACTCATTCAAGTGAGCTGCAGCTAAGTAACATTTATCAGGGACAATTTAAGTGTTACGTCCGCCACAAATAACATTACAAATAGACAGTCAGTATTTTATTCATACAGAACACAATTAACACTGATATGTTTTTTTAAAACAGTTAAATTTTGTAGCTAAAGACAAAATATAAAAGGTACAAAACTTCCTTGAGAATTTTATCTTCTGCACTATTTCGTACACTGTCCCCAAAACGGTATAAAAAGCAGTCGCCGACCCCATAAGTGACCACCCACTGTGTGATGACGTCATGAACAAAATGTCGGTCAAGCCACAAGGAAACTTTTGGAATCTTGGCAGTTGGAAGTCGGTCAGTGTGAAATCAGTGCCCGGTCCGCCAAATAACAATCGCTCACCTTAACTAATATTATAGAAAGTGAATTTGTTTGTTATGTTGTCACGGTAAAATTGCTGTATTACTGAAGTTAAAACAAAAATCTGTGTGGCTCTCGAAAAAAATTACATAAAATGGTTAAGGCTTAGAATGCCATCGTTCAACGAGTTAATACCTACGTCAAATACAATTGGAATGTTTGTTTTATTCTGTTTTCAAGCTAAAACAGTGATATTAGATTCAGTAGAGATCCACTTGAACCCTCGGTTATATGCTACTCACCAAAAGTTTGCAAAGTTCATAAAGGACACAAGCGAAACCGCAGGTAAAACCTACTACATCAAAAATGCTACCTGAATTCAGTGTCTAGGTACTAACAGTACCTGTTAGAATAATTTGGGTCTATTTAGACTCAGTGAGGTGAAACAAAGTTGATTGTATGGTCGCTTTTCTNCTCGATAAATGGGCTACCTAACACTTAAAGAATTTTTCAAATCGGACCAGTAGTTCTTCGTAGACTCAATCTAGACTCAATCGATACCTTCCTTCTATGCCTTCAAAGTTTTATCTATTGACTGACATGAGTGATAAATTATAGGGTTTGTGCTTTTAGATTTATCAAGCAAAGTAAAAGAAAGATTACATGCTAAATACATATTTTTCTTCATATACATAATAATATTACACCTGTTACACATATTTTTGTGTGTACAAAAGCATTGTGACACAAATCTTGATTACACCCAGTAATTAAGTAAAGTCTAGAGCAATTACGTTACATGAAACACGCCACAATATTTGCTGAACAATACGATACCCGAACATGAAACCAGGACCTTGATACCCCATTATGTGCTTAGAGTATTGAACCAAATGGATACACTACTGCTGTGTCTTCTCTTCTGCCAAATACACAAGAGTTCCGCTTATATGCGTGTGTGCGTCATGTATGTGTACACCTTGCCAAACTGCCTATCTTATATTCTTGTTTTTCTAGTCTCAATCAATCTTAAGGTTGTCTAAAAGAGATTGCTTAAGACCAACCAGTGTAACCTACTTTAATTTGTTTTAAGAAAAAAATGTAATACATGTACATACTGAAGTATATCTATATATGTACGTTTGTGTTTGTAAATTTTGTCGTGAAGATGCGTAGAAATGTGATCGAAATCGAGTGACCTATGCATCACCTCGTCTGCGCATAGAGATTTATGCTCATGGCGGTTCCAGTAGGTAAATGCTCCAAGTGTTTATAGTATGTAATATCCCCCATTGTCGTACAACAAGGCAATTTAACTTGTTATAATAACGTAAATTTAAATTTTAACTGGTACAAAATTTCGTTA
Source organism: Heliothis virescens (assembly GCA_002382865.2). Lineage (NCBI taxonomy): Eukaryota > Metazoa > Arthropoda > Insecta > Lepidoptera > Noctuidae > Heliothis > Heliothis virescens. Next base: position 9,746,420 of record NWSH02000601.1, on the reverse strand, counting down.
CGGAAGCGCGGCGGCCTTTCTGAAAATACACTGTGATAAAATTAAAGGTGAAACGTGCGATGTAGGTTTGCGCTGTTTATGAGCCATTTTGGGGAACATTATATGCGTATTCGTATTTCTTTTGGTTTTTGGTAACACGGTACTTATGTTAAAACATACTTTTCATGTGGTTTTAAAAGTTTATATTATTATAAAAATATTTGTATAAGGTATTTGTCCACTTTTTTTTATTGGCAAATTAAAACCAGATCTGAATACATAATTATATCGCCTAACCTATTGTGACACCTTTTTTATCTGTTGGTTCTATTTAGATTAGCTTAAATTATTAGACTGAACATTTGGACTGAATACAAAAGTTTTATTTTTAATGTCGAATGGTGATACTTATTCAAATGGCTGCAGATAAATAGGTTATTATAAACATTGATATTTGATAAGGAATTTATAGCTACGGTTTTTATTTTAAAACTATGCCGAAGAGAAATGGATACCTAAAACGCGTGGCCGTGATGTGTAGCACATTTTACTACGCCACGCTACGTGAAGCTACGGCGTAGTAATTTAGATACCGCCACACAGTGGGATATTTTTCCATAAGACCAAGTTGATTTTACATTAGGTCAGAAAAAATGGGCTTTGAGTATACTATACTACATACTTTTCACATAGACAAGTAGGATGATCACATCAAGCGTATTTTAAGACGTTTGCCATTAGTTCGTTCATTTAATTAGATTTTAAAGTATCAGTATTATTATTGCTTTTTTTTGTTTATTTCGTTAGTTATTCACTACAATATGTAGCAGACAATCTGTGTTAGCTATTACATTCAACTCATTCAAGTGAGCTGCAGCTAAGTAACATTTATCAGGGACAATTTAAGTGTTACGTCCGCCACAAATAACATTACAAATAGACAGTCAGTATTTTATTCATACAGAACACAATTAACACTGATATGTTTTTTTAAAACAGTTAAATTTTGTAGCTAAAGACAAAATATAAAAGGTACAAAACTTCCTTGAGAATTTTATCTTCTGCACTATTTCGTACACTGTCCCCAAAACGGTATAAAAAGCAGTCGCCGACCCCATAAGTGACCACCCACTGTGTGATGACGTCATGAACAAAATGTCGGTCAAGCCACAAGGAAACTTTTGGAATCTTGGCAGTTGGAAGTCGGTCAGTGTGAAATCAGTGCCCGGTCCGCCAAATAACAATCGCTCACCTTAACTAATATTATAGAAAGTGAATTTGTTTGTTATGTTGTCACGGTAAAATTGCTGTATTACTGAAGTTAAAACAAAAATCTGTGTGGCTCTCGAAAAAAATTACATAAAATGGTTAAGGCTTAGAATGCCATCGTTCAACGAGTTAATACCTACGTCAAATACAATTGGAATGTTTGTTTTATTCTGTTTTCAAGCTAAAACAGTGATATTAGATTCAGTAGAGATCCACTTGAACCCTCGGTTATATGCTACTCACCAAAAGTTTGCAAAGTTCATAAAGGACACAAGCGAAACCGCAGGTAAAACCTACTACATCAAAAATGCTACCTGAATTCAGTGTCTAGGTACTAACAGTACCTGTTAGAATAATTTGGGTCTATTTAGACTCAGTGAGGTGAAACAAAGTTGATTGTATGGTCGCTTTTCTAGGTGGACCGAAAATTGAGTTCTGATTCCCGTATTGGATTTCAAACTTTCTAGATCAGTGATTTGTAAACTATTTTAATGAATATGGATTTTAACGTAGGTATAGCCGACAGCAGGCCGACCTATCCCCATCTGTCAAGTTTTATCAATCGAACATTAATCTTCCACTATTGTGATAAGGTTGAAAATCTGTTGCAGTTTGTCTATCAAACTGCAACTTGTGGTAACGTGATGTGTTGTTGTCTATGCTGAAGTTTTTACTCAGCTAGCTGATCTAAATGCCGGACAGACAGAGAGATTGAGTTATTTTCACATTTAGGTATATTGTTAGTAAGTATTTAGGGTGTTATCTGTCTGATAATGTAGATTTCATTATTATTTAGGGCCAGTTTTACAGGTTCCAGATAAAGGCCTAAATAGCTATCTGACAGATAATCCTATGAAATGTTTCTAATTTTGGCTAATTTTCTATTGCATTGTCTGTCAGATAACTATATGGAAATTTATCTGGAACCTATGAAACTGGCTCTAAAACGAACAAAAATAACACTGTACCAAATATCTTTCGTGGTAAAATTGGCCAAGTCCACGATGCAGTGTGTCTTTTCCATTAAAGGTTTTTAATACGCACTTAAACTAAAGACCCTTAATATTTTATTGATTGGGAATATAATATCCGGAAACTTTGCACCCTTTAACAGGGACAATCTTGTTTGAGGAATTTTGTATTATAGTGCAGCTATATTGATAATGTCGGTTACAACATAGTCCTTTGATTACCACATGAATTTGATATTTGAATTTCAGTATTTCTTGCCTGTCAAAGTATCAAAAACGTTTCAAATGTTAGGCGTATTTATTCAAAATTATTATAGTCAAACATACTAGTAACTCTTAATACTACTTAAGTAACAATTATTCAAATTCATGAGTGAATATGTGATCCTCCGGGCGGTTGATGCGCTCTTCTACGCGGAGACCCGGTATGAAATCCTCTTCACCATCGCCGCATTCCGTGACGCTGCGCGTTGTATCTGAATCGTCACAGCATTAGTGTCTGAAGAATGAAAAAAAAAGATACACAAAGACTCAGAGCACGGATTAGTATTAAAAGAGGAAGTCTTTTAATCCTAAATAATGTTTTTTTTCTACAGAATTACTCCGATGTTTGTTCTGTATAATCTTTTTCCTATTGACACTGAAGCCTTCATCCCTGTACAGACAACAGCAGGTCCACGTATACGAATCTGTCAAATTTTACCAATCAAACTTTAACCTACCCCCTTGTGATAAGTTTGAAAATCGAGTGCAGAAATTTGACAGATTATGGTAACTTGGTGTGCTATCGTCTGTACTTACGTTCACGTATAACATTTCCTACTCGTATCTTTTACACGTGTCAAAGTAATTAATTTCCGCTATACTGTGTGGGATTAGTATTGTACTGTGTTCTCAGGGATCCGTATGTCAAAGAAATGGAAGCTCTTACGTCATTGACAGTTTGTGTGTGTATCTGCTACTTATTTATTTATTTTACTGTGTGTACCCATTGCCCTTCAATAGTGTTTTAAACATACCTTTTCACAAAGAAAAAAATAACGACATTTTTTTTATTAATTATCACAATATAAGATAAATACAATAGTAAATACAATATTTAAAAAATATTGTGCCAAATAGGTCCAGTTTAAAATTATGCTAGACTGTTAGTGCCTGGCGCTGGTTTTCAACTGGACCTAAGAGGAGTGAAATTATGTTTCCAGTTTAAGAAAAGAAAAAAAATACACGATATTCAAATACTACCAAATCGGATACTTAATATAAAAATAGATAGTGAGGCGGTAACCTGCGGCGGTTTCCTGGTAACACCTTTTACCAGGAAATATCAATCAGTGCAGGAGTACGTCTCACACTTCTCCGGTGCCATTTCTTTATTAGTTCAATATGACGTGATAGCGTCTACTCTAGTTAATTCGCTGTATCTCATTAATGTAAATGAATATTACTGAGAAGCTTCTTAGATTACAAAAACTATTGCTGCCCACACAGATCGTAGATACGAAGTTTTCTTCCCACCCACTTTTATAGAATATCGTTCCTGAAGGTTAATAAGATTGTTTGTATACGTAATAATCGTAAAATCGTTAAACTCAGACCAATAATATTATGAAAGGGATTTTTGATTTGTTTCACTATTTTCATGAGCTACATTTACTGTATATAGGCACATGTTTTGTTCCATTTCTACTACAAACTTTTATTAATATACTAGCTTCTGCCAGCGGTTTAACCCGCTTCCCGGGGGAACTATTTCCCGTGCCCAGATAAAAAGCCTATATGTTATTCTGATATATAAGCTATTTATCTGCTAAGTTTCATCAAAATCCGTCCAGTGGTTCCTGAGATTAGCGTGTGCAAACAGACAAACTTTCAAACATACAAACAGACATTTTTTTTTCAATTCTTACTCTTTTTTCGTTTCTTAATAACCCTAAATATTTTGTTTGGTAAAAATATTTAATGTACAGACACGATTTTTTTACTATGAGTATAGATTTTGACGACATGCTTTTAACAGTAGATCTAAGAGCTTATATTCTTGTGTTTGTTGTTTGTTACAGATCACGTTTCGTTTGAACATTAGGCTTTTAGTGACAGTCTAGTCTTACCAAATAGGCTGGCTGGTAAATATGTGAAGAAAAATTATGAATTGAAATATTATCCTTTACAAAAAAAAACTATTCGCTCATAGCGTTTATCGCACAGAAAATCAATTAAAAATAAAAAGTATCAAGGCGTAGCCTTATCATTACTATCTTGTGTCGTCTTCCACTCTAACTGAATTCTGCTAAGTATCAATGTTTTACCAAAAAGTACCAAAATAGGCCTGTTGGAAATTTACCTACAGAAATACACAAAAGAAAAGTCAACGGCATATAACTGCATTTCATGTCACATATATTCTCGTTTCTATTTATTTTAGTGCAAACATTTTGGTAACAATTCGTGTCTTGGCATAGAAGCCACAACCAGGCAGTCTCGTCACGATTCAGCCATAACGCCTCCTTGGTTTGTTTATACGTTTATACCACTTTCATTTGGCTCTTGTCATCAACCTTACTGTTTTATGAATTCTTCTTTTATAGCAATTTAGAGGTTGCAAGCGAGCTTAGTGGTGAGATTTGAGTGCTTACACCGACACTATTATACTGAGACATAAAAGGTGGAATGAAGAACTGGGCTCTGAGTTGGTGTATTTTAGGGGTATCTACTATGACTATGAGTATTTTTGTTAAGGCCCGTTTACACATTGCGATTTCATTGCCTGTTGCTTGCCATTTTATTGCAGCAAGATGCTACTTGCACTGTGTAAACGTAATCGTGCAATAGGTAAATGGTCGCCTGTCAAATATCCTGCAATAAAATGGCAAGCAACGGGCAATGAAATCGCAATGTGTAAATAGGCCTTTAGAGATGAGAACATTTTTATTGATGCTCTGATATATAATAGTTTATAGAGTACAATGGTGGTATTTCTATGTCATATTTGCAGAATTTAGTTTATAGTCCTCCTGGCATAAACTACTCAACTAATCAAATTAAATTTGTATTAGATAATTTTCCTATTGTTTATAACTCAGAATTCATTTTGTTTATCGGAATAGAAGCACGAGCTCTAAAATACAACGTCCAAAAACTAAGTAAATTAATTGCTAGCCCTAAGCATCATAAATTGGATATTTATGATCATTACAAAAAAGGAAATAAAGAACGACTCAATCCTAAAAAATAAATTTCAAAAAAAGAGTGAGAAATTACTGCCAATATTCTTTATCATAGCTTCGTTTTTTTTTTGCAATCTGTAAGTAACAACTTTTTTTTAATAGTGCCTACGTCAGATAGTACGACAAAAGCCATTAGATAATGAGTTAGCGCACTGGCGCTTGTATTTTTCTTTTGATAAATTGTACTCGAAAGGAAATAAGAATTCGAAGAGAAATAAGCTGATACTTTGGACTTTTTATTTAAGTAGATTTTTTTAGTGTCGCGAAAGACACCTTTAGATTTTTCTTCTTTATATTAAACTTATTTTATAAAGTTATTTTTTGCTTATAAAAATAATTTACTCTTGATTTCTACAAATTGACACTGTAGCAACATATCACTTTTATTGCTGTACCTTACCTATAAAAGTATCGTACCTAAGACCTTCTAAAGGAACACTTCAAGTTTTTTTTGTCATCTGTTTCACAGTAAAGCCATACAAGATTTAGGATTAATAATAATAACTTTAAGTTCAGATCTTCGGCAACTATCTCAAATTATCAAAAAGTTTTATAACCACAGGTACCTAACCCCTGACCCTAAACTATAACTTTATTCATAATTATAAACTGAATTCACAAGACAGCCATTACGAATTCGTTCAGTAATTACAGGAACGCTGGTATCTTAATTGCTGTAGTATTAGTTAATAGTTTCTCAGTCTAACATTTAGGCAATTATACTGAATCGTGGTAGAATATATTAATTGGAGCATTCTTAATTGTAATGTAAATTGATTCTCGCAAGTTTGGTACATCTGTTTGGTTTTGAATATAAGTTTTGTTATAGTGATACTACATACTACACTTTAGTAATATTACACTTCATAATTTCCGACATTTTTTTTAATTGAAATAAGAAGAAAGAAAGAAAATACATTTATTGACACAAGACCACACATGAACTATTAATAAGTAAAATAACAGAAAAAAAAACAATAAAAGAAATGGTTGTGCCAAATAGACCCAGTTTAGCATTAAATAAAGGTATAAATAAAAAAAAACTATGGTTTTCAACTGGGCCTATATTTTATCCTATAATTGCCCTTTTTATCGTCCCACTGCTGGGCACACGCCTACTGTCACACAGAGAAGGAATTTTTGACATAGCCTCAAATGTTAACCTAAATAGAACTCGAATTTATACAACATTTTGAAAACATAATCAGTATGTTTCGCTGACCTGTGCCTTTACCATGAGTATTAATAATTAGCGGTATTTGTCGATACTCGATGTAAGCTTTGGCAAATTTTAGTTCCTTGAGTGACCGCTAGAGGCGCTGTATAATTTGCCATTCAATAAATTACGAAGTCGGTATCAAGTATCTACAAATACTATTGTTTTAAACTCATAGTAGAGGTTGCAGCCAACACGTAGGTACTTTATAGATTTATTTGGGCAAGTTTAAGCAAACTTTGGTTACCCAGTACTTTCTGTAGTAAATAAACTCTGTAAGTTTGAGAACAAGGGTCATTTTTTTCGTACACAATAATGTAACGTAAGTAATCCGCCTAACACGAAATATGTTCGCCATTTACCCAGCAACTAATGTCGTAAAATGAAAGAAACCATTTCCGCGAGCTATTCAATGGACCTCTTTAATGGTTTTTACATTAGAGTATGAATAAGAAAAACTGTCGAAATCACTAGCAAGACCATTCATTTGATGTTTTATAAAACAAAGCAAATTTTTTATTTAGTTTTTTGAATTAGGCGTACTGAGAAGCAAATTTGCAATATCTTTAAATAGCGCAGTCACTTTTTTTAATGACATATTTAGTTTATCCAGCGAAAGTTCTCATAGCCATATAATTTTCACGTTGATCACTATCAAATTATAAAGCAAAAAAATCTCGTATGTGTAAAAGTGACAGTAATTTGGCTGTCCACAATAATATTAACGGTGTTTACCAATCTTCTTCTTCTTATCGTGTGAGCTGCAGGTTCAATCTCCTAACAAGTGTCAGGATTTTTCCAAATCTGCTTGACTGCCAAACATTGTCTTATTCATACTGCAGTAACATCTTTAATGGTCTACACACAAGTAACTAGCAGTTAATGTACTATAACTCTCCGTTCATAGGTTCAGTTATCCCATATAACTTATATACAGCCCTTGGCTTGTTGGCAGTTAGTCGGCACATGATGTGATGTGGTATTTATGACGAATAAACACAGATGAGGTGAACTTGCGGCGGTACCTACACTTGATTAGGTGTAACTACGAGTATTATGTGGTTGGAGTAATAACTAAGTAAATAAACGGAGATATGTAAACGAGAAAACTTTGGTTTATTAGTATTATGTAGTTAATACTGTGATTGCTTTACTTTTCTATACTAAGTCTTCTTCTTCTTCTTATCGAGTGAGCTGCAGGCTTTTAATCACCTGACAAGCCCTAGTGTCAGAGTTTTCTGAAACCCGCCTGATGGCCCCTGACGTGGAATTATAACTACGACTGCTACTGAGTAACAATCGAGGACGACGGCTTTACGTGCCCTCCCAGGCACGGGGGTGTAACACCACCAACTTCCAAACTCCAGGCTGCTTTTTGTGAAGGCTTCTAAAAACAACAAAGCGATTTCGGCCTGGCCCGGGAATCGAACCCAGGACCCGTGGCACGGCAGTCGCACTATGCGACCACTAGACCAACGAGGCAGTTACTAAGTTACATTAAACTATTAAAACTACACAAATTTGATTGGTGTCAATCTCTTGGTATCTACTTGAAATCATACTGATTCATTCGAGCACCTATTTATTTACTGACCAGTCGTTTTCCCGCGGTGTCACTCGCGTCCCGTGGGAAATGCTGCCCGCACCCGGATAAAATATAGCCTATGTCACTCGGGGATAATGTAGCTTCCCAACAATGAAAGAGTTATTCGAATCGGTTCACACAAATTTTACCGCTTTATATATTAAATATAGAAAAGTCGTATTCCAAAAAGCATAACACATGATAACACTATAATTGAAAACTCAGTACGCACCAAATAATACATTTGACTAACTACCTAGATTTTTCCCCATATTTTTTCTGATTTAATTTGAACATTTTCACTCAACTATATCGAACTTGGAAGTAGATTCGGATATCGTGACTCGTAACCGAAAAAGGGTTCGTCAGCTGAATCCGGGTGAGTAAATAAAACATACGATATTATTTGTATCTTACACGAGCTGAATATCAATAAATTTTATTAGAGGCACGAGTCAAAAGGGGAAGGAAGGCTACAGAAGATTTCTACGAGTAAGTATATTGTATAGATTTCCCCAATTTATTTTGATTCGATATTCAATAGATGCTTGCGCTTTTGTGAAAAGTTGTTAAATGAATTTGTTGTACGTTATTGGTGGTATTTAATCAGAGCTGTATTGCCTTTATGGATTTAACTGGTAAAATATTTTTTGAGTATTCTGTTGTATTGATAGGATAGTTGTGTTTGTAGTAAATGAGTGCGACTAAAGTTTTAATAAATAAATAAATGTCAGTTCGGTGTTTCAAAATAGAATATAATCGGATTTAAAATAATAATTATTACTTAAAAGATTAGAGTGCCAAATTATTAAGTACCAACTGAAACCACTGTAGTGTGTAGCGCTGAGCTACTGTGGTATCGTTTCGAAAGAAAAATTATAAGTAAAACAATCCAATAATCATACTTTAGTCCTAAATCCACCACAAAAACACATTATCTTAACTATTCCTACATTAAAGATTATGTAGATTCGCCCTTTTGTTTATAAATAACCCTTAAAGGTGTCGCACAAAATATTCATGGGAACCCGGTTACCCTTTTACCCTTAAGAAGCAACTCGTGTAGTTTTAAAAATAGTTAGAAGCCGCTTATAAACAATACCTATCTACTTAGTGTTGTAATCTTGTTTGTTTTCAATAGGAAATAATTTGCTTTGAGTATTAGTAGAAGTATTCAGTTACATTCTAATTTGTGTATTTTGGACATCTGTAGCCCACAAAATTAATATTTGAATGTTCCAGTCCTTGATCCAATTCTTGTTCCAGTTAAAATTCCTGTAAAAAAATGTTAATGATTGTACAAATATTTAAAGAAAAATAAATTATAATCATATTTTTGTTTTAAAGTAATGTAGATAGCAAGTTTGTACAGATGACAGCACATCAAGTTACCACAACCTGTCAAATTTCTGCAATAGATTTTCAAGCTTATCGCAATGGCGGTAGGTTAATATTTGATTGGTAAAATTTGACAGATTCGTATACGTTGACCTCCTGTCGTCTACATCTATGTATGTTCGTGCTTTAGCTAAAACGCCGTATATGAAGTGCCTTACTGTTTCAAGTGCAATAGATTTTATCAACGGCTATAAACTACCACGTAATAAAGCGTTAAGTCTCAGTCCTTCTTATAACAACTTAGCGGTATGCAAGATCAGCATTTCCCTCAAAGGAAAACTTCAAAACAAGCCACTACAAAATTACTTGTTGCCCAGTAAAGTAACTTAATTCATGTTCCTTTTAACTTTCAAGTTTTCAGTTATAAGAAAGCTTTAAGTAGCTCGTAAAGACCAGAATATTGTGACTTTGTAATACTAAAGTGGGTACCTACTTTCGTTTCAGCGCATAGTTAAGTTCTAAAGCTCGGTAGAGGTAAAATATTGACACAATTTCAGCGGGAAAATTAGTTGTTAAAAATTTAATTAGGCTGAACTTGGATTATTGAAGATTTTTGATCTCTTCTTTCAATTGATATCATACCTTTTATGGTTTTAAGCGAATATCTAAGTATTATTATTATTAGGGATAATCTAACTCAGAAGGAAATTTTGAAGTAAAAAAAGGATAATAAACTCACTGACAAAAAAGGAACAATAAAAATGCAATCGATCTTGTATTCAAAACTTCAATTCCGAATAATTTCGATGTCACTGATCTAATTAAAACTTATCAAATATTTCGTAGGGAAGGAGAAATAAAGCAATAAATAAACAAACAGGAGCCGTTGGCGAAGTTCGTAAAACGAAATTGTGTTATCGCGACCTCATTTCAATGACGACTGTATTGATGTCAAAAATACTTTGTAGGAGCCAGTACTACTTCATGATTTGTTTGAAACCTATTATTTTTCTTTTGATTCACTGAAGGGACCTTCAATCTATGCCCTATTTTTCTATTTTTATATCCAATTTCTAGACTTGTGGAAAATAGAAACTATTATAGAACAACGTACAATGGAGTCTATTTAAATAAATTGACAGCTTTATTTACAAGCAAACGCATTTTAGAAAACTGAAGTAAAAATCTTCAATAACTGTTTCACAACTATTGTAGCAGACACCTTTTCAGGAATGTCAATATTTCTATTTCGCGACAAAAATTTCGCCTTTCTTCATAGAAAGTAAGCGGTCCATATAACAACGAGTCGCGGGTCTATTTTCTTGGTCCCGTGTGTAACACTACAGAATTGGGGTTGACGGGATAAAAGTATTATCGTAACGTTGGCGAAACGATTTTATTTGAATGTTTGGGCATTACAGTATCGTGTTGTAGTTAGCGATTAGGGTCTTTGTGAGGCGAGAATAGCGTTGACAGGTTATCGAAAGTTCATTTACACGTACAACTGAGATGAGATTTTCGTTTCGAAATTGGTAACTTTCGTAACAGGTATTGGCTATTTCGATTGTTTCTCTAGACAGGTTGATTAGCTTTCTAAAAATCAGCTCTTTGCCGTTTCAAGCAGAAACGTAAAAACAAAATGGATTAAAGTTAATCATTTGATGAAAATAAATACTAGTCTAGTCTATTAAATATCAAGCATTTTATGAAAATTCTGAAATAGTACGAAGTTATTTAAAATGAATAGCGGTGTTCGGAAGGCTTAATCTTAAAAAGTTAATTTAGAACTGGGTATTCATGCGAACGCAAATACTACAACATTAAATTTTACTGAGAAGGAGCTTACTGTTTCTTAGAATTATTACTTAAACTTTAATGTAATTTAATATTCGTGGTTATCAATATAATACGATGTAAACATTGAATAGCAGCTCTAAAGTAGGAAATAATAATATGCTTACGAAACACGTAATTAATACGATTTCTTGATATAAATCTGATTTGTCTGATTGGTTAAAAAATCACATTTATCCTTAATCTTTAAAGTGAACAATGAATGAAATTATCAAAGAGGGTGCAAGTAAATCCTCATGTAGGTATATTTTAATGCAAAAGTAACTATATCTATCTGTCTGGGCTTTCAGACCAAAACTATTTTGAAATAAAATTTGATACACCAATACCCTGAGAATAAACATAAGATACTTCTTATCCAGACGTTGAAAGCGAATCCTCCGGGAGGCGGGTGAAACTGCAGGGACCACCAATAAGAATAAGGTCCTGGTGTTGCCCTCCACAAATGAAATCAACCATTAAAATAAATAATAATATAACTTTATACATACAGTCATCATCGGATAAGACTTATCGATTGACGCGAAACCTTGTTAAATAAGCCTAGACGTTACAAGCCGAAATTGTTGTTAATTGCACTGGAAGTGTCGGAAATCATATTTTAAACCGATAGGTTTAATTAAAGGCTTAATTGAACAGACGACAGCCGCATTGCAACCGCACCGGAGTTGTGGTCAGTCACGTTTTAATTCGAAATGCTGCTGTCCGTTTTGTACGCTTTGGGGAGATCTATACAAGGTATCTCTATGTTGTAATAAGACCAACGGTGGTTTGTACCAAACTAGCATAGCAAACTATTGTAGCAAGCATAAAGGACAACATAAATACCCCTAAGTTTGACAGCTAAGGCTCATTTACACATTGCGATTTCATTGCCCGTTGCTTGCCATTTTATTGCAGGAATATTTGACAGGCGACCATTTACCTACTGCACGATTACGTTTACGCAGTGCAAGTAGCATCTTGATGCAATACAATGGCAATCAACGAGCAATGAAATCGCAATGTGTAAACGGGCCTTTAAACCACACTCTTGTATGAATTTGAATGCATGATATACCTAATTGAAGAGTGTATTCACTTCAAAATAATAAGTAAATTATAAAGGTGTTCCTCAAAATATGGATCAAAAATAAAACAGCATGGGTAGTATCATTTACCAACTTGAAAATAACATCAACACTCCAGGCAGCCCTTATCGTTTTCTACTTTTTGATTTCAGAATGTCCGTAAAAAATTCAAAAGTCAAGAGTTATGGTTAATTAAGGGCTACACACCCTTGTTCCATTTGATGCATACTTCAAGGGACAGCCTGTATGAACTAGACGATTGCATTGATATACTACATTTCATAAAAACAAGTAGCAAAATTCCAATTCATTCTTAAACGAATGAGTCGTTGAAGCTAGTTTGTAGCCTGCAGCTTATATAGGTACAGTTGTGAACTCAAGCCAAACGTTAGTGCTGCAAACTTGCTTAGTTTACTAACTTAATTTTAAAACAGTTTAGTCTTCTATTTAACTTGGAATACTAGCCAATTAGGTCGTATTTACTAAGTTTTTGCGTAATTAGGTAATATATGAAATAAATATATTTTATGAAGTCTTTCACAGTGAAATATCCTAGACATTACGATCAAAGTTAGGCAAATAGCAACAAAAAAAACCTTCATTTCATTGTGGTGATATTATTACGTCTGTACCAAATAAAATCTGTCTAAAAGTCTAGATATTAAATTATTTTTCTCTGATAACTAAATGTAGAGAGTACCGTATGTAATATATTCCTTTTAACAGAAATAAGTCACCAAGTACATTTCTTATTTCATTTAAAAAGGTAACATCTATTTGGGTTGGTAATAGCTATCACATTTATCTTTTTAAGCGTTCGCACTTTGACGGAATTACTCTATTACTGTTCTCATCGTGGTACCTAAGGTTTTTATGTTAGAAAACAGTTCGTGTTTTAACCTTATTTATGTTGTAAATTTTTGCAAACCAGCTTCAAGCAGTTTTAATATAAATCATTTTAATTGTAAATAGATACAGGTATAGTTCATTACCAATTTACGTATCCAAAATCCATGATTTTTTTGTCATTTGTTAAGCAAATATATAACAGGACTATCTATAGGTATAAATATAATAAGATCATCATCTTCTTACTCTTATCCAATATTATTTTGGCGCGGCATGGTTTCTTCTTCCATTCTCTTCTATCTACTGTCATTTCAGAAGTGACATTCTTTCTAGCTATATCGACTTTCACACAATCCATCTATCGTTTTATTGGGCAGAAAATAAAATTAAGCCTTTAAAAAAAACTCAGTCTTTAAGAGTAGGTAAAATCTGTGTATTCTTAAAATTGAGTAATATTTAAGCTAAAAAGCAAACTAGCAAGGTTAATGAAACGTGATATTTACCATCCCTGCACGACATTAAACACTCTTTCTGCATACAAGAAAATAAAGTATTTTCATATACCATACCGTGTACTCAGGGTCGCAGCATTAAGCTGAGCGAGGGCCCTATTGCGTGTTTGCGACGCATATTCTTCCCATCATGTCCCAATTATAGATATATTTTATTCACTTTGTTGATGTGTCATAAGCACGTAATAAAAGGTATTTCTTCTTCTTCTCTTCTTCTTCTGTGTAACTAGAACATTATTTAAATAATAGCGCTATTGCACTTAAGGTAGTATGTAGCTATCGAGTTTCTTACGCCCGATGTCGAACCAACCAGCCTTTGTGTTCTTAAATTAGCTTTTAAAAGTGCTAGTCATTGCAATATTGTGAATGCTGATATCGAGCCTTTTCAGGAAGAATGTCGTAACTGCCAAAAAATCCAAAAACTATTATCTATACTAATATTATAAAGAGGAAAACTTTGTTTGTTTGTTTGGTTGTAATGAATAGGCTCAAAAACTACTGGTCCGATTTTAAAAATTCTTTCACTATTCGAAAGCTACATTATCCACGAGTGACATAGGCTATATTTTATCCGGGTACGGGCAGTAATTCCCACGGGATGCGAGTGAAACGCGGGAAAACGGCTAGTACCTTATAATAAGGTATAAAATCAGTTGTTTTCACGGTTAATATCAAAACAGTATTTTTGGATTTTTGGCGGTTACGACGTTCTTCCTGAAAAGGCTTGGTATTATAAAAGTAGCCGTGATCGTTTAAGTGGCTGTTTTGTTTATGGTTGGAATAAAAAACAGCTTGCTTTGTGCCAGTTTTTATTCCGACTTCATTTGTTATTGTTGAGATCTTATGTTTTGTTGTTTGTGCTGTCGTGATATTGTTTTTCAATATTAGTTGGGAGTAATAAATGTTAATCTTAGAGTTTGGCTGCATAGATGAAATTCTTCAATAGGTCATAAATTTTAAGCGGCAGAATTCTGCTATTTTCTTGCAATTACAATTGCAAACGTGTGTCATAAAAATATTATGTAGATAATACAAAAACCAGCACCCGGTTAAATAGCAAAGCGGTGTATTATAAAAACCAGTTCAGGACAAAGTGTTCTAAAAATATATTTTGCTGGACAAAACTTCATATCCGCAACGCGATTGTTGGTCATATCCGTGGCGTGTCACTAACATCGTACATATTGCAAAAAGGGTCAGAAAACCTATTCAATAATCCCGTAAATAAAAAATGAGAAAAATTTTAATCAGAGAAATTTTCACATTTGTTTCTTTATCTATTACCACTATAATAAGCAATTTGCTAGGGATAGGTATGTTGCATTAATTCAAAATCTTGTACAAAGTTAACCTTCTCCTTAAATTTCTTTTATAATCTGTTTAAAGTGAGTGCTCACAGGCGACGCTGTAAAAAGCTTTAAACTGAACTTTTCTTGATACCATTTTATTTTTGTCCTGTAACTTACTGAACGAAACCACTGCGCTTTGGATTTTAAATGAAAACTTAAACCTTTTAACACTGTTGAACTGTAGAAAATCAAAATGAAAAATCAATAAATAATATTCTTTTATGCTTCAAATCTAAAACCGGAGTATCAGCATTAACAAACGAATTACAAAACAACAATAATATAAGCTGCCTTTAATCAAAACAAGGTTTGAACAGATCGTGCGCAGTTACAAGTATATCCTTGTTTACGCTTTAGGCGACTCTACGACACCCATGGGGATCCATGGGGTGCTATTCATAACACAAATCCGATTATTCAGTAACGAATCTGTATGTTTACTGTAATTGATAGGTAGGTATACATATACTCTGGATAGATTGGCTTTGAGGTTCAATAAATTTTAGTTGGTTCATGTATTATGAAGCACAGCTAGAGTCATCACATCCCGCACCAGTGGATATACAATGATTGGCATTTTCTCAAGGACTGTATAATAACAAAAGTAAAAAAAAAATATAAGATCAAGTGATTTTTGTGTGAATGAATAGCAAAGATACAATGAATCCAAAAACAATACAATGTATTATATCTGTTACAGTTATAACCCGTTAAAAGATAGAACGCGTTTTCTCTAGTTAGAACTAGTTTTTACTAAATGCCTTTGTTAAAACTAAAAATAACTAATACTCAAAATTTCATATCAGTTAAAACTAGTTTTAAAACTGTTCTCAGAGTTCCTCGTACCTTATTCTTAATCAATGTTCCATCATGCAGCAGGCATGATTTCTGTCACGGCTCCGGCGCTACGGGGCTCCGGCGGGCGGTCCCTCGCGAGTTTATCGTCGCAGATAGGTTTAACGCTCACCACCGCGGCTGAGGCTGGCCGGCTCAGCCGGCCAGCAAGCCGAAGCGGCGAGTGTTACAACCACCTGCTCCTCAACTCGCGGGCCGCCTCGTCCCTCCGCGCCTACGCGATTTTGAAAAACACTCTAGGGGTAGGGCAGACAAGTCTACGTGGAGTCGGATTTACAGCGATTCGTAACAGAAATCATGCCTGCTGCATGATGAAACATTGTTTAAGAATAAGGTACGATGAACTCTGAGAACAGTTTTGACTGACTCGCTTAAGACAAACGCGTGTTGTCTAGTAAGAACTAGTTTTAACTGATATTAAATTTTGAGTATTAGTTATTTCTAGTTTTAACAAAGGCATTTAGTAAAAACTTGTTCTAACTAGGAAAAACGCGTTCTATCTAAAAACGGGTTATAACTGTAACATATCTATCAAGTTTCAAGTAGGTGCCATTAGTGGGGATATACGAATAAAAAGACGTAAATTTTATTAGATATCGGTAATCTTAAGTGCTCCCATGAAAACAATTAGATTATTTATACTTTTAACAAGCGGCAAATGAGTACAAAAATTACAATCAACTTCTGTAGGCTTAAGAGAGGTTATTACAATAAACCAAAACTTAGAACTGCGCAAGTCTAATTCGAAGTTCTATAAGACAATCGGGCATTGTTACCTTCTAAAGAGAGGAACCCTTCTTAAACGTTATATACGTTATATAAATGGTCCTTTACAAACAAAGTAGACTATAACAATTATACCTAAAAGCTTGTATGGTCTGAATGTTTTTTGGTACAGTTGACAATGCTGTCGTCATCTGCCTAGCCTTTCCCAATTATGTTGGGGTCAGCTTCCAGTCTAACCGGATGCAGCTGAGAACCAGTGTTTTACATGGAACGACTGCCTGTGTGACCTCCACAACCCAGTTACCCGGACACTTGGCACCCCTTGGTAAGACTTTAGGTTGTCAGATTTTCTGGCTTTTGACTACCCGTAACGACTGCCAAAGTTGTTCCAATGACAGCCGGGATCCACCAATTTATCGTGTCTTCCGAAACACGGAAGAACTCATTATGACAAGATGGTAACCCACCCACGGATCGACCGTGCCAAGCATTGCTTAACCTTATGATCGATCGATCCGCGCGGTTTTGACTTAGCCACGAGTTCTTCTGACAAATGCTGTCAGTCAATACAGATAAATCAGTCGTCCCTTGAAAACTGACATCTGTCAACTGCACAAAGGTGCGGTGGCAATTTACGTTGTATCTATTTAAAGATTCAATTATATTGTGTCTCATGAACCAGAAATAATTCTGATAATCTTCTGTTATAATTATGCTGTCAAATTAAAAAAATTAATAGTTAATTTCCGCTTATTTCAAATCCCCGGAACCCGATAGATATTTACGCTCGAATAAATACCTATTTGTTTTACAAGATAATAATATTTGTATGTAAGCATAAACGTAATTAGTCATAAGGAGTCTGCGTGATTATGATATAATTTGACAAACTACATCTGCTGTCATGCATCTTTGATAGAAAAGAGTTATAAAAAAAAGGTATAATATTACGAATGCTCCCTGAGAAGATGTCATGATGAGAGCACGATTTCGCGCACGCTCACGACCTCGGAAACCGTCGCTCAGCTCCGCTCGCCGCCGACGGATCACCAGTGTCACCGGCGGCTGCAGTTGCGTTGAGCTCCAGCGACGAGTACTTCTCTCCGCCGAGCGACGACGCCACCACCTCATCGTCGGCAGGGTAGGCGCCGGCCACCGACGGGCTTGGGATCAGAGGACCAACAGGTCACTAGCAGGGTCCCCGCATACCTTCATCCGTACATCTCATGTCCTGCACACATCCACCCCCGCTAGTGGATGTGTGCAGGACATGAGATGTACTTCGAATAATCCTAATATTAAACAGGATTGCTTTTATTTTTAGACAAAAAATATTTATCTATTAACCTTTAGTCACTGACAATTTAATAATAGTTTAACATAAAAGGAAAATATCAGTATTTTTTGTTTTATGTTTATTTTTTCAAGAAAATATGAGACTAGAGAGCTATTTCATCATAGCTAGCTCATACATGACGAGAATGAGATTAAAAGTCTCCCGCTTATGTCACCGAATTCGGTGCTCTT
This sequence comes from Heliothis virescens, assembly GCA_002382865.2. Classification (NCBI taxonomy): domain Eukaryota; kingdom Metazoa; phylum Arthropoda; class Insecta; order Lepidoptera; family Noctuidae; genus Heliothis; species Heliothis virescens. Next base: position 9,728,093 of record NWSH02000601.1, on the reverse strand, counting down.
AAACAAACTTAAAAAGTTTTATGAGTTCAAATCTTACTAATCTGTGAAGGAACGGGGCCTGTCTAGGGGAGTAAAAATCACAAAAATAATCGTGGGTAATGAATAATTGCATCCTCTTTTCATAAAAAAAACCGGCCAAGTGCGGGTTGGACTTTGTTGGACATATTTTTTGTTATGGTGACAAAGGAAATACATCAGTTGTGAAAATTTCAGCATTCTAGCTATCACGGTTTATGAGATACAACCTGGAGACAGACAGACACGGAGGCTTAGTAATAGGGTCCCGTTTTACCTCTTGGGTACGGAACCCTCAACAATTACGACCGAAAACTCACAAAAATGAAAATCAAAACACAAAAGTAATATTTTTTAATGAACTTAGAAACTTTTTGAAAAAAAATTAAAATAAAGTTAATCAATTACATTTTGAAAACGTAATTTGTTATTCCAAAGCAAATAAATAAATGAGAATAATATTCTAAAACTCACATATTTTAATTCAAAAGACGTCCAAAGCATATACAGTAACGAGAGTCCAAAATATGATTATTATAAATTCAGTACACGACTTTCAGGAGAGCAACCGTCCACCTTCGAAATGCCCATTAATAAACTTTTCGGATTCATTTATGTCTTATGCGATTGGAATAAATTATACGTCGAATACATAAATTACCAGTTTCAAGCTACAATTTCACTGTTTTTGGATAGAAATTGCTTTATTATAACTTCTGTTGGCATCGAGTTGGGCAGGAAAGTGGATTGTAGGTCTGGCCTCTTAATACCTAGGCTTGGAACTCCAATTAATGTTGGCCTTTACTCTACAAGTTTTAGACATAGTATGCGATCTCTATTTCTATTTAAATACGCGATTGTTGTTTGAAGCTAATCTGTACTAATATTATAAAGCTGAAGAGTTTGTTTAAACGCGTTAATTTCAGGAATTACTGGTCAGGTTTGAAAAATTCTTTAAGTGTTAGATAGCCCATTTATTAAAGAAGGCAATAGGCTACTTTTTATTCGGATGAGCCGAGTAGTTCCCACGGGATGCGGGTGAAACCGCAGGCAGAACCTAGTTAGTAAATACGATGCAGAAATAATTGGGATCGATGTGGAACCTTAATTTTCAATGTAGAAACATGATTGGATTTTTAATATCTACTACAAATATAAGGGACTAATTAAAAAAATACTTTTGTATTAAAATGGCAAAGCTAATTTCACTCAGGATCATTTATGTTCTTAATTAGCATAAAAAGTGGAATTTTGGAGTAGATTAAAAATACCTTTGTATAGAGCTGAAAATTAAATTCTATTAAAACTACGAGTATTAAACTGAAAGTCACATAAAAGACTTTTATGATGTTTGTCTTATTATTTTGCAAGTCTTAATTTATAGTTGACTTTCATTCATGGACATAATTTAATTACGATAATACGAAATAAAATGTTTTAATTTCACCACTGCTGCTCCCATCGATACCGATATAATACGGATTTCTTTATCTTATCCATCCGTCTCCTCCTATCTATATAGTTTGATTGGAATTTAAAATAATTAATATTTATGCAGCTAATATCAAAATTTAATCTGTTTTCGTAAAACCACAGTTAGATACCTAGGCTATAGAAATCGTTAGATAAACAAAAGCTGGATAAAGAACAAGAGAGGTACAGCTACAATTTTAAAACCACGTGACAGAACTTAATAGACTTCAGAGAGACAGATATATGGACAAAGCAAAGCCATCATAACTCCTTTCTTATTTGACAAACAACTATTTTTCTTTAAACATAATAAATATAAGGAACCATCACATTATTCAGAATTTCAATGAACAACATGCACGGTTTCAGGTGAACAAAAGAAGCTTAAATCATACGAGACACTAATGTAAGTAACGGCACTAGATAACAATGTATTTGGACTGCATAATGTTCTATATTGAGTGCAATGGGACTGTAATAAGGTTGTTGACCCTGTTAAGAACCCATTGACTAAACTATGTGCGCGTATTTATACGTATCATCACACTTTGTGAGTTTTAGAAACTTTCATAAAGCAGCCTGGAGTTTGGAAGTTGGTGGTGTTACACTCCCGTGCCTGGGGGGGCACGTAAAGCCGGCGTCCTCGAATGCTACTCAGTAGCAGTCATATATAAATCCACGTCAGAGGCTGTCAGACGGATTTGAGAAAACTCTGACCCTAGGGCTTGTTAGGTGATTAAACCTGCAGCTCATTCGATAAGAAGAAGAAGAGAAGAAGACTTTTCACATAGGAGAGCTTGTGGCTAACACAAAGTTGCGCTGATCCATCGATCATAAGAGTACATATGGGTGACCATCTTGATATTTATTATGTCGAGTTCTTCTGTGTTTTGGGAAGCACGATAAATTGGTGGGTTCCGGCAGTCATTAGAATATTTGTCAGTCGTTACGAGTCAGAAGCCAGTAAGTCTGACAACCAGTTTACCAAGGTGTATCGGGTTGCTAAGGGTAATTGGGTTGTGAAGGTCAGTTTACCAAGGCAGTCGCTGTATGTAAAACACTGGCTGGCAGCTGCATGTATCCAGTTAGACTGGAAGCCAACCTCAACGTAGTTGAGAAAAGGCTAGACAGATGATGATGCATCACCCCTCTCACATTAACTACAAAACACTAATAACTTAGAAGAAATAGTTTGTGAGTGTTTATGGTTCTACTTTTTCACGCGGAAACGGCTAAATGGATTTAAATTAATTTTGGAAACATCATAGGTCACACTGATACTTTTACATGGAAAGCTAGTAAGTTTATTCTGATGAATAAGTTTACTAGCTTTCCATAAAAAAATCTACTTTTACTTAATAAATATAGAGAATAAAATGTAATCGCCGAAAACCTTCGTATGAATAAAACTGAAGATTTCCTAACATTACCAAAATTGTAATAAGCCTGTTCCGCTTTGTGAGATCGCGCCAAAGGGCATGTGTTTATACAAGCAAATACATACTATTCTTTGTAAGCAATTCTATACAACATTTTTATATGGCAATGCGGTGGAATAGTAAAGATTTTCCTGCTATGCGGGCTACCCCAAACCCGTACATTGTCATTATAGCTGATACTAGCGAATTAAGGGGATTAAGGGGGCATATTTTATGTCTGTTCAGAATAATTATCTTGTTCGTGATTTTTTTAGCAATTTGCTAGTGCGTTTTCGAACGACAAAACCATACGGACGATTGCAGCATGATGATAAATCTACTATACAAATATTATAAAGCTGAAAAGTTTGTTTACTTGAACGCGCTAATCTTAGGAACTACTGGCCGGATTTTAAAGATTCTTGCAGTGTTGGATAGCCCATTTTTCGAGAAAAGCTATAAGACTTTTTATCCAGTTGCACGAAGTAGTTCCCGGGGGACGCGGATGAAACCGTTGGCTCAAACTAGTCATGTATTAAAAGTATAATTTATAATCTTCGCGTTTATTACATTAATAGGATTCTACCAACAAAACAGAGGTAGCTTAAAAATATAGAAATTACGATTACTGAAAGAACAACATAAAGATTACCGTTCACTCAACACATGAATATTGAAAGCTACCGTACACTCAACAATACACATCTTTGTATTTCAAAGGTTGTTTAGCCCAAAATGCGCGTATTATCCCCGGATTTTTCTTCCATTTACAATCTCCATTATGGCCCAGATCAAACAAAGATGGCGGAATTAAAGGAACATTGTGAAAACGGAACGAATATTACTTATGTTAAGAGCTAAAGAAAAATATTATTCCATGTTAAATTGAACAGGCGGAATAAAGATCTTTGTTAGACGACACTTGTGTGATATTTATTTAATAATGGAAATTAATTAGGTGCCCGTTGAGCACGTTTAATTGGCTCCGACCTTCTGTAAGCGTTTAAGGTTTGTTGTTTCGGTCAATTTAATTTTTATTGTTCAATTTCACAGCTGACCTACACGTTATGAATATTTTCTTCATTGTGAAAGTCTATACAAGTACCTAGGTAATTTTGGTTTCATCGGAAAAGTAAAAAGTAGGTATTTGTTCATTATTTGATTTAAAATATTTATAAGCCCCGAAAAAACTACTTCTCGCACCCAGAAAAAATATAGCCCATAGCCTTTCTCAACATATGAGACTTTTTTCAAAACGGACCAGTGGTTTCTCATTAGCGCGTTCAAATAAACAAATAAATTCTTCAGCATTTTAGTACTATATAATACCTACAGATTTATGATATCATTAAAAAGGGGTTCTAGGCAATATACGGAGTGCTTTCAAATTCTTAAAAATTAAAAAAACCGGCCAAGTGCGAGTTGGACTCGTGCACGAAGGGTTCCGTACCATTATCTATGAAAAAAGTACAATAGGAATGGTCAAGTGTGAGTTACTTAAGTTGCACATTATTTCTAATAGAAGGCGCTACTAGTATACAATTTTGCAATTAATTAATATAAATCAACAGCCTTAATAACTATTTTTTTTTATTTTTAGTATTTGTTGTTATAGCGGCAACAGATATACATCATTTGTGAAAATTTCAGCATTCTAGCTATCACGGTTAATGAGATACAGTCTGGAGACAGACAGACAGACAGGCAGACAGACAACGAAGTCTTAGTAATAGGGTTCCTTTTTACCCTTTGGGTACGGAACCCTAAAAAAGATTTATGTCAAAGTATTAAATTTAAGGCTTTGGGTTAAAATCTTTTAAAAGTCTAAAAGTTTACGACGTTGTGTTGTAAAACTCCATATTCCATTACAAAATTGAAACTTAACAAGTAATCGAATCATAAAACTTTTCTTATTTTATTGCTTAATAAAACTACAATCAGTTTCAGAGGTCTATAAAATGGCTGTTTACGGCTAAAACGGTTAAAATTATTTGTTATTGTAAACGTATGATGTTGTTATTAAATAAATAGCCAATTTGGTCTCTTCTTATATAATCATGATGCTAATAGGTATAAGGAATTTTAAGTTACAGTCTTGTTGCAAAGGCTATGTCATCTAGGTACTATTTCCCGCATCCGGATGAAAAATAGCCTATGGTCTTTCTCAGGCCCTAGAATATCTGTGTACCAATATAAATTGTTTCAGTAGTTCTTATGTGAAATCGTGACAGACAGACAAAGTTGCTTCCACAGTTATAATAGGTAATCTATACTCATATTATAAAGCTGAAGAGTTTGTTTGTTTGAACGCGCTAATCTCAGAAACTACTAGTCCGATTTGAAAATTTATTTCAATGTTGGATAGCCCATTTATCGAGGAAGTCTATAAGCTACTTTTTATCCGGGTTTGCCGACTAGTTTCCACGGAGCGCGGGTGAAATCGCTGGCAGAAGCTAGTAATTAATATAAATAAGGATCAAATCAATTATTTCCAAGAAATCCCTTTCGTGAAAGGTTCCTAAGGTATACAATTTTACCAGATCGTTATTCCATAAGGCTATCTGTTATAGAACATTAATTCTATCTCTTAAAGCTAATACATTAAAGATGAATACAATAATGTCTTGCAGTAGACGTCTGAAAAAAATGATTGATCGAAGTATTATTTTTATTTCTGAAAATACATCATTCTGTCAAAATATGATATGACCTAAGGTTTAGCTCTTATTTAGATATGCTGTCTTTTATGAATAAAACTGAAAGGTAATAAATACTCGTATTCATTTCAAAACAAAATATGATTTAATTTTCTTTTTTACTATTTCAATGGCAATGGTTTGCACTAATAGTCAGTTTCACAATGGCATTATGGATTTTATGGTCTTTGAATCAGCAGAAGATACGATAAAATTTAGCTTTACTAGCGGTATTAGAAACACTGCTTGGATGCGAGACGCTAGTGCACGATAGTCTTTTGTTAATGACTTGTTCTAAAAAAAATTTTTTTTGTTGATTTATTTCATTTTGTTCGTCCATGCAGTTTTACACCCGTCTGTACGCTAGTGTCACAAGCAAACAATTGACAACTAGCGGTTCAAAAGGTGGCATGTAAACTTTTTAGGGTTCCGTAGCCGAATGGCAAAAAACGGAACCCTTATAGATTCGTCATGTCTGTCTGTCTGTCTGTCTGTCTGTCCGTCCGTCCGTATGTCACAGCCACTTTATTCCGAAACTATTAGGACTACACAGTTAAAACTTGGTAGGTAGATGTATTTCATTGACCGCTTTACGATTCTTATGAAAAAATAAAAAAATAATAATATTAGAGGGGGG
>NWSH02000601.1:9699028-9713115 GCA_002382865.2 Heliothis virescens | reverse complement strand
TGGGTTCTAATACGGCTGGTACACCGACGGCAACAAGAGCGCGACGAATAATGTCATTAATATTCGCATGCCGTGCAAAACGGCCCGCGCTACGGCTGCAGGATAAGCCGTGGTGTCCAAGGCTGCTGACAGCTTCCCCGCAGTGGCAGCGATGAGGAGAGCAGCACGGCGCACCCAGACGCAGGCAAACAGCTAGGCGAAAAGTAGTGTCGTCAAACAAGGTGCCTATGTTTGACGACGGGAGTGCCAGAAGCCATAAACCCGACTCCCATTCACCCACAGCCAGTAGGCGCGCTCGCTCTGCAGAATTAATTGACGTTTCAATTAATTTTTTCCGAATAACTCTGCAGAGCGGCTCATCCCACTGTCTCTGGGAGGACGGGTTGGCGGGTAAATCCGTATTCGGGCAAGTGATTTTCCAAGCGTCTATAGCCTCAGTCAGACATGGTACCTCACAATTGACCAGTGTACTAGGTAAGATTTTCCTGGTCAATTGTTCAGTACCATGGACGGAGGATATAAACGCCGGTAAACTTATACTTGAAATTTTGCGGACGCCGAGTCCTCCCATGCGGATGGGAAGAGTAGCCTGAATCCAGGCTCGGTCGTCCAAGGCCACATTTAAAATTGATGTTAATGTATGTCTGATAATTTTGTCAAGTTTTTCTAAAAGATTCGCGTGTTTCCATAGACTGGAAGCACGTAAAAAGTATGTCAATTTAGGGCCAAAACAACAGTATTTAATGATGGTGATGGCTGAGTGCATGTTAATTTGGAGCAGCCTTTCCGAAATATGATTAAAATTTTGTATTTTGTCCTCGATAAAATTTGAAAATGAATTTTCATATACTGGGGAACCGAGGAGGCAAAGAGAACTCTTGTCAACTAATTTAATATTTGGGGCTATTGCATTAAATTTTGAAATTATGTCTTGTCTGTCAGTGTTGTCCGGTATAAAAAGTTCACATTTCGAATAATTTAAATTTAGGCCTATTGCTTGAAATTGATTCTGCAGAAGGGATAAGTCGCTTAGTACTGTGTCTACTTTGCCTCCCAAGGTTCCGTCATCAAGGTACCAAACGTTAAATTCAGAATTTAGCTGCCGAATTATAGGGTTTATAGCTAAACTGAAAATCACTGGCCCGAGCGGGTCACCCTGCTGACAGCCAACGGAAGATTCCAAAATATTTTCTCGATATAGTAATTTAGATGGATACCTGTAGCATTGCCAAATAAAACTGTAAATTTGGGGTATTTTTATTGAATATATATTTGATTTAACAAGTGTTTTAATTAAATGATCAGCCTGCGATTTTTTAAAGTTTTTATTTTTATATCGTTAAAAATTTAGTAACTGAAAGGTTATGACAATAAGGTCGTGTAATTGTAGTCATAGGATAGCTTATTTTATTCAGTCGCATTTTCAGAGAAAATCAGACCTCATTTCTTATTTTTTTTTTGAAAAAAAGAAACGTTATGATGTAGGTATTAATAATACTTAAAATTCATACAGATAATTAATCCCAAAACTCTATACATCAATTTAATTAATTAAATAAAACAGTGTGAACGGTTATGTCTGCTAGGAATATCACCTGTTGTCGACTAATTGGACCAATTAAGTGATGCTAATGTTATGGCGAGAGCTACTATTAATTGAATAGTTATTAACAAAATATCACGTTACCTACCTCAATTAACGTACTAGTAATTGTGAAAAGACTTTTTAAATTCTAACTTACATCTTATGCTATAGGTTTAAGTGAAGCCTACAATATATTTTGTAAAAAAACTAACTACATGGTTAAAAAGGTTTTATTTTATTGTCTATTTCAATGTTACAAACAAAACGAGTCTCAAATTCACGCGAGCCTCATTTAGTATTATCTCAATAAGCAGGATAGAAAATACAACGGGAAATATATTTTTTATTCAGTTCACAATTCGTGATATTACTTCAGGCAAACATTGTATTGTGTTTTAGTATCAACCCCGACTTGTCCTACAAATAAAAAAAATAAAAAGTTTACCAACGAACTATCTTTCAAAAAGCACAGAATGCAATACTTGAGGATATTTACAGAATCTTCTATAGAGTGATTCATAATTCTTGCTCCTATTTTCATTTTTGCACCTTATCGGTAAATTACAGTAATAAAACTTAACTGAAAGGTTTTTTTCAATATTGTAACTTAGACTCATGGTACGGGTAGTAGGGTCATAGACAGTTTTCCCGTGACCACGGTCGGTGCAATTCGGCCGAAACGTCGGGAGAAAAGAGGTATCGTAAACCTTTACAATTTCATCGCGAGTAAGACCCGCTGTTATCTAAAATATGAATAACTATTTAAACCTTGGCAATAGGCGACATAACAGATAATACTTCAAATTACTTAATGATATAGTTTTGAATATTTGTAAAACAGTATCAAGAAGGATAAACCTGTCTGAATAATATCTAATTCAAACTTCGTTACAGCAAATGTGCCGCTATGTCATGTTTTATCCATACATCATCTTCCGCGTACATATTAATTATTGCTACTAATTGATCTCCGTTGTCTTGTACATAGGTACAACAAGAAACAAAAGACGATATATAGGTGACTAAGTATATTACGTAGAACAATAATGTTACTAACGGCCAGTATCACAAATTCCACACTAAGTTCTAAATGGCTATACAGATCGTGATATAGAAATGTTTTTTTTAATTTTCTTTTCTTTTCTATGGCATCTAGAACGCTATCTGGAACATTGAGAAACTGGCCGTTATACTATAAAGATGTTTTGTGACATTGTATGTACAGGTTAATCTCTGTAACTGCTGAATCAATTTTGATAAATCTTTTGCCAATAAAAAACGACGTTATTTGGGAGTATTCTGGGCTATATTTTATTAACCTCGTAAGGCCCAACAACCTAATTTAATGACAAAAAATTGTTGACACTCCGACCCAAGACTGATTTTTAAATTATGAAATTAGGGCCCAGCGACCTAAAATTAAGACATGCTCTTTGAAAGGATTTTTTGGTTTAAATAACCCCGCCAAATTAAATCTGCCATCAAAAAAATATTTACCTGGAACGCATCTCTAATTTTGACACTGTCAACTTGACGTTTTCGAACCAAAGATCTGTCCTTTTGAAGTTTCATCTGGTGTGAATGGACGTTTTGTGGAAATAGGTAAGTAAATCTATCCATATCTTTGTAATCATTGCATGATGATATCTGAATCGTATTGCAAACAGTTGTGGAAATGTTATATTTGGTCCCACACATTTGTTTTTTATTGAAAGGTCATTTTAATTCAATAATATACGAACGATAAAAACTATGTCCTAAAATAAGGTCGGTGGGTTTTTATTCTAAAAGTTAGCCTTATAACTTTGTCATAATTTTAGGTCGTTGGGTGATAACGTTATTCTTCCTTTGTTTAAGCCATGGACGACGAAGCAATAGTAAATCAGCTTAACCTGGACATATCTGAGTTTGAAGATGATGATGACAACGATGATATCGATGATGTGGATTATCAACCTCAGAGCAAATATCGTCAATCGGATAATTCAGCAGAATCGTCTTCTGATTCTGAAGGCGAGCTTTCAGTTTTAAGTCCTGTGATTTCTAATTCTTCTGTTACGCGAAGGAGGAGCTTACAACGTCGAGGTGGCCGTCGTGGTCGAAGAATTGCTTCGATTTCTCGACCAAGTAATAGAAGAGGAATCTCATCTCGTGGGAGAGTATATCAGTGGGTGGAAGCTATAGACAACCAGGACATTGGCAGCGACGAACCACCTGGAGGTTGGATAGAAAAAGATTTTAATCCTGATATAATTCCTTTTATGAATCCATCGTATTTACCCCTGAATGACGAAGAATTCAGTAAAATTGATTATTTTCGGCGATACGTAAGTGATGAGCTGATGCAAACTATAGTAGATAGGTCTAATGAGATGTATCTATCAAGAAACGGCCAGTTTTTAAATCTGACGCTTACCGAGTGCTACATATTTTTTGCAATTAATTTTGCAATGTCATGTATTGGATATCCGAGTCTCCGCATGTACTGGCAGCATAAGTTTCGTGTCTCTTTTGTAGCTGATCACATGTCACGGAACAGATTTTTCACTCTTCGAAATTGTATAAAAGTCGTTAATGACAATGACTTTACCTCCGAAGACAAAAGTAAAGACTCGGAAGGTTCGTCCACTGATCAACGAAATTCTTAAAGGTTGTAATTCCATACCAAAAGATCAAACACTGTCAATTGACGAAATGATAATTCCTTTTACGGGTTCCTGTGGGCTGAAGCAATATTGCCCAGGTAAGCCTAATCCAACAGGTTTAAAAGCTTTTGTTTTGGCAAATCCCGCAGGAGAAGTGTGTGATTTTGATATATATCAAGGGGCAACTACATATCCTTCTTATGCTGACACACCATTTGGGTTGGGAGAGAAGGCAGTTCTTGCTTTAACGGAAGATTTAATGCCGGGACACATAATTTACTGTGATAGGTACTTCACCTCTGAGACACTGATTATGGAATTAAAAAAAAGAGGCCTGATGTGTGCGGGTACTTTAATGAAGTATAGAGTACCTAAGCCCGCAAGAATAATACTCAAAGAGGACAAAGACTTAAAGAAAGCGGGAAGAGGGAGTTTTCAGGTACTGGTCAACGATGAGAAGAATATAGCTATTACTAAATGGCTTGACAACAAACCTGTGACTTTTATATCTAATGTGCACGCTGCCCAAACTACTGACACCTGCCAAAGATGGTGTAAACAGAATAAAGTTTATGTTACTGTCCCAAGACCGGAAGTTGTTAAACAATATAATGCTAATATGGGAGGTGTCGATCTTGCTGACCGTCTCTTAGCTGTGGCACCGTCTCGATATCGAACCAGAAAATGGACAACGCGATTTATCGCACATATGTTTGATTTAGTTATAACGAACTCTTGGATACATTATAAAAAAAATGCGTTACGCAAAAATATCCCTTTGAAAAGAATACAACAACTGAGGAGTTTTAAACTAGAAATAGCTGAAATATTAGTATGTGCAAATGTCTCCACAAGTTCTGACACTGAAGACGAAGAACAGTATCGGCCTAAACGCTCTAGACCAGCTGTACCACTTCCCAGCGCCAGTTCAAGAATTCATGGTGCTCTCCATTTGCCTTCGGCCGGAGAAGGTCAAAACAGATGCAGAAGGCCAGGATGTAACAAAAAGAGCACAATTATATGCAAGAAGTGCAACATACATTTGTGTCTCACTAAGGAAAGGAATTGTTTTTATATGTTCCATACTGAGATTTACTAATTTAGGTATTTTTATATTTCTTTTAAGTATATTTCTGATTAGTATTCTGCCCTGCTAAGCCGAAAGGCGCTATCTCTGAGATACGCCCTTTTAGTTTTTTTTATACCATTCGATAGCTAGAATAATTCCGCATCTAATGGTATAAGCCAAATAGCGATATCTAATTTAAAACATTAAAATAAACCACTAAGAAGTTTTTTTATATCTCAATTTTTCCTTAAATTACTAAGAGATTTGACGGCATGTCGTTTTTATGAAGCCAAATAGCCTAATACCGCTTATACCTTATACATAGGCTAGAAACGCTTAAAAAATGTTAATCAAAAACCTAATAAAATTTTTAAGCCAATAAGCGGTAAGTTCATCTTTCGAAAAAGTTCCGGAGTTAGCACTTTTGCGCTAAGTAAATGTGGGTATTATTAGTTCGCTAAGGTTTGAGATACGGCTATACCTAAGTATAGTAGCTAATTAAAATTGACTTTAATATCTTTAGTAATAAGGATTACACTCACTTACATTTCACAATAGAGCGTGTCGTGACATGAAGATAAACATTAGTAACGATCATTTCTTAGTGTGTTTTGTTTGCGGAACGAAGAAAATTCGTTTTATGGTGTGTTTAAAATAAGGAAAACTTTATTAAATAGGTACAGTATTTCTAATTACGCAGAGATAAGCTTTTGTGTATTAATATCAAGGTAAGTTTTTAGGGTTCCGTACCCAAAGGGTAAAACGGGACCCTATTACTAAGACTCCGTCGTCTGTCTGTCTGTCTCCAGGCTGTATCTCATTAACCGTGATAGCTAGAATGCTGAAATTTTCACAAATGATGTATATCCGTTGCCGCTATAACAACAAATACTAAAAAATAAAAAAAATATTTAGGGTTAATGGTACGGAACCCTTCGTGTGCGAGACTAACTTGCACTTGGCCGGTTTTTTATAGTTAATTCTCTAGTTTCTCACTTTCTTTGAGGTTAAATTAATTACAAAATTGAAGTTTCGGGAACAACACTTCGAAACTTTGAAATTAGACAAACTTCTATCCCCAACTAAAAAAACAGTACAAACCAGTACCAGCAGGAATATCTCAAACAAAAAAAAACAATATTTTAAAATCTCTTTCCAGTTTAATACCTTGCTAATAGAATGTCTTTTGGCGGGGACTACCAATTTTTGATTAATTTTATTTCATAGAAAGCAAGTAAATTTCTTTAACTTTTTTTTGTAATTTGCTGCTACATTTAATAAAGTTGTTAAAAAAATATTAAATGAAGTTTTATTACAAATTTATTCGGTATTTTCATCAAAAATGAAAAAAACATCATTTTGTATGGAACTTTCTATGAGCAGAATAAGACTAAAAGCACTATCTCAATTTTTGAAGCCTTTCTTTTTAATCAAAATAGCGGTATCTCACAAAATAGGTATAATGGTGCCATTTATGGATAATTTAGGTATGTCACATAAATCTAGGGTCAAAAATAGGTTTATATAAGTTTTAACAGTTTTAAAAATATTAGTTTTAACCCCCGTTTGAAGGTGGGAAAAACCCATTCACAAAAAGTCGTTTTTCTCAAAACTTACTCTGATTGACTTAGCGCTTTTCGGCTTATGAGGGCAGTATTGTGATACGAGAATTTGAATTGATATAAGAAGACTAATTTGATTGCTTCAAAGCAATATAATTCTGTTATTAAGAACAGTTTAGCAGTTTTATGCGTAACATTCACTTAATTTTTATAATTCGAATAATAATACACACACTCGCACATACACGCACACACACACACGCACGCACACACACATATCTACATACACATTATTTCGTTAAGTATTAATTATTAATAAGTAATGCTAATGATAAGTAATGCTAATGATACATTGTTCCTAAAACGAGACTGATTCAAAGAATTTTGATAATTTATATGATTCATAATTAAGGTTTTCAATTAAACGAGAAGTAATAAAAATATTTTCTTAACAAGTTTTTTTATTTCTGCTATAATTTATAATTCACTGGCAAATAATTTAATAAATTCTATTTAAACTATGGCCCACTGACCTGAAAAAAGGACGAAGTATTTCAACATCTTTTTTACATGAAAAAGTTAACTTTAGGCATAATAAATACCCCTTAAAAGTATTAAACCAAAAGCATTTCATGTAAGCACTTTTTGACTTAAGCAAAGTTCTGGGCCGCAACTACTTGAACCTATTTTTAGTACATTGGGTCGTAATGTATATCGACCTAATTTTAGGTTGGGCCTTACGAGGTTAAATCAACTACTTACTGTACGTAAGTAGTTCCTTTGCAACGCAGGTGAAACTGTAAGAATCAGCTAGTTATGTTACAATCTTATTTCTATTTCAAATAGTAAGATATGTTTTAATACGTTTAACAGAAACAAAAGGCCCGATAAGTTTTTATGCACTCTTTTTAAGATCGCCTTAAGTGCAATTAAAGTTTATTGCAACAGTTTTCCAATACTATTATGCTGATTGCTATTGGTAATGTGACCAAGACTACTATAGCATTTTTATGAGAAAAAACTTTTATAGTACACCTGTATTTCGATTAAGGGATAGGATTGTAATATATTATGGTAAGCTGAAAATATTTGGAAGTGGCTATCGGAGAGCATATTAAATATACCTACTATTAATAAAGTTGTACATTTAGGCAATGGGAGGAAAAAAATACTTTGAATAATAAAATTGATTGATGATAATTACGTAACTCGGTTTCTTACTTAGGTTTTTTACGATTTAGGTACTCCTGCATAAAAAATTGCCTGCAACCGTCCCCAATAGACAAATGGGCTATGTAACACTGAGTTTTTTTTTAATCTGACCAGTAGTTTCAGTCTCTCTTAGAAACACTCTTTAACTTTAGGATTATAATATGAGTACTTACGTGTAGTTATACTAGTACTATTATACAAGTATACACTAAAAACAGAAATAACATAGGCCAACATTTTTCACAGACCAATTATAACAACAGCTACACTCCCCTTTTAAGTTTAAACTTAGTTACGATCACGTGCTTCGAGTTGGCTTAAGAATAGTGCTTGGGCACGCTCGGTCACTCCCCAAAGGCCTTACTTGGATCTCCAGTATTGGTCGTTGTTAAACTTTGTGCTGTGTTTGCGAATTATAGTTGGGCGTTTGTGTGAACTAAGGTTATGAGGAGGTCAGATTTGTAAGATTTTTATAAGTCAGCATAGTTCTTTGTTGTATTTTGGAGCAGTGAATTGGAGACGGGACTGGATGAGTGGGTTTGTTGGCTGGTTTTTATTATCGATGTTTGTTAGCGTTTAGGAGTGAAAGTAAACACAAGCTTGAATGTAGACATTAATATAATTTGATTGTTTGTTTAATTGAACGCGCTTATCTCAGGATCTACTGATCCGATGTAAAATATCTTTAAGTCTAAGAAAGTCTATTTATTGAGTAAGGCTACCCTGTGAGGTAAATCGAAGATTCTATTTACCGAGGAAGGCTACCCATATCATGAGGCTGTCCCATGGAACGCGGGAAAAACCGCAAGTTAGGAACTAAAATAATATTAATACACCTATATTTTGCATCAGAGTTCCTATAGCTTCGTTGTATCAAGTTCCAAGTTCAATAACACTGACGGTAAATTCGATACGAGATTCAATTCATTGATGACGATGATAGGAACATATCCAGACATGGAAATGATGGTTTGTCCATTGTTGTGTGACCCATTCATGATATTTCCCATACCTATATAGTGTATGAAGTTCACTAATGACTGATCATGACTGTCATGTTTGTGCAAGTATGGAATTCCGTCAGATGTTTGTGGCTATATGTTATTGAATTCCAGAGATGACTGTGATTCAGTAGTAACCATAGCTTCGGTTTTAATGGGGAATGTAACCAGGTGACCGTCTTTTGTTTCCCGTTTAGAAAAAGGTTGTTTTTTACCAGCAAAATTTTACAGGTTTAAAAACGGCCATAGATATTGCGTCTACATTATAATTTGCTATTTATAAAAAAAAACATACCTATTACCCCAATTTTTAAAACTGTATGAATGTGTCTTCAACATAGGTAAAGCGAATGTCAAAATAAGGCCCACATAAAAACAAAAGCTTGCACAAATTAAAACAATGTACGATACACAAACTGGGGTACACAACATTTATGTGACGTAACAATTGTGACTGACTTTATGTAGGCTGACTTTGGCCCGCTTCGGGCTTCGGCTGTCACTGTTGGGATTTGTAAAAAAATGTTTGCAACCCCTGTGTTTGTCTAGGGAATTTCGTGTTAAATCTGGAACATTTTTAATTGAGGACTGAATTTTTGTTATTTTCTGACTTTTTTTGTTGATATTTTTAATTATCTACTTACATAGTAATAAGCAAATTATATTAAACATAGCATTGGTTTAATTGACGTGTTACACAACTTTTGTTTTTGGCTGTCATAAAACTGATCTATAATTCAAGCATTCTCATAAATATGAAAGCATTGTTGCAAAAAAGTAAAAAATTAAGAATTCGGAAAAATAACAGATTTTTATTTATACACTGAATCGCAGTTAGATCTGCAATGAAAAAATTTCGTGGAAATTTATCAATACTTTTGAATTATGAAAAGAATCGAGCTATTTAATTTATCAAAAAACCTACCAACTTTTCACGTGGTTTCACTCACATCGATTCTACGAAACATGAATTGATTAAACCTGAAAGTGAAATAGCTATAAGTACTTTTGCAATCGTGAGGTCATTAAACACATACTTAAAATTCTATGGTTTGAGATAATTAACAGTTGCAAAATGATGACAAGAATTCAATTTGCATAATTATTTCAATCTTATATTACTTTTTCTGCACGCCTCTCCTTTACAAATGCAAATATTTTAATATGGCCATTACATGCAAATTTACTTTTGAAACTACGCACTTTTTATTTAGCAAACTCTTTGAAAGTCATCTTCAATTACATCAATTACCTAGCATTTATCGAATACAAAATTCTATAAGGATTAGTAAGTACTTTTGTACTCAAAAACAATAGATAACTACGGATAATCCTATCGAGTTCCTACTCGATGAAGTGGCTACGTCATTCATAGTCCGATTAATATTCATTCGAATTGGTATCCGATTCGGCACGTTTAACTACGAGAGAAAACAATCGAATAAATTCGAGATACATTATCGAATTATCTGAATACGCGCGTTGCTATTTGGTCCGTTCACATTGAACGCGTTGCGTCATTTTATTTAAAAAAGAAGACATTTATTATTTTTATGCAAGTTTTATATCGAATATGCTATTTACCTATGCTTATAAAGTTGAAGAGTTTGTTTGTTTGAAAGCGCTAATCTCAGCAACTACTGGTCCGATTTGAAAAATTCTTTCACTGGTAGATAGCCCATTTATTGAGGAAGGCTATAAGCTTTTACCCGGGTGCGCACGGTAGTTCCCACGGGAAAGCGGGTGAAACCACTGGCGGAATTTAGTCTTCAATATATTTTGTAACTTCGACATCAATACAATTACAAGACAAAACCAACAAGTACTGAAAACTTAATGGATATGAAACCAAAACAAAACAATAACTATCCGATTACAGAGACAAAAACTTGTCTATCCTTAAACAAAACAGCCTATGTTACTCGATACACTTTTGAACTAGTACAAAACTCTTTAAGGGATATCAATCAATACGCCATTAGGGATTCAGAGTCAAAACATCCATCAAATCATTTCTAATGGCGGTTTGCAACCGGTGTCATGGTGTCTCGTGACGTATGGAAATGGGAGATGTAGGTAGGACGATTAATCTATCACTTAACGAACTTGCTATAGCTATTCCTATGCCTTGAGTGTTGGGCTCTTAATGATACCAGGATTGGGTCGACGGGGAAAATGGGATAAGGTATAGTGTAGTATACCCGAGAGTAAGTTGTGATAGAAGAAATATAAAACTAGTTTTGGTTGGCTTTATATGAACTAGCTAATATAGGGCTACTTTTCTTAATATTCGAAAATCTCGCTATTCTTTTTCTAATATTTAAAAAAAAATTGTGTATTCAAAGATATCAACAAAAATCTAAGGTAACCCAAAGACGCTTTAAAAAATGAAATTCGTCAAAAGTTAATATTAATAACAATCAAGTAAAAACTCAGTAACGCGCTCAGTAATAAGATTGTAACTGGGTCAACACGACTGCCAAGTCAAAGTAAGTTACATAAAATTAATTAATTTCATTCATCAGAAATTCCGACTTGATTTCGTGATAATTACGCGATGGGTAGAATTAGACAATCACCCCTATTTTAAGTTCAAAACAAATGAAATATTAGTAAATTTTGGTCAATGTTATTTTTTTTTACTTATTTATCTTTTACCACTGAATAAACTGACATGATCTTAACTGTTAAAAAAATCCTGTTGAATAACTAACTTACCCCATACCTATACTAAAACCTATTTCAAGTACTTTCAAGGATCAAAGAAAATGCGTATCTATTGCGGTTCGAAGGAAATCTAACTTGCCTAAACGCAGCGAAGTATCATTCACATCTCAATTTCTTTAACAAATAACGGTCAAAAACAATGATTAATAATGTTCCTTGAACCTTGCTTTATCTTAATTCTCCTCATTGGAAGAGCTGTACACAAAAACAATCTGTTCCCCAGTCCATTACAAAACAGATTGATCCAATTACCTCGCAACAAAACTCTCGAAATACCTAACGAATAACTTATAAATTCAATTTGAAATGAAACTCTTTACAATTCTTTTACCGTTTTCAATTGTGAACTAAACAACAGCTTTGTTCACAGTTCAGTTCAGCAGTCAACAACGGTCATTATATTCAGAAAATTGCATCCAGTCCTCGTTACGGTAAAGGTTCTCTTTACGTCTACTTTGCAATTTTTAACTCTGAGTAATTCATGCACCACTTCCAGCGTAACTGTGCGAAATGTTTTCTAGATTAGGACTGAGAGTTTTGTACAAAAGAAATGGTTTTTATTCTTGATGGCTGTAGGTTTCTTTTTTAGTTTATTTTGCGGTAATGGCTGTATGTTAATTTAAAGTATTTTTAAAATGTTGGATTTTTCTTGCTCGATGTGAAAATTCCGGGATGAAAATTAGGTAAAACGTTGTCAAAAAAACTACACGAAAAATACAAATATTTTTATTGTACTATCTGTAAGAATGGAACACCTACGTGTCTATGTCTACTATGGTATGTTAACATAACCATAGTAGGTAAATCACGTTTAAAAGATCAAACTTTGTTTTGTATTTTGGGTTAGTAACCGGAATTATAAAACATTATTTTATTATGACTTTGGAACTTAGGTTCCCCCTCCCTGATCGACAGGAAATATTTGCCTTGTACAAAAATATTTGCGCGTATTTTTCTGAGTCTATTCTTTTTTAATTAACATCTACAAGTTAATTTACTTGTTAATCTTGGAAAATTGAAATTCACAAAAAAAAAGACACGATTAAAAGGGTCATTTGTGGCCGAGCTATTTTCTAAATGGACCAGTTAAATTCACAGACCTAGTGGAAAAGAAGGCATTCATTCTTATTTCGGTACCAGAAAAGCCTTTGATCTACGTAATATAATTATTTGTTACGAAAAAGCGTATGTCTGGTTTAATTGCCTATCTATATTCTATACATATACATATAATAAAATAGTCAAAATCGTCGACAATTTCTTTTTGTCTGTTTATATGTTTGTCTGTTTGCACACGCTAATCTCAGGATCCACTGGACGGATTTTGATGAAACTTAGGAGACATATAGCTTATATATCAGACTAACATATAGGCTACTTTTTTCTGGGTATGGGAAATAGTTCCCGCGGGAAGCGGGCGAAGCCGCTGGTAGAAGCTAGTCTCTTATATTTCTTTTGTCTAAAACTGTCAAGAGACCCGCTCCGCCAAAAACTGATGGCTTTGCTAGCAAAATTAATTATTCAGTTTAATTTGTCAAGAAAAAATGAAGTTTCCTCTTAGCAATATTTAAAGAATAAACTTTTTCAACTTTAGTACCTACTTATTACATTACAAATTAAGAACTTTATTTTGTGCCTTTGTATTCGTACCGCTCCGAATTTTTATATTAAAACTTTTGTCTATTGGTTGTTTCATACCTAAAATTCGTTCGTTGTCTCCTCGAAATCAGCTTATTTGGACTTTTCGACGTCCCCAGCTATGAAAACGACGCAATTACGCTTATTACATTCTCTACTACAGATACTTAAGACTTTTGCCTTTTAACTTGTTTAGCTGGAAAAAGTACCCAAATTTCCCTAAGTGCCTAAATTACTTTAGTATTATCAAAACCTGTTTAAGCTTCAACGTTTTGGAGCTATCAAAATATTATGGCAGGTTTTTGTTTTTTCCTTATATTCTTTGTTTTACTTGTAAAAAGTATTTAGTTTTTTTTAGTCATTACATTGGTTGATCCTTACTAATATTATAAATCGGAAAATGAGTTTGTTTGTTTGTTTGTTTGTTTGTTCCGCTTTCACGCCGTAACTACTGAACCGATTGCTTTGAAATTTGCAGACGTAAAGTTAGAAGTCCGGATTAAATAATAGGGTACTTTTTATCCCGAAAAAAATAGATATTCCCGAGGGAAAACAAAAATATTGTTTGCTTGATGGATGGATTGTAGATGGCGCTGTGTGTCGAACCGAATTCCACGCGGGCGAAGCCGCGGGCGGAAAGCTAGTAAA
>NWSH02000601.1:9663361-9697038 GCA_002382865.2 Heliothis virescens | reverse complement strand
TGTTTGTTTGTTTGTTCCGCTTTCACGCCGTAACTACTGAACCGATTGCTTTGAAATTTTGCAGACGTAAAGTTAGAAGTCCGGATTAAATAATAGGGTACTTTTTATCCCGAAAAAAATAGATATTCCCGAGGGAAAACAAAAATATTGTTTGCTTGATGGATGGATTGTAGATGGCGCTGTGTGTCGAACCGAATTCCACGCGGGCGAAGCCGCGGGCGGAAAGCTAGTAAATAAATAATTCTTTTTTTTAACGGGTATGGTCCAAGAAAATTTCTGATTTTCTCTCTATTTTTGATTTAGACAACTCTGTGAATACGTATGCATGTAAATAACATAATATCTGACAAGGGTTTCCGGCGACAAAATATCAATACTATTTTCATATTTCTTTGTAAAAGCAATCATCTATTCAGGTTCAATCCAACAAAAGGTTAAAAAAGTGTTTCGTTTTCCATTTCGGGTGCAACATCTACATCTAAAATGTATATAAATCCGTTTCTTCACGACAAAGGGACCTTACTGAGTACTCCATTCAAGATGACAGGTGAATTCATAACTGATTCCTCTCTATTGTGTGAAGATTTCTTACGTAAACGTATATGTGTATATCTGTGTTGACTTATAAATTGTTACGAAAATTATTTACTTGTGTGCGTGTGTTGAATTTTGTTGAAAGGAATCGTGATATAACATTGTTTTTTATTTCAATGTGAATCGTCGTCATTGTTTTTGTATATTGTTGAATCCAAGAGGTGGAAAACCAGATGTGCTAGTGTTATTTGGGAGGCTTATCCAGGAGTTATTACTACGATAAACATAGCTCATTCGTAAGTGATATAAATAATCCTATAAAAATATTACTTATAAGCTATGGTGTATTATCCTACACCTGGGTTTTGGAAGACACGATAAATTGGTGGGTCCTGGCTGTCATTGGAACATTTTTGACAGTCGTTACGGGTAGTCAGAATCTAGATAGCCTGACAACCTGTCTTACCAATTTGATGGTTGCCCGGGTTACTGGGTTGTGGAGGTTAGCACTCTGATGTATTCAGTTAGACTGGAAGCCGACCCCAATATAGGATATTTGTAAATTTGGAGAAGGCTAAGCAAATGAGGATGGTGTGTTATCCTACATCACGTAAATTTCAATACAATACCTAATTAATAATAAACCATCAAAAGTACCTACGGTAGTCAATCCCAAAACTAAAACAATAGTATCAGCTCCTTTCACAAATCTATACCTGAACAAATACTTCACTAGCAAACTGCACAGTTCCTCACATTCTGTTGTTATTTTAGTTCCAATTTTCACAGCGTACAAATATGAACAGGCCCCGAGGGAACACTGAGAACGCAATCAATCCCTTGATAAATGATTTTTTTTCTTTTGAAAGTTTCGCGAGTGAAGATAATATGATTTGTTTGAGATAGTATTTTTCATTGTTCAAAATTGCCTACAATATTCGGCTGCATTGAAGGTGAGAGACACAACAACAAACAAAGCAAAAAATCTTTCTTTAAAGAACAAATCGGACCAAACCAGACGAATGTGCAAAATAGTGTATACGAGTACTTTATGTATCCGCGGCTTTTTAAATAGCAATTGTACCAGTTTAACCAAACATTCTCAAATTTCAAGTAGCTCGTATGCAAAGAAAAGTGCCCAAGTAAGCACCTAAAAGAAAAGTCTGCAAAATAGAATGGACATTTGGCTAGGTTCCCAATTCCCTTATAATTATCCGTTTGTCGCACTTACTGTATTTTTATCTAGTATCTAGCTTTAATATCATCTACTGTGCGGATGAAAAGGACCATCATCTGCCTAGTCTTTTCCCAACTATGTTGGGGTCAGCTTCCAGTCCTTGCATGCAGCTGAGAACCAGTGTTTTACATGGGGCGACTGCCTATCTGACCTACACAACTCAGTTACCCAGGCAACCCGAGGGCAACCCATAACGACTGCCAAAGATGGTCAAATGACTGCCCGAATCCATCAGTTTATCGTGCCTTCCGAAACATGAAAGAACTCGTTATGACAAGATGGTCACCTATCCACGGACTGACCACGCCGAGCGTTGCTTAATTTCATGATCGATCGATCGCCGCGGCTTTGACTTAGCTGAGCTCTGCCGGATAGAAAGGATACCAGTAGTTTATTTCAATGTTTTCATCCCTAAACGTTTGACCTTTGACTTAAACAGAAGAGTGTGGGCGGAAAATCAACTAAGTATTAAGTTTGAATTTTGAGTATAGATTTCGAGTTTATTGAACCGAACTCATGTAATAATTTGAAACTCGAGAGAAGGCGTAGGTGGATTTTGAACTTCGAACGAATTTCAAAAGCTGAAACCTTTGAAATGGCCGTGGGTAAAGTTCTAGATAGTTAACTGTCATGTAATGTTTTTAATTTTAACTACTTTTCTACAGCAGCGTCTATGAAATAGCTATATAGAACATGTCTGGGATCTGTGAAACTGGCTGCAAGACTTCTAACTTGATACCTTTATTTTCTCCACACTCGGGCGTAGGAGCCAATGAAAAGCAGATTAACGATTTAAGACCAATATAAGACTCGTTTAAGACCCTTATTCTGAGTGAGCTATTAAGCTTTCATTTATATTCAGCGCATATGTGTAAGCGATAAAATCTTCTTATAAAACCGGCTTTAATTTTAAAAGTTTTACATATAATAAGATATTAATATTGATTTTTGTAACAAATTCTTAAATGCACGTATTTTTGTGTTATGTGATAACATTGCGTGCGTATTCGGCAGATTTTTGTAAAAAGTTTTTTTCTTTTTTGCTTACATTCAAGAGTAGTTTTGCCTGGTTTTGTTAATACTAACAGAAAAATAAAGTTTCGGCAAATAAACTATATTTTTGATTCAGCGTTCCAGATATTTCGGAGAACTATAACTTTATTCCGTTTCACGGTTTTCAAAAACCTACCTGATTCACAATATTTGTAAAATCGAAAAATATTTTTTTTTGTTGCTAATATTATAAAGTTTGTTAGCTTGAATGCTATAGCTTATTTATTGAAAAAGGCTACTGGTTACTTTGATGTTACCACGGCTCACGGTTAAACTAGCTTCAGTCAGAGGTTTCACTCGATGTGAAACCTCTGACTGAAGCCAGTTTGTAAGAATATTGTCTGTCAAAAAAACATTTTCAATACGAGCATTATTAGTTTTAAAAAAACAATACTTTCGTGGAATAAAAATGACTACTTTTATAATATGTCTTGCTTCTTTGAATAAAATTATTTTATTACTTAACAAGGAAAGAGCGACGAGTATTAAAATAACTTAAACATAATGTTCGCGGATCTCAAGTGGCTCCTTGCAATTCTAATTCTTCTTATCCACACATTTTTAATGTAAAACACGTTTCTTGGAAGACGAGCTTACCTTTAATTTTAATATAAATTGTACCTCCCAGGTTGCGGAAACATAAACCAAAACCCTTGACATATTTTGGATTAAGACAAAAAGATTGTACTCTGATGTAAATAAAAGCGTAGACCCGTTTAATAAAATAATATGGTGATTTTTCCAGTTGAAAATGTTAGAACTAACATCGAGTTTGAACAAAAAAAAATTAAGTATTGGACAAACTTATATCCAATGAATTTGATGATAATTTTATTCAAAACTAGCTTCTGCCCGCAACTTCGTACGCGGATCCTGATTTTTTTTTATAATCCTATTTTCTCATCGTTAAAACCTTCTTTCGATCTGTACAAACATTTTAAGACCAAAATAAGCCCGATCGGTCCAGCCGTTCTTGAGTTATGCGCTTACCAACACATTTAGCGATTCATTTTTATATTATAGATTAATTCAACATTTTTCAATGTTATTCTCTTCTAGATTGGAGATAAACGTTTGTGATTTAATTTTACGTTTATACGTCATATTGTGATTGATAATCATCAACATCATCAGCCTTTAATGCTAGGGACAGGTTATGCAGTGTACCATAATTGTTATTGAAACCATTTGTCTCAAAAATAATCTCTACAGATTTCAGATAAAGTTAAGTATCTTAGAACCAGCGTCACAGAGCTGAACGTCTTAAAGCGAAGTATGGAATGAATTAGCTCCAACTAGCATGAATTACGAATATCTACACCACATTTTTATTGCATTTACCTCAAGCAGTGTTCAGTAAGTGAAGAACGGAAGAAAAATAAATGACAATCGCCTTTTATTTTCAAACTATAGCAGTATCACAGGTTACAGCAAAAATTAATGGTAGGGTCTCACCTTTATCGCGTTGATTCCTACACAATACGTGTTGTGGTAGCTTTAGCTCTTAAACCCGACATTATTGTCCTACGTGACTTTGAGCGATAAAGGCATGTTGCGATAGCGGGTCAGATTATTTTTACTCGTTAAGAATACACATAGGTATATGTAAAAATTGTTTGGATGTATGTTGAGGATTGCTGAACAACTAATTAGAAGTGAAACTATAAATAAATAGACAAAGTTTATTATGGTATGGATACTTTGCGGCTAAACTGTGAGTATGATTTAAAAATCCATTTATTCAAATTTATCAGAAGCGGTAGCGTTAAATGTCGTAGAAACATCTTTAGGACTTTTTTTCGGTACTGAAGAAGTAAATTCCTTTCAGTAGATGGTTAACAAAAATGTTGTTTTAAACAACCCGTGCGAAATACTGCAAACTTTTATCTTTACTAATAATATAAAGAGGAAATATTTTTTATATTTGTCTCAAATTATTGAGCCGATTTGAAAAATGTTTTCACTGTTGAAAGCTACACTATCCTCGGGTGGTCATCTATTTTATGCTGATTGGGAAGTCGTCTCACGGGACTAGGGTTAAAAAGTGAGAAACAGTTACGAGTTAGTTCTTAGAATCAATGTCTCGCTTATGTAGCACTCATTTTTAGGGTTCCGTAGCCGAATGGCAAAAAACGGAACCCTTATAGATTCGTCATGTCTGTCTGTCTGTCTGTCTGTCTGTCTGTCTGTCTGTCTGTCTGTCCGTCCGTCCGTATGTCACAGCCACTTTATTCCGAAACTATTAGGACTACACAGTTAAAACTCGGTAGGTAGATGTATTTCATTGACCGCTTTACGATTCTTATGAAAAAATAAAAAAATAATAATAATAAAGGGGGGCTCCCCATACATGGAACTGAAACTAAAAAAAAAAAATTTCATCTAACCTATACTTGTGGGGTGTCTATAGATAGGTCTTTAAAAATGAGATTGAGGTTTCTAAAAGCATTTTTTCCTAAAGTCAATCATTTTAGAGTAAGACATTCCCAAAGTGCCAAAATGTGTGTCCCCCCCCCCGTAATTTCTAAACTACCAAAGTGAAAAATCTGAAAAAAATATATATTATAGATCTCAATAAAAACTACTAACCAAAATTGGTTTGAACAAGATACAGTTAGTGGTTTTTGAGATATAGCTCTTTTTCAGTAACCACAAATTATAACTTTGTTATTCATATATTTGTGTTTTGCCTAATTGTAGGTAATAAGTACGTTTATTTTTCATAGATATTGGAACGGAACCCTTCGTGTGCGAGTCCGACTCGCACTTGGCCGGTTTTTTAACTTAGCTTCTTGACAGCTCTCTGAGACCTGTGTATTTTGTAGGCAAACTTAGTTTTATGTTGTCCGTATGCCGCATTATATTGTTGTGTGCTACATTGTATGGAAAGTAGTAACATAGAATTGTTTCTGAAGTACTACCGAACATGTGAGTTTTAGAAATCAAAATAGAGAACCATGCATTCCCCATCACCTTGTCAATAGAAGCAGAATTTTTTACTCGATATATTTAGAAAATACAATCCAGGCGGAAAGCAGTTTTCCATCAGGAGGCTACGGATCAGCTATGAGAAAATATGGCCAAGGTATATCCTGCTTAATATAGAAAAGTAAAGAAAGTTACCCTACAATAACTTTGCCCATGGTAAAGTGTGCGCTCACAAAATATTGTGATAGGATGCATCGCGAGCGCCGCTAAATATTTATAAGATCTGAAATATGAAAGATGCACGACGGTTTCTGAGGTTGTTTGAATCGATATAACGCCAGACAAAAGAATAATTTATATGCAGATTCACTAATGTTTTTGATAAAAAATAAGTAAGTTACTCTGGCTCATAAACTTGAGTTATTGAACAAATATTCGATTTTTATTTCGAATCTGTCTGAGTGATAGTGGATTAGTTGGAAACCCAATTTGAATAATATCACAGTCTTGTTTTTTTTTTTTTTTATTAGCCTTTTTATTGTCCCACTGCTGGGCACAGGCCTCCTCTCAAATTGAGAAGGATTAAGCGTTAATCACACACATCAAACAGTCTTGTAAACGAACAAAAAAAAATTCATATAAAACCTAGTATGATCATTTCTTGAGAGATAATAACCAAACTGATAGTTGTGATTTTCCTTTATTTTTGGGGTTATTAAACTTGATGTTCCTGCTTCCACTTTCAAAGCACATGATTAATTCAAGTTGATCAAATTACTGAAATAACATCATAACTTCAACTTTCAGTCACGTAGTGGTTTGACGACCTTCTTACCGTCTTATATTAAATTAATAATGAACATCAAGAAAACGTATGAAATATTATGCGGTGTCTTGTGAAACCACTGGTTTTCTGAGAACGAACGTGTTTTGTTTTTATTAGAATATCTCGGCTTGGTAAGAAGTTGATTAGCGTATATCTAATGTATATCTAATTTGGTAAAATATATTGCTGTTACTATGTTGATACTTACATTGAAAAGTAATACACAGGTCATTTCGCTTAGGGAAAAAGTCTTCAACGCTTTTGAGCACTTTAAGATTTCCCACTTCCTAAAATAACAAACGTGAACCTTATGAAGTTTATTAAACTTTCCACGACAATTACGACTCCCTAGATACAAATAAAATGTGCATTCGTTCGATCCTGCACCGTCTTTATTGACCAATATCAATGCATATATAGACGGTGACTCCACCAAAACTACATAATAATGTGTCTTGAATATTTCACACTTCTACAGCATAGTTCGCCAGACGATACAAGTTCAGGGGTCGTTGACCGGCATTGTCATGCTCATGAATTTTGTATCTTTATAGCTACCCTAGGATGTCATGAAAGCCTGGTACTGCCTTATTAAAAGGCTTGAATATTTAGGTCGGAAGCCTTGACTGTAATGTAATTACCAAATGGATTTGTCATAGATTACATTACGTTGATTAGAGTTGCTCATTAAGGAATGGAGGATTATTTTTACAAAGCTCTCAAATATCCGCGGTTGAAATTGGGACAGGGATTTTGATTCACTGCTTCGAATATTGTATTTCTTTTCATTTCCATTATTATGTTTTTGTTCATATCTGTGTGCTTTTTTTTCTAAAAATTTTGGGGTCACTTTCGAGTCTGACTGGATGCAGCCGAGTACCAGTGTTTTACATGGAGCGACTGCCTATTTGACCTCTTCAACTCAGTTACTCGGACAATCCGACACCTCTTGGAAAGACTGGTTGTAAGATTTTCTGACTAACTTTTTGTGACACAGAGCCATAGACCGACCGCGCAAAACATTGCTTAACCTACATTATTCAAGAGCTTGTACTTGTATCTATAATTATTTGACTTTGCAGTCCACTTCGCAAGAACTTATGTTTTGTATATTGTTTCGTCTATATGGCTTCGATTCAAATAGAAGTCTATTAGTCTTAATTCTAGGTTTTATCCTTAATGGACGATCGTCTGTCCCGTGTCTCGATTGATGAATAGATAGTTCTAGAACAAATAGGGCTGGCTGAAAAGACGTCACTTATTTACAAATAGAGCTACTTTGTCTCACATGGACTTAAGATACATAATCATTAGGTATCTTAATATACACATTAATATTCTTTTTGTACCACTCTTTAATTAATCTTTGGTTTTAATTTTTTATCAGTACTAAGCCATTAATTGTTTACGTAAATATTGATGACAAGGTTCTTTAAAGTAATAAGTACGTACATATCTCTACTGAAATGTTTTTCGAAAATGAACTTCCTTTTTGATAAGAATTTTGATTGAGCTGCTTTTATTTGTACCGATTAATTATTTATGTAGTACTAGCTGTTTCCACGGTTTTATCTGCACTACAAAGGAACTACAATACCTACTTCTCGCACCCGGATAAAAAACAGACTATGTCTTTTCTTCAGCTGTAGACTATCTGTGTACCTACCTTCCACATTAGTATTTCATGTAAATCGGTTCAGTAGTTTTTACGTGTAAGTGCTGCAGATAGAGTTATTTTTGCACTTGTAAGTATTAACTAGTTTATTTTATTAATTTAATAATAATATTATAACATTAAAATATGGAACACTATTTAACAAGTTTACCAAACGCTTTTAGACTGAGGAACGTAAATTATATTTTACGACTGTAGACACACTCTCGGATGTAATTTAATCTTTAACGTTTAGGGGCTCGTTATTACGGCCCAGATTTTAGATTATACACTTTTGTAATTAATTTATACGCTTAATTACTTAGGCATTAACTTATTCGTATATAAATATTTTTGTAGGTGTTTCTCGCGGATTGTCCTCAGATTTAAAGGAATGATCTCAATAAAAAGTAACTTAGCATCTAGTTTACAGAAAAATAGCTTCTGCCAGTAGTTTCACCCGCGTCTCGTGGGAACTACTCGGCGCAACTGGATAAAAAATAGCCTATAGCCTTCCTCGATAAATGGGCTATCTAACAATGAAAGAATTTTTCAAATCGGACTAGTTCTTAAGATTAGCGCGTTCAAACAAACAAACAAACTCAGCCTTATAATATTAGTAAAAATTACGTGAGTAAGTTTTCTACATTGTTATTTTCACCGAGGTATTCTGTGTTAAATCTTAAGACCAATAATAATACACAATATACAGTAATTTTCAACAACTAATCGTGTATTCCACATTTTCATTGTTTGTTTTGAATCAAAGACTGCATTATTTTCCGACAATAAATTTTTCATGACAAAAAAAAAACATTCCTACACAGCAAGATTTTTATGACACAAACAACACTCAAGGCCGTTGCTAACTAAAGAAAAATATTGCTTGTTTACTTCACCTTCGTAAGGAAAAGTGAATCAAAGAATCACCCAGTTCCCATTACAATGTTTTCCATGTTCAGACAAGTCACGCTCCAAAAATACAAACATGGGGTATTTGAGACCCCTCGGCCTAAATGTTTACTTACTGACCTGAATATAAACTGGTCATTACTATGCTATGTGCAAAGAGTTTTAATTGGCCAACTACAAACCTTTTTAATGGTCTGATAGGCTTTAGAGTTATCTGATTTCAAATGGATTTTGGTCCTTTAGTCCACTAAGAGCTAATTTTGGGAGCAACAAAGGAGGGTTGCCAAACAGAAGGTATTTTGTATTCTAAAGAAAATAAACTTAATTCCTTCTGTTGACAAATAAACAACTGTTATTCAAAAGCTCATTTACCTTTGAATTTAGTAACCATTTCCTAATAATTATGTACTCCTAAAAAATAAAGTTCAATAGGGGTCGTGGGATAAAGTGTCGAATATATTTTTTCTTCTCTGTTCGTAAGATTAAATGTTGCGTGTAATGTAACGACCTCGCCATGGGGCCAACATTTTCTTTAAGGGCTACACTTATAAACACAATATTTATAAATTATTTGGAAGTATTTGGTGTATTTCAGCAATATTTTCCTGAGTATATTTGCTTTCAATTCAGACTACTACATCATGATGGTTCAAGTTATAGCAGATTAGTAAATATAGGTACTTGTATAAACTAGGATATGAAATACAGTCCAAGAACTCAGCTTCATACAGTCGATATAATACAACTATTAAATTGGTACTATTTGCAAAATTCATTATTAAAGACACATTTATTACTTGAATATCATCAATTAGGTTATACCCAAATTAAAATCTTTAAAAACTATAACAAACATAAAAATTGGCCTACATTTTTTTCCTCATCCCTATCTTTATGCCAGAAAATATTTCGCTGTCAACACAGTTGGCTTACTTCCTTCTGATGTCAAAATAGTGTTAAGGCGCAGTGGCTTGGCAAAGAATAGCCGTCAACAAAAATACGGGAAAATCTTTTGAATGGTCAACAGATATTGAAGGGGCTGACATAACAACACTGATGGGTTTGTAAGGAAATGCATTCACAATACGTTAGGACTTTCGTATATAGGGTTATTGTTGAGAAAGAAATCAATTTATTATGGCACACATGCTCTGAAGGGTGATGATTATTGTGTATGTACAGACGACAGCACGTCAAGTTACCACAATCTGTAAAATTTCAGCAATCGATTTTCAACCTTATCACAATAGGGGTAGGTTAATATTTGATATTACAGATTCGTATACGTTGACCTGCTGTCGTCTGCACTATCAATAATATAATTGCTACAGCTATTTTTTTCTTTAGACTCATCGCTGTATACAAAGTACCTTTTGCTTGACAAAGTAAATTATACAGGCGTAAACAGGTGTACGAAAATTCTAAAATATATTTTCCAATCGTAAAACCCGATTACAACAAACAAAAATAAAGCATACAATACCACTAGAAAGTTATCTTTTAACTCTACACAGTACCGTTATGAAATGTGACACATATTCGGATAGGCCGTACGATCAAAAATTCGCTTTCAGTAAGAAATCCACCTGTCAATCACTGTCTGACAGCTGTTTTGATCCGAAAAGAGAATGAGGGTGCGAGCGTGGAACTATGTGTCGACAATATTTGTACACGAACTTCCAAACCTGTCTAATATTGTATTAGGTATTTTGTACAAAAAACTAGGTGACTCATGGCAGGGTACTAAGTAACGTTATCAATAGTTGATTGACTTATTTTTCCCTAAGAAAGGAATATGTAAACTAAGAATAAAAGTATAGACAATAAACACAAAAACATAAAAATGTAAGCATGTCAACCTAACCGAATCTGTTAAATTTTTGAAATCCAATATTGTGATGAGGTTGAAAACCGATCGAAGTAGTTTAACAGATTGAGGTAGGTTTATGTGCTGGTGTCTGTGCCTTTATTGTAAAGCCAGATTGGCTATAAGACTGCCTTTAGGACACACTATATTTCACAAGCTATGGTAGAATTCGCACTATTTCACCCTCACAGCTCTTTATTTTCCTTAGAACAAAATCTAAGCAGATTCTAAGGTAAAGACGATCTTAGAACAACTATATCACTTTCAAGCTGACTGTTAATTCAACGAATATAGCAATACGTGCTGGGTATATTCATAGTCAAGCAAACTAACCATTTATTTATCTGTAACTCAAGGAAGACGCATTTATTCATAGTTACGCTGCTGAACTCGTGATTCGCGAGTCGTATGTCTATAAATTTTATTGAAAATAAGGATAATGGGTTCCTTTCTTTTGCTGGATGACATGTATCCGTATATCACTTAAAATAGGCCACGAGTATACAAAATGAATATTTACTGCCACTATAATCGTTACAATTTTTGGTTGCAATTTTACCAGGTTCAAAAGGAGAAGTATGTTTTATTTAGTTACGAAAAAATTAAGTTCATATTTAGCGTACGAAGATTTTTACGGCCAGTTTCATAGGTTTAAGATAGCTATCTGACACATGCCATAGAAATATTTTTAATTTTTGCTACTTTGCTGTGGCATCGTGTGTCAGATAGCTATCTAGAACATTATCTGGAACCTCTAAAACTAGCCGTTTATATTATAAAAAATATACACTGGTTTTTACAATATAAAATCATTTATAAATATTTACAGAACCATGGTTACCCTACTGGAACGACATTGTCGTAAGTTGCGACAGCACTTCCTGTATTTTAGAATATTTTAGTCCATTGTGTAGCAGATATTTTTGCGAAAACCGTTACACAACACGCTTTCTAAAACGTCCGTGCTATGTCACCCTAGCAGATAAATTTTGGGGACAGCTGGGTACTAAGTCAAATTCATGCAACATTTTACATTCATATTTTTAGGATTTTTTATTACAAGAAGACTTCATTTAGCATAAGTTTAAAGAATATAAATTGTGTTGAAATAATGAAAGTTTTTACAGGCTTTATACTCGTTGCAATTCTATATCATTATAGCATCATATTTTATTACGGTGATTTAATGGACGAATGGATGGTTACAACTATGTATTCTCAAAAATAAAGTAACATGAACAAATTGAAAAAAAAAATAGAATAAAGATAATTATAATTTTTATATATATTTTTTTTATTTTATTAATTATATTTTATAGTCAAAATAACATAATTTCAATATAGAATTTATCTAAATCTGAACACTCGGACACATTACTTTGTCATTATGTGGACAGCGGAATTTATAAGACACGATCACAATTTACTTCGAGGTATAACTTTTGTGGATGACAGTACAAAATGTCAAACAGTCACCCAATGTCTTTCAGGTGAGTGAAACTGCAACTTCCATTTACGTTCATATTTTATACGGAAAACGCGTTTATAATGTTCTATACACTTTGAGGTAAAAGGGTGCATACTGGGTTCACCTATTATGCGCTTGTTTTTGTTTTAAAAATGACAAAGGCTTTGTATAATATTTCTTTTTGTAAAGTGCTTTTTAAGACACGTATTGGTAACGCAAAAAGTCTATTGAAAATTATTTGTTTTTAAACACAATAGGCACGCTTTGTGGGCTGTGTTATTTATTGAAAGAAAATCTAAAATAATATAATGAATAGCCTCATAATAATGGATACCTGTAAAAATATTTAATCGAAAATCAAAACGACCTAACAATATTTTTAATCAGCACCCTGTTGAGAATAGGTATCTTTACAATTTTCTAATCAAGAATCTTTATTATATTTTTGAAATAGTTTAATTTTGTAACACTCAGTTGCTTTTAAAATTAATAATTAATCATTCATTTCATCGTCCATTATATTTCATTCATTTTATTTATCAATTTTATTTGTCATTATAATGATTAAAATTGTTTTTAACCAACAAAAAGTTTTATAGAAAATATTCATTTCTGACCATTTCACCAATTGCCGTCAACGAAATTCTCGCAAAGCCCCTGAAAAATGTAACACAGTAGATTTTACTCATCCTACCTGTACTAATAGTATCATAAATTGTATATTTACTGCACATATACGTTATCTTATCGTAAATGAAACTTATATGGTCAACCAGGGAACAATGTCCCTCGTTACCCATTACTCTTATATTAGTACTGAAACACTGAAATATTTCGAGTATTATTCATGTTATTGATTCAAATATTTTACCTGTATTAATGTTTTTCGATATAAATAATCCGGAATGTAATGTTTGGTAGCTGAATCGGAGTAATTATTTTATTGTATAATGGTCGATTTTAAACAATTTATTTCTGATAAGGAAAGCATTTATATATATGACATATTAAATGTGACAAGTAGAATCACTTAAAAAGTATGAATGAGTTATCTTTAAGCTTGTTTTTCACAAAAGCTGGCTAGGTTATAATTTAAAAGGAAATGCGGTCTTTCACGCACAATCTAGTCCTCTACAAATATACTCTAATATACAAATAATAATGTCCAACACAAGAACAAATAAGAGTAATAACAGAGCCATATCCACAACCAATCCAAACAATGCTCACTTTCACAAGTAGGTACTCATGAAATTGGCTAAGCCTGATGGCTAAGCCCGCAGTTTGCCTATGGCGAACTAATCGTTTCTCTCCAAAGAAATCCCGATTCAATCACATTAAGCAACCACATAATCACTCTACCTACCTACTCCAATTTTCCCTTCGTACCCAATTACTTCCTGCTAAGAAAACAATTGACGAAAGGTAAGATACACATTCCTTTACCATTTCTGGCTCTCGAGAAAACGAGGCAAATGAATTACCGTTCAATAATAATTCTACTGCCAAAGGAAGAATATTTATTTATTTGAATCATTGGTAACGGTAATATTTTTCCTATTTTCTTGGGTATTTACACTTACATTCAATGCATTAGGGTCGGTTTTAAATGAATTAAGTTGAAATATTTGTGTGTCTTTAAAAATACTTTCAAGTAAATATTTCTACATTATTCCATATTCATATCCATAGTCCATTAGATGTCTAAAGTGTGATAAGATGCTGTGGGTATATAATCAAAAATTACTTTATAATACATTTACGCACTAAAAGTACTTTAAAGTGCGACTACAATTTAATTATTCTTTGAGTAATAGGGTTAACTACCTTTCTTAGTACGAGAGACATTCATTCATTAAGTCTTCTAGTATAGGTCCAGATTTTTGCAAGCAAGTGTACAGAAACGTAGCTTATTTTGCAGAAACATTCAAAGAAGCATTCGGATAAATATGCGTAGAAAATCAAACGTATGTTGGTAGTAAACACTGGTTAACATGGCCAGTATAGTTATACATAGCCAATATGACTATGTATGGCCAATATTTGCATGTATGTCCAATATTTGCATGTGCATCAACGGAATTGAATGCTAAGACACGTTTACAAGTATCTTGGAAGTGAAGATTGTCCAGTTACTACATGCTGTGTTTCGTATATATTGTTTCTTAGAGAACATTTGCATTGATAGTGTTTGGAATTCCATCAACTGTCTGTTTATGCTAACGTTATGGAATATAGAATTACTTACAAGTTGATTCTGACCTTATCATCTTAGATATAAGATAGGAAATTGTATGACGAGAATTTTTAGGAAGTGTATTCATATTCTTAGAAATGATTATGATCTTTCTAATCAAATCTATTCTCAGAAGTTTTCTAATATTTTTGTACTCCTAATTGAAGTATCTAATATATTTATTTTAATTAGATATCTAATGTACCTATTCTATTTTTTGTTTATGGCAAGCGATATCATCGATGGCGATGCTGAAGCTGACTCTGACTCTGTCAGAGTTAGAAGTGATGAGAAAAGATGTCATAGTGGTATAAAAATTGCTTCTTTTAACTTTCCTATCGACTTCATTTATTTTTAATAAGGTTTAAGTATTAACAATCTTTTGCTTTCGGCCATATTGGTAGTACTTAGTTAATCAATTACTTTATGCCGACAAGTTAGTAAGATATATATAAATTATGACTATTAGAGACTTACTGTACCTATAGTGACATACATACATACATAGTAATATGAGTATAGAGGAATTCCTAAGCAGTAATAACTCAAATCAAACACGATACATTCTCTTGGCGTGATATATCTATAGAGTAGAAACTAGGAGTTGCTTAGACTGAATATATTTATCGAGTCAGTGTACTCTATACCTACCAATTGTTACTCTGGATCTGGGTGTTTGTTAATCAATTTAATAGATAGTTGTAGAGATAAGATACAGGAGTGTTGTGTTAGTTCATAAATCTCTCTAGAACCGATTGGATTCAACACAGTCAATTGTCGACTCTATTTCCAAAACTTACGGTACATTTTGTGTAACTTTTTTTTCTGGTCCCGAGCAGATTTATTCTTTCAGGTTTTTGGTTGGTTGCTTGACATGATAGTCGAGGCGGCAAAAACTTGTTACAAATAAAATGTACTTAAGACTTTACGATTAGATGCTAATCAATAATTAGGTTTTTTACCATTAAATATGCTTTACTTTACCTGGATTGCATTGAAAAACTTGCTAGTTTTAAATACTCAAGCTAACGTCTTGCTCACGCTCAGCCTGTTCTGACATGACCTTTTACTTAGTTTTCACATGTATAAGATCTATCAAGCACCTATCTAAAATCTTCAATCAAGGCCAGAATATCCCTATTACATCACATAATTTATAACAAAACCTATATTACACACAGTAATATAATTTTAGATAGTTGATCATAGTAAGCTGTAACTTCCCGTATAGTTACGCCTACCTATGTTATAGGTCTCATGATTTCCCTAAGGGCCCACTGTGTCTCACTATTAGATAAGACGTCAAAAACAAGAGTATAAAACTGAACGGGTAAGTTACTGATATTAGGTGTTGTGTTCCGAAAAATTGTGGAACAAAATTGAATCTTAGATTACGGAATAACAGCGTCTTCACACGAGCCAATTTTCCGAGCGGAATCGCTCGGTTCGTGTAGGTGGTGTCGCGTGTGTATTCTCGGTTTTGATACGTGCGACTAAAATCTGCTTGTCTGACAGCGCTATTAGTAAACAAGACAAAAATAACTGAATAATCAGATGTACTTACGCCTATTAATTTATATAGTCTTGCAATTATATTAATGCAGGATTATTAATTAAAAGCTTTCAGGCTTTCATATTGGTTGGGTTTTTCAGAATCCATTTTCAAGTGAAAAAATATTGAAAACTGGTAATCGTTACCAATAATTGCATTATAAATCGAAATTTGCTTTTAATATGCAAAACAAAACAATTAAACTATTCCATTTGTTTCCAAACAACACACCATTGTAATAAAAGTTACAAATCACACTAATGGATTACACCAAACATGACTTAGAATATTTATTTTCTTTGATCCCAACATTGTTTTTCTTAACCATATATATCCAAGACCTTAGTTAATCCGACAACAAAAGAAAAACACCAGTACAAAATATCTAGGATCTAGATTTTGTTCGCGTAAAAGTCGTAAAAGTGAACCAAGGGAAAGGAATTATTACGTATCTTTAAGCCGAACCGACAGACGTGAAATAGCCGCTTATCAGGACAAGTAGGCTTTTATGTCGATATTATGTTTTATGGACGGTATTTACTTAAACAATATGTATTGATCGTTTATTTTTTATGTACGGGAACCTCTTAGTTTCTCTTTCATAAAAATAACTTATGGTAGTAAAGTACACATTAGTATTAAAAATCCATAAATTTTCACTTCTTTTTCATTAATATTCTTTCTTATAAGAATTTGTTTTAAAAATCGAGTTACCTATACAAAATAATTAATTACAAATATTTATTTCAAATAATTTTTTATTAAACTAGAAGTCATTTACTTATTATTTTGAAGTAAACTACGTCAGTAGTATTATTATCAGAAATATTTCAAATGAAAAACTTTTAATCAAATGATATTCAGACAGCATTCCGAAAACTTTAAAACTAAGTTAATTCAATTTAAAACTTTTTTTATTTTATTTTATTTAATAAATACTTTTGTTGTAAGTAAATTTTCTTGATTCAAATATTTGAATTCGGAACTGAAATCGGAGCTCGCGTCGTTCCATTACACGAATGTCGGTTACAGGGATGTTCCTCAGCCTAAGGGGTTGTTAGTACTAAAGGGATTTGATTGAAGATTCGTTTCCCTTGAAATATTATTTCGAATCTGTACTCACGGAATTTCAATGTCAATTTTTTATTGGAGCGGTAGAGTGCAAAAATAAGAAAATTTATTCGACAACCATGGGGAGGAATTTTTATATTTTTTTTAATTTTTAGCTTTTCACCAACATAGTTTTCAGTTTTTATAGTAAAAATTTATAATAAAGTAAGTGTGTAGTGAGTCATTGAGAAAAATACGTGTGATTAATTTATAGTTGAAGAATATTAATTTGGAAATTGAAGGCCATGCTCAGATTAGATTTTTGAAAGATAAATCTTAACTTTGGATGACCCGCATCAATACGGTTATGCCGTCGTTATCAGACATACACATAGATACATACATAGGCTTCTTTTCAGACTAGTACAGACGTCAGGACTTGACCTTCCCGTCAAACCTGTAAAATTTGAGCAATCGAACATTAACTTTTCATTATTCGGATAACCTTGACAATCTATTGAATAATTTTTACAATTATGTTACGTCTGAACCTAAAGTTTCTCATAATTTAGCAAATCTTAGTTCAATGTTAATCAAAGAAGTATGAATTTGCAGTTTCTGCACTGCAATTATGTTTTTCTTCTACTTATGATTCTGCACTCCATTTAGCTAGTAGATATTTAAAATAAGCAATTAGGTAACTACTTCATAAATCACTCACTTTGTATTTATTATTCGTAAAGTGAAACCTCGTAAAACTGTTCGTTTAATATTGATGATCACTAGAATTTGGTCAATAACTATTTACTAGTAGCTGTTCCCTGCGGTTTTATTTTTTTTATAATTTTGACTAATAATGGCATCCTAGCCGATTGCCGGCCACGGCGGCTGTTCTCGTTATAAGAAGATCAGTCAGCTGCGCAGGACATATTAAAGTGCACGAGCATTTGCGCAAACACAGGTGCACTCCCTATTCCCTCACTCTCTTAACCCGATGGGACGGCAATCCGATACGACCGGTGAGAGATCAAAAATTCTGACTACAACTAATACGATAAAAAAATAATCATCGGAATCGGTCTCACCGTTCGGGCGTGATTCGATGACCAGAAAAAATAGGGGGTTTTTACATTATGTAGATAAAAGATTGCAATTTTGCAAATACTTAGTTAGTGCACACTATTTAGTTTGTTATTGTATTGTATGTACCGAAATACCGGTATATTATGTATATTGTACATAAACGTAGAATTTAGTACGATCTGATCTCAAGCTAGCAGCAATTGATTGGAGTTCTACTCGATCGAGCACAGGATTGATGTTCAATTGTTTGCACGGTCATGTTACGACCACTGCAACTGTATCAATGCTGACTTCTAATGTTCAAACATTGACATTAGTTTATGTATATGTTTAATCTTTAATTCAAGCCAAATCATTTTAGCGTTTTCAGAAAAACTCTACAGAATCATGAACATGTACATGTTCACCCTTTCACGCAAAATCTATTGACTAAATTTGATGAAACCTACATGTAATTAAGATTATATATAACTTATATAATTATTTAATTATATAAGCTTATATATATACATGAGAAAAATATTTGGGCTACTTTTTGCCCATGTCTGGGGAGTAGTTTCCTCGGGACGCGGGCGAAACCACGGGGGACCGTTAGTACGTAAATAGGTTTGGTCCAAGAATCCGTGACTTTACAGAAATGCAGCAAGAATTATTTGAGCCACATAAACACAAAAATATGGAGTGACCTATCAAGCTTGTAGCTATACAATATGCTTTTGGTACCCGCGGAGACGAAAAATACTCTGGTAATATTTTGTCATTTGAATAGTAAATGACAGAGGTTTTCCTCGATCGCTCTTTTGATGATTTCCGAGCACTCCCGTTAATTACTTTTACTGAATAAGTCGCCTACGAAAGAAGAAAAACCGGCCAAGTGCGAGTCGGACTCGCGCACGAAGGGTTCCGTACCATTTTCTATGAAAACTGAACGCATCTATTACCTACAACTAGCCAAAATACAAACATTTTTCGGCAACAAAAAATAACTTCGTTTTTCATACAAATATATGAATAACAAAGTTATGATTTGCGATTTCCAAAAAATTGCTATATCTCAAAGACTGCTGTATGTACCACGTTCAAAATAATTTTCCTCGAAAGTTTATGTAGAGTTCTACATTTGAGATTTTTTTCATATTTTCTAAACTTGCGGTTCAAAAGTTAGAGGGGGGGGGACGCCTATTTTTCGGCTTTTGGAGCAATTATTTCCGAAAGTATTAACATAATCAAAAAATGATTTCAGTAAACCCCTATTCATTTTAAAATACCTATTCAATGATGTATCACACGTTAGGGTTGAAATGAAAAAAAAAATCACGCCCCACTTCACGTGTAGGGGAGGCACCCTAATAAAACAATTTTTTCCACTTTTTATTTTTGCACTTTGTCGGCGTGGTTGATTTACAAATTGGTACCAAATTTCAGCTTTCTAGCGCTAACAGTCTCTGAGATTATCCGCGGACGGACAGACGGACGGACAGACAGACATGGCGAAACTATAAGGGTTCCTAGTTTACTACGGAACCCTAAAAAAGGCAAATAATATTTCAAATATTTTGCTATTTCAATAAGTTTGTTTGTGTGGATTTATTAAAAGATATGTATGTTACCTACTTGAACGTAAAAGTATAAATTATTATGATATTCTTATAAATTCCGATCACCGAAAAAAAAAACGAAACGTTGATCAGTTTTATTGAAAGATTATATAGGGAGTTCTTCAATAAACCATATGGTTTATTAAAAGAACTCTCATTCTTCGAACTTTCGAAGTAAAATTACGGTCGCAGCCATATACAAGAGCAATATCGGTAACAAATTACACTGTCTTCATGAATATTTCATCGTGTGAGGCTTGAACGACATTATCTGAAAATTAAACGTTACTCTGGCCTTTCGTAATTCATTTTCCCACTAGATTTTGCCCGTGGTTTCGTCCGTATCCCGTGGGATGATAACGTATAAAAGTGGCTTATCTTAATCTGCAGGGTACCACCTATCTCCATTCCAAATTTCATATCAAACAGTTCAGTCGTTTTAGAGTTAAATTGTATTAAACGAACATATAAACTCACTTTTGCAGTGATTTTGTTAGTAAGAATTGCGGTTAAAATATTAATAAAGACGTGATTATCTATTTTACAAATAGTACTTCAAAGTATTTCGGAGTTAATTATAATTAAATTCTAAAGAGAAAATTTGTCTACCTATCTACCGCTAAAAGTTGATACTATTTAGATTCGAACTAAATTAGCTACTAAATTAGTATTCGAAGTTCCACCTTCGTTAGTGTAAAATAAACTTTGAATTTAATTGAAAACCAAATTCAAACAGTGGCAGGTAATGAATTGAAAATCTGAGCGCTTTATTTACTATTATCTGTTTTAGTACAATTTCACTTTGATATTTTAAAATTAATTATACATATTAGTAAATTTTCATAAAGAGTAAAATGTTTTTTTTTTCAAACACCAGTCGTTGAACTTTTTGTTATTTCTTATTTTATCATCAGATATTGGAATCAGTATTCGGTATTTAATTTATGTCGGTTTTTTGTTATCATAGGAACATTTTGGCTGCACAGTCATCATGAGATCCTTGTTCTAATAAATGAGTTAGACAAAGTTGTGGAAGACTTTTTGTACAAGAATATATTGGCTCGTTCGCCATTACCATGTTTGTCATAACTACGTGTAGTTAAGGATTTCCCTAACCACGAAAGACCCATGAGGTAAAAGAAGGTGGCGGGCAATGGATGGATGTTGGCTATCAAAGACTGGGATGGTTGACGCTCATTTGAGAAGACCTCTGTTCACTAGTGGCCGGCAATAAGCCAATATGGCCAATAAGTGATTAGATAAGTACACTTTTCCTAAAAAAAACTGGACGCTTTCGCAAAATTCAAATCCAAATTAATCGTTCCCCATCAACACGGAGATCACACAAATCCATTACGTACCGATATGTTCTCAGACACACTAAAGTCATTAGCCTACGTACGTACTTCGTTCACATCTGTGGAGCACCGCAGCATCTTAGAGCATTTAAACAACTAGAGCCACCATGAGTATAACTCTCTAAACGAAAAAGTCTGCTAATTTACGTGCAGGCAACAAGTAAAACTTTGGTCATATTCGATCTTATCGTTACGCATATATACTGATAAAACTGAAACCAACGATCATATACTTGACGCCTATGTGTATAAAATAAATATGTTATGGGTATATTCATCATCATAAGCTTTTTTAACGTCCCACTGCTGAGCACAGGCCTCCTCCCACAGAGAGGAGGATTGAGTTTAAATTACCACTACACAATGAGGTATAATTACCTATGTGTAAACTAGCTTCCGCCAACGGTTTCACCCGCGTCCTATGGGAACTACTCCGCGCATCCGGATAAAAAGTAGCTTTTCGATATCGGTAAATGGGGTATACTAATATTGAAATATGTTTTCAAATTGGGCCAGTAGTTCTTGAGATTAGCGCGTTCAACTAAACAGACAAACTCTTCAGCTTTATAATATTTTTTGTGTAAATAAGACTGTAAATATGTATAAGACTGGCGGTCTCGGGCCTTTGACAGAGGGGAAATCTGGCATTTGGCAAATTGGTACACTGGCATGTCCTGTTGGTTGTATGCTCTAAAAGCAGCATCGTACCAAACGTTCCAGATGAGATTACACTGATGTAGTGCCAACCTGATTAATGCGCTTTGAATTGTGCCAACGAGCCGCGTTAATTGCTCGGTTTGGTTTACCTATTTACCTATTATTCTTGTATCTCTGATTTCATGAAGACTTAGGACTAAATGTTTGGTGACTAATAGATACCTGGTGCGAGCGTATAGTGTGAAAACGGTAATTTGTGAGAATTGTGATTTGTCACCACGTGTAGGGGAGGCACCCTAATAAAACAATTTTTTCCACTTTTTATTTTTGCACTTTGTCGGCGTGGTTGATTTACATATTGGTACCAAATTTCAGCTTTCTAGCGCTAACAGTCTCTGAGATTATCCGCGGACGGACAGACGGACGGACAGACAGACATGGCGAAACTATAAGGGTTCCTAGTTTACTACGGAACCCTAAAAAAGGCAAATAATATTTCAAATATTTTGCTATTTCAATAAGTTTGTTTGTGTGGATTTATTAAAAGATATGTATGTTACCTACTTGAACGTAAAAGTATAAATTATTATGATATTCTTATAAATTCCGATCACCGAAAAAAAAAACGAAACGTTGATCAGTTTTATTGAAAGATTATATAGGGAGTTCTTCAATAAACCATATGGTTTATTAAAAGAACTCTCATTCTTCGAACTTTCGAAGTAAAATTACGGTCGCAGCCATATACAAGAGCAATATCGGTAACAAATTACACTGTCTTCATGAATATTTCATCGTGTGAGGCTTGAACGACATTATCTGAAAATTAAACGTTACTCTGGCCTTTCGTAATTCATTTTCCCACTAGATTTTGCCCGTGGTTTCGTCCGTATCCCGTGGGATGATAACGTATAAAAGTGGCTTATCTTAATCTGCAGGGTACCACCTATCTCCATTCCAAATTTCATATCAAACAGTTCAGT
Organism: Heliothis virescens; assembly: GCA_002382865.2. Taxonomy (NCBI): domain Eukaryota; kingdom Metazoa; phylum Arthropoda; class Insecta; order Lepidoptera; family Noctuidae; genus Heliothis; species Heliothis virescens. Next base: position 9,674,042 of record NWSH02000601.1, on the reverse strand, counting down.
CGTTTTAGAGTTAAATTGTATTAAACGAACATATAAACTCACTTTTGCAGTGATTTTGTTAGTAAGAATTGCGGTTAAAATATTAATAAAGACGTGATTATCTATTTTACAAATAGTACTTCAAAGTATTTCGGAGTTAATTATAATTAAATTCTAAAGAGAAAATTTGTCTACCTATCTACCGCTAAAAGTTGATACTATTTAGATTCGAACTAAATTAGCTACTAAATTAGTATTCGAAGTTCCACCTTCGTTAGTGTAAAATAAACTTTGAATTTAATTGAAAACCAAATTCAAACAGTGGCAGGTAATGAATTGAAAATCTGAGCGCTTTATTTACTATTATCTGTTTTAGTACAATTTCACTTTGATATTTTAAAATTAATTATACATATTAGTAAATTTTCATAAAGAGTAAAATGTTTTTTTTTTCAAACACCAGTCGTTGAACTTTTTGTTATTTCTTATTTTATCATCAGATATTGGAATCAGTATTCGGTATTTAATTTATGTCGGTTTTTTGTTATCATAGGAACATTTTGGCTGCACAGTCATCATGAGATCCTTGTTCTAATAAATGAGTTAGACAAAGTTGTGGAAGACTTTTTGTACAAGAATATATTGGCTCGTTCGCCATTACCATGTTTGTCATAACTACGTGTAGTTAAGGATTTCCCTAACCACGAAAGACCCATGAGGTAAAAGAAGGTGGCGGGCAATGGATGGATGTTGGCTATCAAAGACTGGGATGGTTGACGCTCATTTGAGAAGACCTCTGTTCACTAGTGGCCGGCAATAAGCCAATATGGCCAATAAGTGATTAGATAAGTACACTTTTCCTAAAAAAAACTGGACGCTTTCGCAAAATTCAAATCCAAATTAATCGTTCCCCATCAACACGGAGATCACACAAATCCATTACGTACCGATATGTTCTCAGACACACTAAAGTCATTAGCCTACGTACGTACTTCGTTCACATCTGTGGAGCACCGCAGCATCTTAGAGCATTTAAACAACTAGAGCCACCATGAGTATAACTCTCTAAACGAAAAAGTCTGCTAATTTACGTGCAGGCAACAAGTAAAACTTTGGTCATATTCGATCTTATCGTTACGCATATATACTGATAAAACTGAAACCAACGATCATATACTTGACGCCTATGTGTATAAAATAAATATGTTATGGGTATATTCATCATCATAAGCTTTTTTAACGTCCCACTGCTGAGCACAGGCCTCCTCCCACAGAGAGGAGGATTGAGTTTAAATTACCACTACACAATGAGGTATAATTACCTATGTGTAAACTAGCTTCCGCCAACGGTTTCACCCGCGTCCTATGGGAACTACTCCGCGCATCCGGATAAAAAGTAGCTTTTCGATATCGGTAAATGGGGTATACTAATATTGAAATATGTTTTCAAATTGGGCCAGTAGTTCTTGAGATTAGCGCGTTCAACTAAACAGACAAACTCTTCAGCTTTATAATATTTTTTGTGTAAATAAGACTGTAAATATGTATAAGACTGGCGGTCTCGGGCCTTTGACAGAGGGGAAATCTGGCATTTGGCAAATTGGTACACTGGCATGTCCTGTTGGTTGTATGCTCTAAAAGCAGCATCGTACCAAACGTTCCAGATGAGATTACACTGATGTAGTGCCAACCTGATTAATGCGCTTTGAATTGTGCCAACGAGCCGCGTTAATTGCTCGGTTTGGTTTACCTATTTACCTATTATTCTTGTATCTCTGATTTCATGAAGACTTAGGACTAAATGTTTGGTGACTAATAGATACCTGGTGCGAGCGTATAGTGTGAAAACGGTAATTTGTGAGAATTGTGATTTGTCACCAAATATAGATTAATGGGATGGAATGTTGAAATGTAAAGTACTTGTATTGTTGCAGCTGAATTTCTGTGTTATTCTTCAAACTCTGAGAGATGTTAAAATACAGAAGATACGTAAACGTTCCTAAAAAATATGTGGCATGATGTGTTTCGTACTTATATTATGTTCTAGGTAGCACCTGTTGTTACTTGATTTAGGGTACCATTTTCTATTATATCTATTCGTTCCGAAAGCAAAACAAAATAACCATTTCAATTTTTGTGTAAAGATATTTTTCTTTATTCTTTCAAGGTCATAAAATAATGATACACGAATCACAATTTCACACAAAATATTACATCAAAACAAATCGTCGATTCGAGAAAAAGTTATTACTATAGGTTACATCAAAACGAGCCGTCAACGGTTACAGGTATCACTTTATTATTGTACCAAAGGAAACACATTCATATCTATTCAGTACAACATATATTTGCCATAAGGAAAATATAGTAAAACGACGTGCTTATATTTATGCTATTTATTAGATAGATAATGATGTTCGCAAAAGTTATCGAGAAAAAAAACTAGTCCAATTTTTTTATCAAACGTTACGGTTCGATGGAGCAAACTACGTAGGTAGTTCTTTTGTTAATACTTTGTGTTATTCAATTGTTATTTTCTTGTTAGTTATTGATACCAATAATACGTTATTCTAGGCCTAGAACACCTAGATTATTCAAGTGGGTTGATATAATTTCCTAAACAAAGAGTCCAGTAGCTTCCTACATTTACCTACTTTACGTTTCAAGGGTTCCGGATAAAGTTATACGTTGATGTGTTTTTAATTGAAATGATTTAAATGTTTTTAATTTTGACTGATTTTCTATAGCATTATACACCTAGAAATTTATCTGGAATCTGTGAAATTGGCATTTAAAGTTTCAGTCATATTTTTAAAAATGTTACTGTGTTGTAAAGTTTATTTTTTTTCTGAAAACAGCGTGATATAAAATATCTATTGCAATCAAGGCGAAGAAATTCGGAAGCCCATTGGGAAATGAAGAGGAACAGTCCCTTTTCTCATTTTTTAGAACGTACCTATCTATGGGTACTAAAACCTAACATCAATCAATTTGATGAATCTATTGGAAAATGTGTAGGTGGGCATCGATATAGAGTAAATAATCGTTCAAATTTTGAAGAGGACGTCAGGTTTTATCTCAATGTTATTTTAACAATCACTTCTATTTTCGGTGGATGTATCAATTTTATACAAGTAGGTACGTGACGTCATTAGCTAATCATTTTTCATATTTGAGCTGAAGAATGTCTTCAAGATGGGCCACTTAAAATATCTCGACACATAAGTTCCCTTCAAAATTTTGTAGTCATGTACAGACGACAGCAGGTCAACGTATACGAATTTGTAAAATTTTACCAATCGAATATTAACCTTCTGCTATTATGAAAAGGTTGAAAATCTATTGCAGTAATTTAACAGATTGTGGTAACTTAATGTGCTATTGTCTTTACTATTGAGCCTATTACGCGAGGCGTAGAAACCAATTATAGGTATCAGCGGAGGGCAGAGATAGAGAAACCCCTTCTCTGGGGTGGGTCATGAAGTTCTGCGAAAACTGTATCTATTTCATACACTTTGACATTCAGCCTTGAACGCGTCACACACACACAACACTTTGTTTACAGCAACTTAAACATATTTATCACAATGACTAAAAGTTTGCTATCGAATTGCCAAAGTAGGGTAAAACTTATGAATAATTTAATTTCAATGCATCGTCCAGTAGACGATCACTTAACTAAAAAAGTTTTCAGTTTTCCATAAATTGCTCATGAATATAATACGCTAAACTTTTTAGTATCAAAGATCTTGTGGAATTAAATCACGTAGACTTTTCAAGGAGACAAGTTTCTACTATGATAGTCCACATTGTACAGTATTGTTGATAAAGCGAATGCATGGGATGCACGTACAAATGGCATTTACAATCCCGTACTGTTGCGTATTGTTGTCAAGTGGAAATTGCAACTTTATCATTTAAGTACTAAGGTTTCGTTTCAAACAGTCTGTTTAGAGAAAACCTGCTAAAAATGACTTTAACTTAATCAACTATAGTCTAATACTGTCTTTTCACAATTATGACGAATTTTACTGGTAGCCGTTTAGCTGCTAGAGCTTCGCAAAAATTTACCTACACACATGCATCCGAAAAACATAACCTTTCTTCTTGCACAGTCAGGTAAACTACGTACTTAGCTACCTTAATACATTACCTACATTTAAACAAACATTGATTCCCCAGACATATTCAAGTACAGTTGGTATACATTCGCCATCCATCTCATTACTTAGTCAGACATCGTTCGTAATTCATCTCAGTCTGTTTTCTCGTCCTAAAATTAATGCTAGAGACCCCTCGTGAGATTTTCTTTTATTAAAGATGTACCTTTTGAATTTTTGATTCGAGTGCGGTCAAATATTAGATGGATTTCTTTCTTAGGGAACTTGGGTGATTTTTAAATACTTACTTGCTTTTTTCTTGAGAAATATAAAATCTTGGGTCACTTGGATCACTTGGGTCGCCACCAATTTTAAGATCGGTTGCAAAATTTTATAATTTATTTTACTAAGAAGAGCCTTTTCTAATAGAATTAACAACGATTTCACGAAGTATACATTTTAATGGAGTGACATTTTGTTTCGTAAAAATAATGTGTGTGCTGCTATCGTCCGACTCTCAAGAAAGAGGACATAATTATGATAAGCCATTCAAACTTTATACTTCTATCCATAAATCTCACAAGTTATTCCTTACATTTATTCCTATGTCATCTGTAGAGGCTTAAATAGGACTCTGTAAATAAAGGCAGCTACTACGAATATGAACGCCTATTGGCAGTCTAGTCGTTTTAGACGTAGCTAGCTTAGTCCGATTCGAGCCTCGTCGATGTTCGAGCAAATAAACTGCAAAGGCATACCACATAAGCTTTTAGTGAATGTAGTAGCAGCTTTCGGTAATGTTACAGGTTAATCTACAGGTTACATTAATCTGCAAGTTTAATTACTTAACAGTTCCTGAGACCAGTTTCACAAGTTCCAGATAGAGTTCTAGATAGCTATCTGACAGATAGATACTAAAATGTATCTATTTAGAACTTTATCCGGAAACTGAGAAACTAGCCGTAAACCTATTTTCCTCCATCAGTGTTCATTAGCAGTCATGTTCAGGGTCCTCGTGATTACACTTATGTAATAGCAAGTATAGTATCTGACTAATATATATTGATGTTTATTTCACAAACCAGATTTATCCACTCTTTATTCTCGCATTCTCCAATTTAAAACTAAAACTATAAAACTTAACATTGTTTACCACCATTAAGAACAAACATTTTTATCTTTCCAATGTTCTAAGAAGCAGCTATAAATCTTTTTGCACGTCCACATGCTTAACGTAAGACTGGATAGTTGGATACCTAGGAGTTCACATAAACGACCACTCTGCCAGATAAGAACAGTTCAGTTCAGAATGTCTGTTAATTGTACCTTCCGACTCCATACTTTTTATTTTACTGTCTTCTAGTCGCGGAGCTGGAATACCTGATAATTACACAACTAGAGATTCTATATTATATACAACTAATATTTTAAATACGAAAGTTTGTGCACTTATTTATGGCTACTAGGATGACGGTTGCAAACGAATGATGTGCTGAAGGTAACAACAAAGTTATAGCAACCCATATTTCAAGCCATCAAGGTATAGTTTTCTATCCAATTTGAAAGGTCTTTGGACGAGTTTTTTGATGCCACACTTAAATTTTTCTTTTACTTTTAAACAATATTGTATAAGTATTGAAAAATTATGGAATAAATATATTAATTGACAAAAACAAAAAAAAGATTTTTATTCCATGGGTACATTTTTATCTCAGTGATACTTTCAACAAAAGAACAATTTTAGTTCACCGGCTCTCTTGCAATAGCACGATGCGAGTTGCGGTTATACTAGACGACTCAATCGCTACGGAAGTTAATTAACGGGTCGTTTGTTCCTTATGTTAACGTTAAACTAAAACTGAAAAGTTCAGATTTTAGTCTGGCTGTAGTTTTTAGTGTTTTTTTTTTCGTAGAGTATTTTTAGAGTCCATCTGTCTACCATCAGGCTATATCTCGTGACCCACGATATCATGAAAGCTGTTTTCTCAGATGATGTATTCGTGTTGCCACTTTAACAACAAATACGAAAAATTATAATAAAACAAGAATCTTAGGGGGCTCCCATTATAAAAAACGTGTTTTTTTTACACTTTTATATATAGTTACATCGAATAACTCAGCCATTCCACTTTTTCCCTTTTCTCTTTTTTGAGAACTGTATATGGAATAGCTAAGTTACTAGATGGGAACTGTACTTGAATATAACACAGTCAAAATATACATACAACCAAAAACCATAAATTATCACAAAGCAAATGAAACAAATAACATGTGAGTAAACTTAAAGCAAGTACAGAACAAATTATACATTTTCGTCGCAATATTAGTATTTGCGCTTAAGAAAATCGTGGCGACATAGACTTGGGAACATATTTCATGAAATTATTAATAAACTGGCTGAGTTTGGTGAAACCGCATTGTGACCTCGCACCACCTGTGCCCTGTACGAACCTTCATATACAGTATGTACTGCTATATTTTATTTTAAACATAAATACAAATACTTTTTTGTTTAAAAAACTTTGGGAACCTATTTTAAGTAAAATATCTTGATGAGTTTACGTTTTTCTGTTAATAAATATTATTTTATGATGAAAAAACCTTAGTATTAAAAGTAAACTTTGAGAAATAAACTACATTAATGTCATTTACTTTCGTAGTTTTTATGACATTACTCTGACTGAATTTCACATAAAAATGGCATAAAAGTATTAAGTAGGTAAATGTCTATAATGAGCTGTGCATTAAACTTTGACAAGTAAAAAATATAAGAGTGTTTCTCTTTCATTATTTTTCAATAAGACAATGTATTTTTGGCATCAGTGACTTGCCGTTATTTTGAAAAAGTATACTAAGTAATTTTTTGTCATGGATCCCTCTTTTTATGGAAGAAAATACTTTCAGCAGTTTTAGAATAAAAATAGAGAGAAACAGACGTACCTACGCGGTAAAATACCTTATTCTATGACAAGTAGTGAAACTAAAGTCAACCTATATAATGTGTATGTTTATATTTGTATAGCAGAAACACGGAAAACAAAGCGTTGGAGTCGGATTTTCTTGTGTACGCTGTTTGTTTTTGTAGGTACATACGAGTGTCGGGTGTACTAACTTGGAACTAGATAAATCGGCTGATAGGCGCTTTGGGAGCAAAGCCCCTGTGTGGATCTAGTGAATGAATAAATTTATTTATTTATTTTTTCTAACAAAGTTTTGCATTTTATTTGAACGCTTAAAAAATGTGGAGGCCCAATAACTATCGTAGTGTTTTATGAACAAATATTATTGATGTACTCGTATATAAATTTTTTGTAATGTATTTCAATTCTTTTTTTCCATGTTAAATTGTGTTTAAGAGCACTAAGTTTAAATTAGAATCCGTTTTGTAAACTTAATGACATTGCGTAATCAAGTACCTAGACTAAACACGATGAAAGCCAACAGAAAACTTTCTGTAATTGAATCTTCCTAATAAAAGCCTACCCTGTTTCTATCTAGTTTTCATAATATTACAAACTAACATACTCAAGCTAAGTGTACCAATGTGCCCATTTAGTCTGCGGTCTTCATATTTAAATTCCGCTCTTATTTTTACTTCAATAAAATAGATCGAGGTGAGATGTAATTTGTAAATTTATTTTCCTGAGTGATTTCAAGGTCATGGATAAGCTAGCTAAATAGGACACCTTGGGTCTTACTACAAAAAAGATAAACACACGTTCAACACTTGTTTCAAAAAAATCTTCATACAAAATTTTGTGTGTTTATTTTTTGGAGTAAAAAAGTTTAATTTATCTAAATCCTCAATTTTATAGTCTCATCTGATAACAATTTGACACTATCAGATCAGGCGCTGGATTGTGAATGTGCTGCTGGGATTCAAACCCACATCTAGAACAGCATATGATTTGAAAGTGGTTAGTAAAAAAATACGAAAACTTTGAAATTTTTTACTCTGGGTGACTTACTTCACGTGAATTCTTACGTTTATTTCCTGAATCTTGACAGTGCACGAATTTAATAACATCACATCTGTTTTTGTGGAACTTTCATCTTGGTGAGCCTGATAAATACACACAACACTCCTACTTCTTCCATTAATCGATGTATAATATTGAAATACATCAATTACTGTCAAGTAGACTGATGTAGATTTCAAAGGTACAAAAAAATCCCTACACCTTTGAAAACATCACAGAATTTTATTATTCCATTCCAAATACAACAATATTATTTCGCCTTCCGAACAAATTGCATTCTAAAACCGAGCAGAGAACTTCAAAAATCTCATAGAACGAGCTAAGTCAAGTGAGGTATTGCATCTCTTTGTGGACTTAACCCGTCACAAGCACAACTGAATTTCGTAAGTGTATTAGTTTTTCAAGACTTTTTAGTGCAAGCCATGCAAATACGACGTCGGGCGCCCGTATCATTTGTTTTCTTCGAAACTGTTACTACTGCATTGTTAGGGTTAAATCGGGAAATGGATTCTGGAGGGTTATTTTATGCGTTGTTTGTGGAGTCATATTGAAATTGAAGGTTTGTTTTGGACCATTGTTTTTATTATAGTTGATGGTTTTGTGATACATTGTTTTTATTATAGTTGATGGTTGTGTTGTGTGTTGATGTATGCTAAATATAGATACTGTATGCCACAGCATTGACAGAAAAAAATAAATCATAATAAATAAAAAATAATTTGATAAATAACAACGAGTTTCTAAAGTTTTTGCATATCTATTATCATATTTTAATTGAAAATACACTGGAATGGTTATAATATAAGTGAATCAATAGCAACACAAAGGAAGGAATAATGTCATTATTCCTTTTTTTCTGGTGGGAAATTGGATGAAAATATCCCTCTATGCAAAATTAAAATATAGTTCAGATTCACTTCAAGTAAATATTAAATACAAAATCAAGTTTAATGTTAACAAAATACAATTTCAAAATAATAATACTTCAAAACTACCTGAACATTGTAGACTTGTAACACAATATTGCTACAGACAGTCCTATCATTTCTTCGAAGCTTTTGATAAAGTAAACTCGATACTACAATAATTATATCTTTGTCTCGAGAGCTCGGAAGCGTTGACACGCCCATTAGGGGACTGCGAACTTGTTGTAGAACGTTCATCATAGAAACTATCGTGGAGATGTGGTTAAAACTAGTAGACATGCGTCCAAGGCCGTTTTTCGGCTACGACGGCTATTTTCATATAAGGAGATCAGCCAACTGCACAGGATATATTATAGTGCACAAGCATTTGCGCAGGCATGGGAGTTCTTTCTATTTCCTCACCATCGTAGTCCAATGGGACGGAAAATCCGACACGACCGGAGAGATCAGGCGCATTATAGGACCTTTTTGTATGAATTATATATATTTTTATGTAATATGGATTTCATAACAGGATTGTAATCGTTTTATTTATGGCCACGACTATTTTCATGTTAAACTTAATTAGTGTTGCTTACAAAGTACCTACGTTTATTATTGAGTTTTATCGTCATGTGTACTACCCTATCTATTGTTTCCAAGCTCTGTGTCACAGAAGTTAGTCAAACGTATCCATTAATTTTGTGGAAGCATTCGGACTCTGTCCTGTTCGGATTCGTGAACACGTCACTTTGTGTTCAGGCCCTCATGTTTCGCTTGATAGATTCGCTGATTAGAGGTGAATATTAGGGTGGTCCAAAAAAATTTTTTTTTGATTTTTAGGTTGGCCACCCGGTAAATTTGTGATACGTATATATACTAATAACATTGTAAAATTTGAACTAGGTGGCTTTATTAAAAGTGGGTGCTCAAAGCATTTAACTTTTTGATTTTTTTGTAAAAAGTGCTAATTTTAATTTTTTGTTATTGGCCATTTTTATGTGTTAAAATAAATAATTTATAATATAAATAAAACTATTTAAGTGTCTAAATAGATAAGCAACAACAATTTTGCTACATAATTAGTGGATCGTGAGTGAGTCCGTGTCAAAATGTGTTCATCAACTCGAAAAAAAGACGATATTTTTCTTCTTGGTTGTTGAGATTTAGAGCCATTGGCAAGACTTAACCAACTTCCTACCCTTAAGGAAGTATTACTTCGTTATCACTACCTGTTAAATGAATATAAAAACGTGAAAACTTCTGCACAAGAGGTTATTAAAGAAGTTATGGAAGTATGGAGTAAATCTGGAATCCCCACAAGACAAAAAAATCATTGCGTCGAAAAGCTTTTAAAAATTCACAATAATTGGCTACTTTTAAAGAAAAATAAAACAAGAGATTCGGAAGCACAAAGAAATAGAGTATATTCATTTACAGAACAGTTAGACAAAATGTTCGATATTGCTCATTCAACGTACTCTAAAAAGAAAAGAATGAGCTGAAATATTGCGAGAAAAGGCTGCTAAAAGTAATATTTCAACTTCGGTAGTGTCAATTCAAGAACTAGAACTCGATTGCAGTTTCAGTAGCACTTCTAGTAACGCTAGTTTGCGAGAAACTGTTAGGTGTTCCNTTTCGATATTGCTCATTTAACGTACTCTAAAAAGAAAAGAATGAGCTGAAATATTGCGAGAAAAGGCTGCTAAAAGTAATA